>JANHFL010001881.1:98464-112470 GCA_032468155.1 Oxyrhabdium leporinum
TTCTTTCTTTCTTTCTTTCTTTCTTTCTTTCTTTCTTTCTTTCTTTCTTTCTTTCTTTCTTTCTTTCTTTCTTATAACTGATGACAGACATACTGCAGTATATGTCCACATAATGCATACTTAATTGACAGAATTCACTGTTATGAGATAATTCCTTTTTACAGTGATTTGCTATTGTTTCTCCAAGGTGAGAAACCAGGTGAGCAGTTCTTTCCATTTTCCTTCTATCATTTCAAACAATTCCATGAAGTAGGGAGGGAGGGAGAAGAAGCAAATATGCCCAAGGAGCTTCAGTGCTGAGGTAGGATTTGAATGCTTATCTTCCATATCTTAATCCACGGGTGTCAAACTTGCTGCATCACATTGCTGTCATGTGATGTTTCACAGTGTTTTTCCCCTTTGCGGATCTGGGGTGGGTGTGGCCTGCATGTGACGCACCCAGCCTTTGAGCCACCAGTTTAACACCCTGTAAATAATCAACTCTCTAACTGCTACCTTATACCGGCCTGTCTTTTGTGGTTGCTGCAAGAAGAGGACCAGAAAAAAAAATCATGTGAAGTAGTCTATCAGGAATTATAGGGAAACACCCTTCTGCCCCCATATTCAGAGGCAGTCTGCTAATCAAAGTTCCTGGGAGCAACATAGAAAGGACTTTTCCCATCAAGCCTCCCTTGTATACTTCTTAGGTGCTTTTAGTTAGTCTGTTGAAAAACTGTTAGATTTGGGTAAAACAAGTCAATTTGCAGCCTAGCAATGGCTGAATACCTCCATTTCATATAAGAAAGGACGATGCATTGTTTAACTTACAGTATACAGTAGGTGTTCAGGGTTTAGTGATAGTGACTGTGCCACAAGTACTGAATAAAATCAGCTAAGTCCAGGA
Source organism: Oxyrhabdium leporinum (assembly GCA_032468155.1). NCBI lineage: Eukaryota > Metazoa > Chordata > Lepidosauria > Squamata > Cyclocoridae > Oxyrhabdium > Oxyrhabdium leporinum. Next base: position 99,348 of record JANHFL010001881.1, read on the forward strand.
CTCTATCACATGTTTTGATTTACGTTTCCCATATTCCTGGCTTTGGACTCTACACTCTGTGATTTAAGAAAGTCATGGGTCAAAGCATCTGGAGGACACCAGTCTGTCTCCACCTGCTTTAAATCTTTCCTCCCATTGAAAATAGAAGGGGAGGGTGAATACCCAAGCCAACTTCATGATCAATGTAAATTGAGCACAGATTTTAGAGTGTGCCTTTGGCCCATCAGAGTGTTGGATTCTATTGATTCAAAGCATTTTCTAATCTGCCCTGGCCATCCTGCTGTTCAATCCTCTTTTAACCCTCTCCAATAACCATGGAATATTTTGTAGAGAAGCGGAGAAGTAGAATGTTCCCCTTCAAGAGTAGAATTATAGTTCCATCCAATCCAATCTTCTCTGAAAGTATAAAATTGAAGCCTGCTATCTCACTCCTCTTTAAGTTACAGTTAATTATGGAAAATGACAGAGAAATTGCACTTTTTTCAATATTCTGAGCATTGTTCGCATGTAACACAGCAGCTGCTGATCTGTCCTTACCTGCATGAATACCTTAATTGAAGCTTTCTATTCACTGAAGTGGAACTGACTGCTTCATATCTTGCCTAGGTTTACATCCAGCATAAGACATCATGTAATACAAATAAACATTCACAAAGTCAGTTCCATTTGGCTGGTGCAAATATAAACGATAATGATTATAATAATAGTATAATAATATAATACAACCTAAGAGAAGCCTTGCACTTCTTCATTTTCATTTCAAACCACAACTCTTTATTTGGTAAGATATTGCCTAAAGAGCTATATATATATAGATTATACACAGTACCACCAGTAATTTATTTGAGGGAGTAGAGGTAAAAGGTTCTTTGGTAAGAAATTGACTATTTCTCATTTTTGATGACTTTATGGGACTTCCAGCAGAACTGTACCCTTAACTGCTCAGATTGCCTTCATTTTCTTTCATTCACAGCTGCTTTCATTTATCAGATCTGATTGTTTGCATAACATCGTGATTGTTTTCTTTCTAGTATATGAATTCTGTTTAGGGGTAGGATTTATGAAGAAAGGAAAAGGGAGCAAAACTAAAGAAGTAAAAAATGCATCTAGGGGAAACAGTGGCGGCAAAATGATAAAAATGATTTTTTTATATAATGAAGGAATAATATATCATGCATAAATGCATACAAATAGAGGTTAAGAAAGAAAGTATGGATAATTTTGCATATGCTATAGGTGAACTGTGGATGCTATAGGTGAACTGTGGTAGATATGAAAAATACATTCAACTCCAAATATTTGCAAGAGAAAACAAGGGAAAGGGACAAAGAAAGAGTGCTTAGGATAAAGAAACAATAAAATTACAGGATGTTATGCCCGTCACCCAGCTGGCTTTCATGGCTAAGGTGGGACTTGAACTCATGGCACCTTGTTTTAATAGTTGACATTCTCTGCCTAACAGTAGGATCAGCTGGGAGATGACAGGAACATCTCCTATACACAACATAACAAGCTGAAGAATTCCAGAGTCTGTCTCTCTACTGTCATAACTGCTTGCATCTCACAATCTCAAGATGTTGAGGGTTTCTCTCACTTTCACAGGTTGTTACTCCGCCATGAAACATTTCAACAGTCTGACAGTTGGTGCTTTTTATTTGATAGTAGCAGACAGCAATGGAACAGCAATGGAACAGCAACAGTTGAAAAAGTACAATTTATCGTTTCAATTATTTTTGTGAAATCAAGTGACAGAGACTAGTTATGGCAAAAACACTTATGAATAATAATGGAGTATGAGAAAAGCATGGTCATCTGAGCTGATTTCTAGACTGCCGACTCCATGAGAAGAAGTAAATAAAGGTGAGACAGGAGTCTTTTATCACCAGTGAACTGAGGAAACATGCTGAAGGGTGCATGAGGGACAATGGCATCTACTTACTAACATTATGCCTGAGTTGGGTTTGTAAAGGTCTCCTGTTACAAACAAGGGATTGTTTTACCTCAGCGCAGTGACAAAGATGCTACATCAGCACCTTTATTAAGTATTCCTTACCATTTTGCTCTGATGGAGAAAGCAGTATCGAGGGATATGAGTCTGATCCACCTAGGCACGAACAGACAAAACCAGGTGTTCCTACATGGTTCTGGATATTATGACATTAATAAAACATGATTGCAAGGCCCAGATTAGCCTTCCATCCCAAGGCCCGCTCCTTCTCAAGTTTTTGGTCTCTTACTCATGCATGTGGTTGTCTTCAAGTTGGAAGCTTTCAGAATTCAGAAATTTTCTCACTTCTTCTGCACTTCAGTGGTGGAGGAAACCTCTGAAATGTGATTATAAAGAGTAGGTGGAAAAATCTTGGATTCTCTGTATCTCAATGCTCTAAAATTAATTCATACATCACCGTTAATTGGGGCAAGGGTATATATGTTACAGTGTTCTGTCAGCATTGTAATGCAAGAGCTTAGTTTTAACCTGAAACTTCCTAATAGCCATGCAGACACAACTGCCCTGGTCAGCGTTTCATGCCAAAAAGATGGAAAATATTAACTGAGTATTATCCTTCTATCCTTGCTTTTTAAACCGAAATGAATTGCTAGAGAAGCCTAGTGACAACTGGGTTGCTCTAGGCATTCCACCTCTCTCTTGTCCTATTTTTCACAAAGAGGGTTATATTCTCAGGTTTGTCCCCTGGCTCCATCTGAAGTGAGGTCAATCTCAAATGGGCCACCAGGATTTTCTGTTTTCTTTTATGAAAGAAAGAACAGCAGCAAACCAATAGAAGCCAGGATGTTAAAGCTGGGAGAATGTCAAACATGACTGCTCTACATTTGACTGAGTTATTCTTTAGAGTGCACAGTAGGATGGGGATGACTTATTTGCCCTGGGGAGTAGCTGCCTTGGTCATGCTATCTGAAAAAGGATCTGGGTGACTTGTGACAAAATGGAATTTTCTAGATTTCCATATTTTAGAGTAGTGTTTCTCAGCCTTAGCAACTTTAAGACATGTGGACATCGACTTCCAGAATGTTCCAGTCAGCATGTTTTACAGGAGAGGGTGGGAGGTACTCTATATATGAGTTTCTCCAATTAGGGCACTATCCAGAAGTGTGGACCTCACATGTTTAAAGATTGCTTAGCTAAGATGATGTGTATCTTCCGCTACTAGTTAAGCTGGATGTTTAAGCATTGTAAACCTTACACATGTGGAAGGAACCAGGTTGGAGAAGCCTTCTGTGTACAATGATCTCAGAATGAACCCATTGATCTTAGTGGGAATTGCTGATGAACAGGATTCAACTGGAAAGGTGACTGGGTATATTTGTTCAAAACTGACCACCCCCACCCCCCGAGTTCAATCTGACTCAGTCCCAAGGAAGTACGTATCCTAAGGAAGTAGAAATCTGTACAATCTGATCAATATCAGTTTACCACTAGTGATAAAAATATGAAAGCATTATTCTATCTACAAATGTACTGAAGAGATTACAAAACATAGATAAGAAATTTCAAATAAGGATTACTAGCGAACTGTCCCAAGCACACAAATTATTTTATAGGCAGCAAGGCAATCACCAAAATGTAAACAGTATGAATTAATATAGAATAGAAGATATATGTCTCTCTTTTGTAGCTCAATATGGCTCATTCTGGATTATCTTGCAGCTGAGAATGGCGTGAGAAACAGTGTGCTCTAATTTCTTCTTAACTGTTCAGTAGATGGCAGGCAGTTGCTTTAGGTAAGATTAATATCAGCTTTATTAGGTCTGCCAGAACTTATCTGCAAAAATCCAGATGACCCTTAGATGGCATCAAATAGACATATATACACACACACACACACATGTACATACATATGTACATACATATATTGATATGGATATATATATATATGTGTGTGTATATAAAATCCCATCAATATATATATGTGTGTGTGTATGTATACACACACACACACACATATATATACATATACATATATATATATATACATACATATATGTAGATACATACATATATATACACATACATATATATATATATACACACACACACACATACATATATACATATACATATACATACACACACACACACACACACATATATATATATATAATAAAATCCCATAAAATCAACATATATACCTGCTTGTTGCCATCTGGATTTTTGCATCTTTGGTATGATCGCCCTAGGTTTATATCAGACAAGAATTTTATGTTAAGGCCATAATGTGAAGTTCTCTGTTTAACAAAATATAATGCAGAATGTATTGCAATATTTTCAAGCAGTACAAGCAATTCAACTTAATACAGCAGTACATAATTTCAAGGATTCTATCAGCCCACATATTTAAATAGAAAATTGGAGGGAGTGAAATAAGCAGCCAAAACTTTTATTCTAGCATTATTGAATGGTTAATATTCCATTAAATTTTATTACTTTGATCTAGAGATCTCAGAAGTGGAAGCTCCTCTTTTTAAAAAAAGAGTTACTATCACCATAGAGCCCTCTCCATTCTACCCCAGAGGGTAGGTTATACTCTTCTCAAGTAGTAGTTTTCCCTATAAATATGGAACAACAGAAAACTTTAAAAAAATCTTAGTCCACTATTTGTCAGAAGATGGTGTTTTTGCTATATTGTCTAGCATTTCTCTAAAGGTAATAGTATTCTAATATAATAAAAGAAGAAATTTCTTTTAAAAAATCAATAGTGTTCCAAGTGCTATGATTCATAGAAGATTGTCTCGTTTTAGAATAAGCACAAATAGGATTTAACTGCAAATAAATAGCAGTGATCAGATTGCACAGTCGTGTAACTATGTCTCAGAGAGGAGAGATCCATCTTAAAGTTTATGTACTGTAGTATATCTAAGTGTCTAGCAGGAAGTCATCAGATCAGGGTACTGCCACATGGGGTCCTCACTTCACTCAAGTATCAGTTACACTTGTGTGATCTCAGACTGTCCACGGTTGTTGAGCTGACTAAGCTACAGTACATTTAAGACATCTCTGATCTTTTGGGAGTGCTATTTTTGTTTGTTTGAAATGCTGTGACTTTATAGAGTTTAGAGTGTGCTCTGATTCTTCATTTGAAAAACTGTTGTTTCTCTCTATATCTTGGCTCCTATATTTTATCTAGGCTTCTGTGATCTTAGCAGGTCTTTCAAAGAAAGAGGTGACTTAACTGGTTTATAGCTCTCAATCATAGCTACAGCACACATTTTATTCCTTAATGCATTTAATCAGACAAATGCATAGAATCCAAAGTAAGAAACTGAATATAGAAACAGGGTAGCTGCAAGCAATTTATTATTACATTTGGAGTTGGACTGAAAGGATTTCTGACAGTTTGGGCAAGGGCAGTGAATCAATGATGCCCCCCCCCTCACTCTCTCCCCCCCCCCCATCCTCCAGCATTCTGACATTAGTAACATGTGGATCATTTTTTCCCCTACATAGAACATGTTACAAGGAAAACTTCCAGATCTCTATGATTTTGCAAACAAGATACACTAAGCCCACAATGTAAAGAAGAGAACTGTGTAGCACCTTGTATTTAAAGCAAAAAGTTCCTTCTGCCAATGGAGCATCTGTATGCAACATCGTAAAGCAGCCACCACTCTTCCCACAACTGTACAGCTGTCTAATGCTGGGAAAAGAATGGTTTGGTTGGAGTAGTCATAGCCAGATGCCATCCTAGCAGCTCTGAAGTACTACAGAGCCTTAACGGAAGTATAGAGGATTGTGCAGAGAATCAAAAGGTCAACATGGTAGTTGCAAGCACATAATCTAACACTTGTTCCCTTTTATTGCACTGTACATGGCATGCATATGAAAAAAGAGCAGAGCTTTGGTCACATGGCCATGGCTACCATCTTAATATTTTTTTTTTATCCACAGTGGATAGAGTTGTAAAGATGTCATCTCATTTGAATGATCTAATCTTGCCTGTGTATGATCTTCATAGAAGCAAATACATATTTTTTTAAAATCAACTTTTCCAGTGGATCCATTTCTAGGAACTGTTTTTTGGAATTGCTTATACAAAGAATATTTACCCTTTTAGGTAAATGAACTGATTGTGCTAACCAAAGATCATTTACATTAATCATTTAAGCATCTGGCAGCTTTGCTTAGTAAAGTAATCTTTGGGCTAAGGCTTAAGTACTCTCCTGATCTATCTTCTGACTCTGAATTTCTAACCCTTCTCGTGTATTTCCCTTTACTTCAATTTCCCCATTGCCTTCTATATGTTTACTAAAAGAATTCCTTGCTAAGCCTGAAAGGATTAGATAATTACTGTGGATTAAAAACATGAGCTTCGACAAGCAAAATCACGTGCAAATTTAATCCTCAGTAGATCAAAAACTTCAGAAATAATTTAAAGAAATGAAAGAACCAATTTTGTCATGTCAGGAAAGAAATCAAAATAACAGTCTTAGAATAAACCTTTCTGATGAGTCTCATAAACAGTTTCCATTCAATTTCATCTTCTATTACTTTCTTCTTTTTGCATGTATGAATCACAGTAATGTACATATTCAGTTTTATGAAGGGAGAGGGCCAAATAGAAAGTGATGTTAGGAATACTGACATTCCTTTTTCTAAGTAAAACAGAGTATTTTGAAGTGGAACCGCTGTTATAAACAACAAACTGATGCAACCTGATTTGGAGTGGAGGGTGGGGAGTGGGGATGGAAAAAATCTTGTAAGACTTTGTTGCTTTATGTGACATGAATGACTGATGCAGTGAACATCCAGACAATTGTGGGCAATCTTTATCGTTTATACAATTCATAGCAGATGGCTTTGCCTAACTTCCCTGTGGGAACAATCTTAGCATATATCTGTGGCAGTATTTTAGCATTATCTGTGGCAGCATTTTAAGGCTAAGGTTCTGGTGAAAAACAGTTATTAATGGCTAGTCAGGATGGTTCATACCACTATCATGATTAGTATCATAAGGTATATGCTAAGGGAAGATAAGCAGCAAAACAAAACAAACAAAAAAAGAAACTGTAAGATTGTAGGCTTTTGGGGAAGTAGACTAGTTGACTGGAAATAAAAACAATTTTTAAATCTTATGGCCACATTAAAGAAGAGAAGGGGCACATGCAAGTCAAAGCCTTATGCTTATAATGCAAAATCAGAATTTGGTGTTGTGATAAACAAGGCTATTTTGTACTGGAAATATTTATCCCTTAGTTTCCCAGTACTGTAACATGGTAATCTTCATATAAAACACTGCAGTTGTTTCACATTAACTTGCTTATAGTTGATATAAGTTAACTAAACTGATTTTGAACAACACACTGAAGTTAGAGGATAAGTAGGCACAGCACAGTAGAATAAAATGGGCTTAGTAGCTAGTTCAGGGTGTGTTATCACAACTCTTGAGTTCTGGATGTCTAACTTTGCAACCACTGGAGAGAGAAATACAATATGCCACCTGGCCCTCTTTTCCTAAAACTGATTCTTCCAGATGCTATTGGACTTCTCATTACTTAGGGTAAAAACTTAGGGTGAAAATGAAGTGGAAGTGTAGACATTCTGGTGCCCTTCATATGTTTGGATTATAGTTCCCACATGCTCCAGCTAGCATGTCAAAGGACACCAAGTTGCCAAGATCAGATGTAGCATCTGTCTGTCTGTCTGTCTAGGAAATCCTATATAGGTTTCTCTAGAGTGCAGTGATCACACGGTAGTAAAGGCAATAAAACTTATCCTGGAACTGCAATGATTAGCTGCTTTTATCAGACTTCTACATATATTGCAGTCCCTAAACAAGTCTCCAATGGATTTAGGAACAATCCATTTATATGAACTTGATCTTAGCTTCAAATTCCAGATCCAGAAAATACTAGTTGGTTGAATGAGATGTAGTCATTATCACTTACTGGCAGCATACTTTAAAAAAAAACCTATTAAAACAAAAATGATTGTCCCATCCTTTCTTTTCATTCCTCTATCATTATTTAGGCTAACTGAGTGAAATAAGGTCGTAACTACTTCTTCCACATAGTGCTGTTTTAAAAAATAGCAGCAAAATGACTATGGAAAGAAATGTGCCATCCCATTCTCTGTTTCTTCCATTATTATTTTAGCTAATATTTACTTAAATTTATTATAGACACCCACTCCCATAAACTGTGTTCATGATCCCCCTATCACAAAAATCCTTTGCCATAGAAATACTGAGAATATTTAAACTAATAAAGATGCTAATACATTTACATGGCAGGAAGAAAGAGAACTGAAGAGGGTGGATTAGTTCTGAAAACCTAAGGTTGATGCTATGAAATTTATAAAGAGAAATCTATGCAGAACACATATTTGTTAGCATTTTCACTTAAGATAACTGAATGTAATTTTTGCCAAGCTTTTCAGTCATGGTTTCTGAAATACATGCAAGTCCAAAATATCATGCACATACACAAACATCTTCTTTCCCCCTGGTTTTTGGTGCCAATTTTGAATTGCTCTCCAAATTTTCCAGCTTTCTCAGAAGTTTTCTTTTGTAGGTTTTGTGTTATATTTGTTTGTTATAAACTGACTTGAAACAATAGCATTTGTTTATTTAAAATGACTAAGCATGTAAACTAGTTATATTCTTCTTTCTGTAAGGGAATCCTCAACCGTATAGCAAAATCCTATACCTGTTTTCTTCTGGGGTTTTTTCCTTGCAAATATAAAACATGGGTTCCTTCTTCTATTCAGTTATTAGCGGCATGTTTTATTACAATTAATGTTTGTATATCAACACTGTAGGACCCAGTGTAAGCAATTGCTATTGGATTAGCTGAAGACAAAATTTAGGCCCAATTCTACTAACACGGATACCCAGCTACAGTTGGAGAAACCTATGTGTCTGGGCATCAGTGAGCTGATGGTTTCACTTGTTCTCAGACAGCTATTTGATCAACCTCTCCCCTTCCTGGCAGTAACCAATCACACAATTGGATGCCTGTGTGACTGACTCTAGCATGGAGTCCTCTACTTTTTTCCATTATCTCTTTGCTGTCAGACTCAGAATGCCCAATAAGAATCTGCTGCATGCCTCATGGTGAGCACTGCTCATGGACAATATGGATTTAAGACTGAACTTCAGATTAAGTCTGGAAGAGATGCTTTGAAAGGCTTGTGATCTTAAGTGCATCATCTTGTGTGTGACTCATTAAAGCAGCCCCGTGTGTTTCCAAGGTCCAATGGATTCAATGTAACCCTCTCTGCAGCAGCCACACAATTTTAGAAAATGATGAGATTGTTTTAGCGAGTCAAATGGATGCTATGTTCCCGATCCCATGTCTTCTGCATAGTCCTAGCATGATTAGGAAAGCTGTCTTGGAGCTTGAGACATGGAGCAATGAGAGATATGTCACTGGGAATATAAGGCTGCTATAGAAAGAATGGATTGTTTATCCCATCAAGCCCTACCTGATTGCTGTAAGCATTCCCTCCTTACTGTATCAAATATCTTCTTTCCAAGTACCGGTATTTATTTATTTATTTGTAAAATGTATGTATTTGTTTTGCTGGAACTATTCATGAAATGTGCTAGGCAGGATTGTTATTGGGTGCTCCACAGCATCATCAAGAAAAATGACACATTGGTGCATGGCATGGTGAATATATTGCATGAATCAGACTGTCAGGACATATTAGGATGTTCTTCTGCCTCTAGCAGGGACTCATAGGTCTTGTCCCTGCCTATAATTGGCTGAAGTAAAGCCATAGCTACCATAGATTAACATGGCTGTCCTCCCACAATGTCTACAATGAGAGGCACCAGGTTCATCTGGAAGCAGTAGAAAACCATAAAAGCTACCAAGGAACTGACACTGTTACAAATAGGCATCATTTTTATGATCAAATGAAGAAAACAGAGTCAGTTTGTTCCGGTGGTTAAATCACTAGGCTAAAAACCAGAAGAATATGAGTGTTAGTCTTGCCTTATGCAGAAAGCTGGCTGGATGACCTTGGGCAAGTCTCTCTCTCTCAGCTGTACTCACCTCACAGGGTTGTTGTGGGGAAAATGAGAGGAGGAAGGAATATTGGGCATGTTTGCCACCTTGAGTTATTTATTAAAAAATAATAAAAGCAGGATAAAAGCAGCCTGACATAATTCCTAAAGGAAGGAAGGTGAAGAACTCTCTGCAGGGTACATCTCTGTCTTTTCTTTTTTCTCTTCACATTGCATCACTTTGCAGTTCATCATTTCATGTGCTGAATTGCAATCAAATGGTCAGAGAATCATCAAAGCATATTTGCTGCAAAGAAAGGCTAATGCGCTGAGGAACTTTTGATTAGGAAAAATAAAGACAGTTAAAGACGGAAAGCATAGAGATTTATAAAAGGATTCATGCTGTAGAGAAAATAGACTGGTGATAAAAATGTCTTCTTTCATTGTACTTGAGTTCAGGGTCATCCAATTAAATTGGGAGAAGATTAAAGATCAACCAAAGAAAGATTTCTCTGAACAGCACAGAATTAATTCATGGTTGGCAGACATCAATTATGGTCATAGCTTAAAGACTGCATTTAAAAGGGAAATTAGGCAAATAAATGGAATAAAATTGTCAGTGATTTTCTCCAAGGTCAGTATCACAAGCATCAACCTCACTTTAACTACTAAAAGTCTTAGCTATGGAATACAGAGACTTATAAAACTGGCCACCAAATTCTAAAATTGAATGTAATATAATAATATGGAGAGAAAAAATATTATTGAAGTAGAACATGAGGCTATTAACTATGCATTATAAAGTAATCTGTATTAAATGCAAATGTAATGAAGTCAAAGTTAGTTTTTGCCTTTGGGTCCACCTATTTCTTGCTCTTTTTCAACTGTATTATTTGAAATATAGTTCCTGTGTATAGTTATCTATAGTCCTCAGCCTGAAGAAGTTATTCATCCCTGACCTATTTGTAAATATCAGGTTAGTCACTTTGGGTAAATGATTAAAAATTGCTAGGAAGAAAAGTAGGCAAGAGTATTGTATCAAGATCTACTTTTGGACTTTTCAGAAACACTTAAGTGGTCAAAATAGGAAGAATGATGCTAAAGTAGCCTTGAACCACAACAGTTCATTTAGCAACCATTCAAAGTTACAGCAGCATTGAAAAAAGTGACTTAAGACCGTTTTTCACACTTATGACCATTGTACCATCCCCATAGTCAAATTTGGACTCTTAGCAACTGACTAATACTTATGACGATTGCAGTGTCCTGGGGTCATGATCCCCTTTTGTGACTTTCTGACAAGCAAAATCAATGAGGAAGCCAGATTCTCTTAACAACTATGTTACTCACTTAACAACTGCAGTGATTCATCTAACAACGGTTGCAAGAAAGGTTGTAAAATGGGGCAAAAATTCACTCAACAAATGTTTCACTTAGCAGCAGAAATTTTGGACTCAATTGTGGTCATAAGTTGAGGACTATTTGTAATCATAAAAAATAATTTGGAAAATGTTACTTGAATATAAAACCAATAAATGTGTCATCCTGCAGATATTGTCAATTTAAAATTCCGTCCTGTTTGCCCTATTAAAAAGGGAAGATGGATATTACAGTACACAAAAATTGGAAGGTTGTAGGTCGCCCATTTGTTTTATAACATTTGTTTCTAAATCATATCATTTGGGAGAAATAATCTCAGATAGTTAAGATAGAATTATTTTTTTCCTCATAATTGTTTCGTAGATGCATATAGCTCTTTTCAGAAGCACTATAAATCCTGTTCCAAAAAATATTTTTATTTTTGGTTGTATAGAGATGAAACAAAGCAACTGACAAAGAAATTAATATAATTCTTCCTAAGGATATTAAAAAATACAGACATAATTACAACATGAAAAAAATAAAAAAGTTCCTAGACTGGATAGTTATTCCACTGAGTATTAAAATATATGTATTATGTTTTTTCCTCAGTATTATTGGAGGTCCTTTTTGTATAAAATTTCCCATCCTCCATCAATGAAGCTTATATAATGGTGATTGACAGTAAAGATAAAGATCCTGCAATTGCTGAACAATATGTTTGTAAAGTATTGATACAAAAATATTGACAGTAATTTTGGAACATAGATTATAGATATTTAATTATCCATCCTACACAATCTGGTACTAGAAAAAGTAATCAAATGGCTGATTGTTTTTAAAATATGCCTTTTTGATGATAGCATACAAAATGAGAACTTCATTAAAAAATTAAAATCCTAACAGATCCAATTTTATATTTATTTATTTATTTATTTATTTATTTTTACATTTATATACCGCCCCATTCCGAAGACTCGGGGCGGTTTACAGCTTTATACAGCTTTATAAGCATAAGAGGTTAGATGGGAGCACAAACAGCTTTTCCCATATTTCAACACAAGCACACATACAGTATATGTCTGTACACATTATAAAATGTAAGGGATAAAAAGTATATAGATACGCACATACACAAACACATACAGTAAAATATGAAATAAATTTAAAACATGGTAACATTAATGCACAACATAATATTTTCATCTTTGGAGAAGATGGAAAATTTCAAATAATGCAGGTTAGAAACAGCCCCAGCCTCTTCATTTCGCACAAAGATCAGTCTGAACAAAACAACAGGTCAAAGATTTAATTCACTAGAAAGCATATTCTTAGATTTACCAAGCACCCAGAGGGTAAAATCAAAATAAAAGCAGGTAAAAAGTTCACAAAGCAGCAAGGCAGAGGTGGCTGTGATGGTTTGCTGACCACATCAAAAATGATTAGTTTTTTGTGGCTTCATGTGCAATTCAAACCTAGTGATTATGATTCAATGTATTTTATTTATGCAGGCTTATCAGATGGGCAATCCAGAACCAAGCAAAGGAGGTTAATAAGCTCTCATGACAGTATTTTCCCCATAAAAGTTCACAGCATCTTGGAGTAAGGTTAGCAAAAGCTGCCTGAAGTTTAGGAAGCTCATTGTTGACAAGTCTGTCCAACCTGGTTGAGATTTGTAACTATGATTTGAAGAATAGCATAATGGACTCACTGAGTCCTAGGAAAGATTTAGGAACTAAGACAACTTCCTAAAACCTCCTGAACACAGTGAGAATTATTTCCACAGAAATGTATATATA
>JANHFL010001881.1:112570-124006 GCA_032468155.1 Oxyrhabdium leporinum
GATTTGAACCGCTAGATTGAATCAGCAGAAGTGGCCTGCAGTTCAACACTCTAACCACTGCGCCACCTAGGCTCATGCAGAATAATAGTCTGATTCTTTTAGTGGTTATTTGAAATTCCACATTACTATTGGTCTTATAGAAAAGATTTCCAGTATTAAGTGATGTTGTTATTTTCCCCATATCTGATAATTGAATATCTAATTATATGCATTCTTTCTTTTTTTAAATAAGTATATGAAATCCAGTCCTGTAATGTAACATATTTTGCTATTCTAGCTGGAATGCCGTTGAATGTTTGAAATCATGGTACACAGTATGTAATATTTGCTTTTATCGTGTTATTTATATTTACTTTTAAATTTATATTTTATTTATATTTATTAATTTATAATTTATTTTCATATTAAAATATATGTAAATTTATATTCAGCAATATAAGTATAAACTATAATATTTGAAAGTGATAATTCTCCTTTTATATTGCTGAAATATAGTCACAATGTACCAAAATAAGAAAATAAAATATATAGCAATCATAAAAAGCCCTCTACCCACTATAAAATCCATAAACTGATAACAAAATCTATAACCAAAATGAAATCTAACCATAACAACAGTTTAAACAGTCTAACACCCTCACTAGTACCCATGAATCTGTGAAAACAGGATTATTCCAACATTTTCTAAAATGCCTGCAGGATAGTAGCCAAATGAACCACAGAGAATACATTTTGCCTCAGAGTTGGGGCTACTACTGAAAAGGTTTGCCGCTGAAGCCCATTTAATTATTGCATCTTGAGATGATCACACATAATGACCAGATCCCAGACAGCAGAGATGAACCTGCAAGTAAAATGGGAATCAAGGTCACTTTATGCAACAAACATTCATACAGTGTTATGGGTTCCATCAGTCAGGAAGTATAACTGGCAGACCAAAGGAGATGGACACTTCTCTGCTGCTCCTTCTGGAACATTCACTCCCTCAAAGTGAGGTTGTCTCCATCCCTATTTATTTTTCAGAAGTCCCTCAAGATCTGGTTATGTCATCTAGTGGGGGTGGGGGTGGAGGTTAGAGGAATGGTGAGGTAGCTCCCTTGCTGATCTAATCTCATGTTTTATGCTTTTTTTAAAAAAAACAACTGTTTTTGACATGTTTATTATTTTTATATTTTTTGCTATATGTCATTCAGGGCCACTTTTTGAGAGAGGGGAGATCATAAATTTGACAAATAGACAGATAGATAAAAAATGTATTACCAAATTTGAAATATAACCTTCCAAGATGGGGGTGCAAATATGGCTGGGAGTGCTATTAGTGACTTGACCCATTATCTTGAATTAATGTTTCATAATGAGTAATATTCCTCAGATAGCCGATCCAATAGTCCGGGGACCATGCTTTTGGGGAAATAATACTAATTGTCCCAACACAGCTGGAAGAAGTGAGGCTAGACATGGCTGACTCATCCTTTTTATGTGACATTCACAAGGTGGTCATCTATAGAGGGCTAGCTTTGAATGGTTCCCTAGTTCGGGGCTAGTTAATAGAACCCAAATATGGAAATACTGAAATCTACCAGCTCTTTGCTGCCTCAAAATTAAACAAATCATATCCATCACAGAAAAGCTAAGAGCACTAGTTTAATTCTAGTAGTCATCATAGGCCTGGTGAAATCTGAGAACAGGAAGCATTATTTGCCCATTTCTCAAAACTGCAAGGTGCATTGTTATTTTCAGTTCTTTATTTAGATCTTATTAACTACGGTGTAGTTGTTTGCTCTTTGATTGGCTCCCTTTCTTCTGTTGTGCTGCCTTAAAACTTTACTTCATCCTCTGCTGTGGCGATCACTAAGAATAATTAAAAGACTCAGAGGGGACCATGGGCTTCCTATTCCTCTTGTCCTTCAAGCAGTGGTGGATAAAGGTAAGAGCTGGACAAAACGATTGCTGTTTCTGCAGGGCCTTTCCAAATGAAAAGCTAATAGTCATTCAGCGAGAGGCTCCGATGCCGTTACGCGTTGGATAAGAAGAATTGAGTGGTTGAGAGATTCATTCACCGATTCATTCATTCATTCACTGAAAGAGTGGGAGGGAGGTATATCTTAAAGGGAGAGTAGTGGCCACGAGAAAGTAGTGGTGAAACTCCTGTAAGAGAAGAAGAACCGTAAAAGAAAAGGAGTGGGGAGAATCAGGCAGACAAGCCACTTTGGGGGAAAGTAGTTAAAGGGCGCGAGTGACAATTCTGTGCAGGAAAGAGTTAAAACCACATCCTCCTGGTAAAGTTTACATGTAAATAGGGAGCAGCTGCTACTGCTCCTCTCCGGCTGAGGCTGGCCTACTGGAGCTTTTGATTGGCCTTCAATGACATCACTCGCTCCGCAGGTTATAACACAGAAAGCCCGAAGCGACTGCGACCAAACCATCCCTTAAGAGATGAGAGGGCAGTCACCGGCTCCGCCCACTTACTCATTCGCTCCCAATCATTGGCATCTCCGCGAGAGGCGGAAAACAAGCCTCCAGGAGAGAACGCCTATTGGGTGAAGGCCCCGTCTATCCCTTCTACCGCCTCGGCCCCTTTTCGAACCTTACATTTACTGGGCAGCAAAAGAGAAAGTAAGTATGTTGCAGCTGGAGATCAATGAAGCTAAGTGAATGGGGGCTCGATGTATGTAAATCGATCGCCACAGCCGCGCGCCAGGTGTTGGAGGGTAGCCATTCATTTATGAAGTAAGTAGATGACTTTCTTTCAGAGGGGAGAGGAGCCGTTGCCCGCGCGTTTATATAGACAACTGAGAAGCTTCGAAAAGAGTTGCTTTTTTTCCTTTAAAGGGAGAGAGAGTTTGGGTCGATAAAAATGAGAGCGCTGCCTCTCTTCCTAACCCCCCCACGTATCTTCTGTCGTCGTTTGTGCGTTTCTCTCTAGAGGATGTTCACCGAATGAGTCGGATGAAAGCGAGCTGTTCTCGTTTGGGATTGCTGCAGTATCTTGGGGGGGGGGGAATCGGGGTGCATAAGAGGCATCCAGCTTCACAGCATCCCTCGCATATACCCTCGGAGGGGACGTCTTCTCTTTCCTGGGACCTGTGGAACTGTAGATGAGCCCGAGGAGTTGTTGTTGTTGTTGTTGTTGTTGTTGCTGTCTGCGATTTTCTTCAATCGCAACACTGACTTCGTGGTTTGGCTGGAAATACAAACTGCCTCTGCTGCAGAGACGCAGATCTTCCCGAATAGCTTTGCATCGGGAGAAAGGATCTGTGGCCTCCCGATATGTTCTTAAGATGTTTTAAACCTTCTCACATTCCTCACCTGACTCGGTTATAAAAGTCACAGCATGCGCCTTTAAAAATAAAATAAAATTACAAAGTACTGTTTGTCTTTCTGTGCGTCCCTTCTCTCCCCGTCCCTCTCCCCCCCGCGCCTTTGCCGCCTTCTTATTTCTTGAAGTGCCTGAGGTGCACATTTGCGCGCACCGATATTTGTGCTTCAACAAAGGGGGGGGGGGAGATGGGTTAAAAAGCTGCTTCTGTATATTTCAGATTTCTTGCCTCTGCGTAGCGTTCTTGGGCTGCTGCTTTCCGCCCCGATGACAAATTATTTTGTCCTTTTTTTGCAGCAGCGATTTAAATTCATCCTGCAAATACTCCCTCCCCTCTATAGAGAGAAGAACATTACTTATCCTGTTGTCTTAGGATGAGGACCGTACTAACGGAAGGACAGTCGTGCTGCTGGTGGAGAGGATGATATGATTTTAGAAGACGAATAGGGAAGAATTATTTTTCCCTTAAAAAAAAAAAGCCTCCTTAAATAAGGTTAAAAATCATTTTTGAAGTACAGTTCTTTGGAGGAAATGAGGACAATTGCCCTTCCTTTTTGTTTGATCCTGGGCAAGCTTACTCTGCACTTCAGTTCTTATGACTTGAGTGGGAATTGGTTACCCATAAGTATGATTAAGTTTTCAAGTTTCAGAGACTCGGAAAAGTGATGCAGTAACCTTTAAAAAAACCAAACGGTGACATTTTTGATCCCTTTCAATTCGACTGAGCCAGGTGCCAATGTAATCAGTCACTCAGCAATGCTCTAAAGCTAATATAAGATATGAACTTCCAAGGTAGTAGGAAGGGTTTTTTTTCTATTAAGAGAAATAGTTTCAAGCTATGTAATCATGTGTTCAGCAGTAACCAGAAGAGTTTGGGTACCTTGAGGCTTGGATGTTCCAGAGCTGTCATTAAATGATTGCATTAGCATCTGACTAAAGAACAGTTCCAAAATAGCAATTGCACTCATAAGAGATACATGACACCTCCATTTTTTAAAAAAATCCTCTTTCATTTCAATGATTGTTTTCATTGCTAGACAATGTATTGATACATCCTGTTCTTCCTTGGCGATTATGAAAATGTCTTCTTAAAGAAAAGTTGCAATTTTCTTTCGTGCTCAGATTTATTTTTCCTGTTTTCTTGAGATGTGATCATTAATAGCTTTTGATTCTTTCATTTATGGATTATGTAGAAGAAAGCCTGGGATCTTTTGTATAACCTTTCTTTCCTTTTAGAGCAGAGATAGCAATGCTTCCTTGTAGGCGTTGTCTGCTACCTGCTCCAAAGATACTGTGATAGGTTGTCTATTAAAGTAAGATGTATTAGGTTAATTTATTTGCCAAATCTCTATTTTTTGCTCTTTAATGTGGTTGTGTAGATTATCCAATTAAAATAACATGATAAATTTGAAACCAAAAAAGTTCTTTTTCATTTTTTCCTAATGAATGAGACAGCAAGAAACAATTGTGGCTGGGTTACTTTCAAGCAAAAATGTATTCAGTAACTCCATTGGTGTCTCGTACTTACTATTTACTCTCAGACATATGCACTCATATTACCCTTAAGATTTAAATGTGAGATAACGGCTGCTAATCTGACGTATATGTATTCTGTATGAAATGCCACCCTTGTGCCCACATGAACTTAGTGTAAAGTCCTAATTTGCAAGGAATTACACTCTGTCACTTCTGCAATTCCATAGAGGTTGGGCTGAAGGATTTTCTGATTCATTTACACTCTTGCTTCTAAATTAGTTAAACACTAACACATCTTTAGTTTTCTAATCTTTCTTTGCTAATTGATTGCAACTGCTAATGGTGGTTTTTTTCTTTCTTTTACCACTTCCAAACAGCTTTTGGAATGATCATTGTTAAGGTAGACTCTCCCACAAGTCTAAGAATGGAAGCTTATCCATCACAGATAACTTACATTTTCTCCTTTTCTTCTGTTTTTAACAGAGAGAGCTTGAGTTCCTTTGACTTCCCATTCTCAGCCTCCTCATGCCTCCTTCTCCACTAGACGACAGGGTTGTAGTGGCACTCTCCAGGCCTGTAAGACCTCAGGATCTCAATCTTTGCTTAGATTCCAGCTACCTTGAATCTGCTTCCTCCGCCAGTGAAAACCCTGTGAGTCTCCTCAGCACGACTGTTGTGTCCATCAAGGCTGCTAATCTGACGTATATGCCCTCATCCAACGGCTCTGCCCGCTCCTTGAGTTGTGGATGCAGCAGTGCCAGTTGCTGCACTGTGGCAACATACGACAAGGACAATCAGGCCCAAACCCAAGCCAGCACCAGCAGCATCTCTGCCAGCATAGGAACCTTGACTACTTGCTCAGCAAACCAAATGGTCAACAACAATGAGAACTCTAGCCCTTTGAGTCCATCCGGTGGTGTGGGGAGTCCAGTCTCAGGTCCAACAAAGCAACTGGCAAGCATCAAAATCATCCATCCCAATGACCTGGCAAAAAAGATGACCAAATGCAACAAAAGCCACCAAGGCCCAGTCATCATTGATTGCCGACCTTTCATGGAGTACAACAAAAGCCACATCCAAGGGGCTGTTCACATCAATTGCTCTGATAAGATTAGTAGGAGAAGGCTTCAGCAGGGCAAGATCACTGTCTTGGACTTGATCTCTTGCAGAGAAGGCAAGGACTCCTTTAAAAGAATCTTTTCCAAAGAAATTGTTGTTTATGATGAAAATACTAATGAGCCAAGCAGAGTAATGCCTTCACAGCCATTGCACATAGTGCTGGAGTCTCTCAAGAGGGAAGGCAAGGAACCACTGGTTCTCAAAGGTATTTATAACTGTTAATCTGCTTTTTTCTCCTGTGGATTCAAATCAAGATCTGAGCCAAGTTAAATACGACTGGGTTACCCATTCCTACACACATGTACTGTTCCTTCTTTTCATTTAAATAGAGTGATTTAAAAGAGATCACACCAATCTAAAATCTTCTAGAGTTTCTGTGTTTCATGGGAGGGGAAAATACAAACCATATAAAACTATTATTTAATAATAGTTTTCTGTGGTAGTGTTAATAGAAAGGACCCTGATCAGGATTCCATCTAAAGATCTCAAAGTACAGCTGTTTCATCATTTCTGGAGCTCCCTGTTGCTGGGAAGAGGAACTGTTACACATGGCAGGGACAAAGGAGGAAGTTCAGGCCACTCATACTTCCTTTTGGAGTAATTTTTCCTCCTGGCTTCTGAAGGACTCATAGCATGTTAATGATCTACAAGAGTGTCTTTTTGAACACTCTAATGTACTTTATTAAACTGGGGTTTAATGTACTTCAGACCTGAAATAACTGCAGTTCATCTCTGCTATTCACTAAAGTAGCCCAACTTTTTTTAGACTTCTGTGACAAAAATACTGCTATTCTAAGAGTTGCATTAATCAGTTGGTTTTTTAAAATACTGTCACTTTTTTCTCAGATTTGGGCAGAAGCCTGAAAAAAGAGCTATTTTAATAAATAGATGTTGCACTTATTTGTGAAGTGCACTATCTGTGTGTTTGTACACATACATATGCATACTTATTCATGCTTGTTGGTTATTGACTCAGTTATGTAATAGAAAACATCTGGTGATTAGTTACTTCCATGCTTATTAACTAAAAGCACAATTAAAAATATTTGTTCTATTGCTTATTTTTATAACATATCTTATGGTAGCATTTATATACAAATGCTAAGACCTCCAATTTAAAATATTGGAGTATTGTACTTTATCATCATTATGTCCTTTTTGTCATAAGCAATCAGAGTAATTTCTGGACAAAAATAAAACTACAAAATATAAATCCATCCCAAACAATATTATTAAAATTGTGTGTTATTGTATCTGATTATTTCAGTAATTTATTCACAATATTTATAACTCGCAACATGATAGATGAGAAGTGTTCTTAAGAAAATATTTGCAAAATTTGCACATCATTCATATTTTGAAATCTGATTTGAAGAAGCTGGACTTAGGAGTAATAAGCATTTCAAAAGTCTGTCTCTTCCATTCTAACTGATTTTATGGGCAGGAGTGCACATAGAATCTTCAAAGCACATATGAAGCAATGGTAGCAAATGGTGAATTATCTCTTGTAGGCTGATTTGGACTAGATAAGTCTAAGGCAACTGTGCAACTTTGAAATCAAACTGCAGTTTATTAGAATATTGTCATAGTTTATTGTAAATGTATCCACTTGAAAAATACTACTTTTAAGGAGGCAAGTTCTTTCACAGGTTGCCTCCAGACTACATCAGTTATAGTAAAGTCACTCTAAAATTAATGGGATTTACAATCTCCAAACAAATGACTATCAGAATTGTGAAATTCAGCATTTTTAATGAAATGAATAGCAGTAAACTTTCGAATACTTTAAGCAGCTTTGAAGCAGGAGATTAAAATAGAAGTTGCTTTTTGCGTTATGATCTATCTTCCAAAGGCCAAAAGAAAGAAACAGAATAAACTCTGTTGTTTCTTAATATAAAAAAGAGAAGCAATTGTCAACTGAAGTTTCATAATTCACTAATGAGGAATGACATGCTCTAAGTACGCAAGATTTTTAGTCAAAAGTTCTACTCATTTTAGAATATTTTCAAGAGAACAAAACAAGAAACTCAGAAAAAGTGGAGAAAAGCTCTCTGGCTTAAAAAAGGATGTTTAGATGTGCAGTTGTGAGAACTTTGCAATTAAACTTCATAGTAAACTTCTTTTTGACTGAAAGAAAATATTTTAAAAAAAATATCAAAGTGTATTTTTAATATGTGTGATATAACTCTGGGGAATTGTGATTGCAAATTCTATGGGAATTTGATTCCCTTGAGAATCTGTGTTGATAGAGGGTAATTTGAATTATCCTCCTGGAAGGTTAGAGAAAGATTTGATGTCAATGAATGATCTTTTTCAGAATTTGAGTAAGCAAGGCTTCTTTAGCTGCAGTTGCATATCTTGTCTACTAATAAGTCCCACTGAATAGATGGGAAATTATTTGTAAACAGATATGTTGGGTTGTACTGCTATTTTGTTTTCTAATGATAGCAACTGAACCTAGCATAACTAGCTTCAGTTCCTCTGCCTCTGACCTCAAGATTTTCAGTGCTGTCATAATAAGGCAGACATCTTCCAACAAATATTGTTTTGGGGATCTTATTTAGCAAAACAGTTGTATTACAATGGGAGACAACTTTTTTAGTTACCACAAGTAAAATCCAATTCAGCTAATAGATCTTGCGGATTTCTCATGAGTTTACTATTGGAGAACTGCATAGCAGCATAATTCATGCAGGAATATTGATTCTTTCACAATTTTTAATTGCATGACTACCAATAAGGGCAGCATATTGGTCCCATGCATTTCATTCTCCTATTACTAAGGAAGTGAATGGTTTTCCTTTCATTTTTTTTGCCTCTTCAGAATTGGTTCCAGGAGGAGGCCTTTAGGAAAGCACCTTGTTGGCTAAGCCCTGTGCACCTTGGGCAGTGGAAGATTATGCCTGTGCCTTTATAAATAGAACATCTTTTTGTAAAAATTCATACAGTTATGATATCTTTGGGAACCATGGCTGTGATTTTACAAACAATTGTATTCTAAGATTTCCACTGGTATCAATGAACATCATTTTGTAGATAAAATGGAAAGAAAACACCTTAATATACTTGTAGTTTTAGTGCTGTGTTTTGATGCCAAAGATTACTCTATTTCTAAGTGTGCTTAGGACCTTTACAATAATATCTATGCCTAGGATTTTTTTTTTACAGTTTTGGAAGTGAGTTCAAATTATTTTTAGGCAAAAAACTAAACAACAAACCTCCCCCTCCAAATAATTCCTGGTAAGCTTCAGGAATTTTTAATGAGGAAAATTGAATTTGATGTTAGCAAAAATCAAATTCAATTTTCTGTTTTAAACAAGCAGAGATCTACAAGGGGATCTCACTCTGTTTTCTGCCTTTCCTTGTGTATAGGAATTATTTGCTAGCCTGACTTCTGAAATGGGCGGTATTCACTAATTACAAAAGGCTTTATGGAAAAATGGCTTTTACTGTGACTTATAGATTCAAACTGGGATTCAAACTCCCTTGTCTCCATTGGAAGGAAGCTAGTTAGTCTTTGATCCATCTTCAAACATTAATTCATCTTAAAATAGCTACGGCAAGGATTATATATTCTCTTAATTGGTAATTTTTTTATACAAGCTTTAGAGTACTGATTAGGAAAAGGCTATGGGGTATTGCAGATGGTAGCCATCTCTGTATTAGCAAAGGACTTCAAAGTCCTTCCACTACCTCTATGCTCCTGGTGAAAAAGGAAGAAGACTAATACTTTGATGCTGTGTATCTGAGGGCAGCATGTCCACAGTCATTTCCCCTCAACCTGATGCCTTCCAGACATCCCATAGTTCTCAAACATACTAACTAAGGATTTTGGAGATTGGAATCAAAAGCAGTCAGAAAAACATTAGGATGGGGAAGCCTGATCTGCAGAAAGATATTGTAATCAAGAGAATCGCACGTGGTCTTTTTCAAGAGTTAATTTGGGGGATCTGCTTAAGGGACCAAAGATTAAGGAATGTTAAAATTGGTTCTTGCATTTACATACATTTTAAACCATTTTCACTCTGAAAAAAAGGAATGTAGAAAATAGAATATGGAAATGGAATATAGAAATAAAGGAACACGGAAAACTATAATTACTCCCTAATCAGCAAATGGAGCTTATGGTTTCATAATTGTGTTAGTCATAATTATTAAAAACCTCATTAAATATAGTAAACTTTAAATTATTTTTATATGGAGCATAAAAACCTTACTGCTGATCTGCTCTTTTAACTGACAAATAATTATAACAGTCCTAATTTTGGTAATTTGTAAAAACCTATGATTCAAGCTCAACTCTTAGTGCTCTCATGGATCTGTATTTGCAATTTTATTGGCAATGGTAAAGAAGTTATTTATCGTTGCCTTCTGGGAAGTTATTCAACTTTTCAGTCAATCCCACAGTTCTGGTATTCCCTGGTGGTGTCCTATCCAGGTTACAACTAACCCCAATCTTGTTTAGCTTCTGGTTATTCTATTTCAGGACATGGTTTCTTATTGTTGAATAATTTTGAAAGCGAGGAATAGTAAAAGGAAATTATAATACTTTAAAACACATACTGTTCCATATATTCAGTCCTGAATTTTAGAAGACTGAAGTTGAGTTCAGTGTGATTTCTTGGTGAGTGTATGTACAGAGAACCAGGAGTCCAAATCTTTAGAAGTAAGGACCCATAGAAAAGCTAAAACCCATAGAAAAACTTCCCAACCCTTGATTTGAGGTAAAAGCATTGTCACATCATCTCCCA
Source organism: Oxyrhabdium leporinum (assembly GCA_032468155.1). Taxonomy (NCBI): domain Eukaryota; kingdom Metazoa; phylum Chordata; class Lepidosauria; order Squamata; family Cyclocoridae; genus Oxyrhabdium; species Oxyrhabdium leporinum. The sequence continues at coordinate 123,236 of JANHFL010001881.1, forward strand.
GCATAACACTGCTATGTCTGTATTCTGAAGCTGCGAATCTAAAATTAGCAGAAACATAAAGCTAAAGATTTAGAAAAGAGAGATTATTTCCCCCCTCTCCTTTCCCAATTGCTGGTTGAATCCTTTTTGAAATTTAATGATAGCAGAAAAATACAAGCAGGAAAAAGAATGTTCCTAATTTCTCTGTATGATGTTGTCCTTTAAAAAAAAAATCGCAATTTGAAAAAACAGCAAGAGAAGGCCTTGTTTGGAAGTAGGATTTGGACCATGGATGCATATTATCACAAGGCTCTGCTTCAGCCTCTGTGCTTGCAGTGTGGTTGGAGAGGTGTGTGTTATTCAATTTCACTTGTCAGATGGAATTTTTTCCATCATGCTTCAGTAGCTTTTAATGCCCTGCATGTGATGCCATTTTTGTTTTTAGATATTGAACTAAAACTGAAGTTGGGCTATGGAGCTGTTCTGCTTTTATGTTGAGTGAGGCTTTCTTGACTGCAATCCAGTCATAATTTATGGCTGGCCCATCTGATCTTCCTGGTTTATGTTTGTAAACATTGGTTGCTAACTGCCCCGTCCAAGTTTGTCTCCGCTCCCTCCCTCCTTGTCTAGGACCATGTTCTCCATGTTTGGTGCTGCCTGTCATGCAGACTGCGCTGTTGCCATTTCAGTGGTTCAGTGTCACACAGAGGAGAAACTCTACTGGGGGGGGGGGGGGGGGGGGGGGGGGGGGGGGGGGGGGGGGGGGGGGGGGGGGGGGGGGGGGGGGGGGGG
>JANHFL010001881.1:124016-141260 GCA_032468155.1 Oxyrhabdium leporinum
TTTCAGGGGTTCAGTGTCACACAGAGGTGAAACTCTACGGGCCTCCCCCCCCCCCGTTTTCCCCCCCTCTCCTGATTAAGTTACAGGCTTAATTTACAGCTCTGCCTGGTGACCTCGATCAAGTATATTTTCACTCTTCTAGACGTCTGGTGCATTTTGTGGATTATTATTTTTTGTTTAAGTATAAAGAAATGCCAGAATGTTATAAATAATATTAAAAGTTTACCTACTGGAATGTACAAATAAAAACTCTTATTTAATTATCTGAGCAGCAGTCCTACCCTATTTTTACTATATGAATTTTAGATGTTCATCTTCTGTCTCTCCTATTTCTCTTAGCACAGTGTTTCTGTAGTATATAAACCTATAGTACTATTACTATGCAACTCTGATGAATAGCTCATAGTCCCTTCATAAAGCAGAAGTAATCTATCTTGATTATTAATCTACCTGTAGCATTGACAAATGATCTAGACAGATGATTGGAATACGGACTTATTGTTTTCCATATGCTATGTTGCCCATGAATTATGGATTGGGGGGTTCAACACATTGAATTGATAGTGACTAAGTAATAATTACAGATGTTCTTCTATTGTACTAAATTGATCCCTTTAAGTTGATATGTGCAATTGAACCAATGGTATGATGTAGTAGTAGGAACCTTTGACGAAGAACTTAATTTCCAGATCCAAACATGAAAGCTCAATGGGTTAGTTACTGGCTCCGTTTTCACATGTTTGTTGGGATCAATGAAGGACAATGTGTTCTAGGGATATCAAAAGGGAAGAATTAATCTGTGGCTAAATTTAACCCTTTAAAAATTTAAATTGGACACTTAAATTAACTCAATTCAATGTTATGTTGAAGAATACCTACACCTCAAGCTATGTGACCCATTTTGTGCTTTAGTTGATTTGTAGAAGAATTGATTTCAAGCCCTGGCAAAGAAGAATGTATGTCCCAAACAAAGGCTTCAATATACAAGCCAAGGACTCAATATTGAAGCCTTTGCATGGGTCATGACTATAGGACTGCCTATAAAAGGTAATAACAGATTGTTTCTTCCTCAGATGGTGCTTTGGACTTCAAGCCTGTCCTGACAATGGATGTGTTCTTATTAGTGGATAGATGGATTAGATAGTGTGGGGCCACTATCAGTCTAGTCTAGTCTACTTTATTTTAATAAATAAAATAAATTATTTAATAAATTTGGAGAAAATACTTAAGGGTATGGCCCTGGAGGGCAGATGTAATCCAAACCCAGTGAATAAATATAACAATGGTTGCAACCATTGGTACTAATAATTCAGATGTGTTGTCTACACACTACATCACACCCATTAACAGTTAACAAAGATATGTTTAACTTCAGTACATTGAGATTTGACTGACTGGTAAGTAACACAAGCCTACACAGCAATAGAAGAAACATGATAGTTGAGAATATCCCAACTAACTAACTGTAATTTTAATTTGATTTCATGTAGTTGTTATTCTGTTTGGTAGTATGAGAGCTCCTCCCCTTTAATTTTTAGGAACCAATGGTGCTTCATGGGACTTTTTGAAACCAAAGGAAAAAGTTTGTTCAGTGGTTTTTGCAGTTAGAATATCATGTTTTCTTCCTACAGTTCTGTATAGAGAACTGCTTATGTGTGCTGTTTGTAACATGACAACATATTTATTCTAGCAGAACTTGCTTTCTCAACAATTTTCTGAAATTTGTCAACTCTGAAATGACTACTTCTGATCTTACCAAACATCGGGTAGTTGACTGAGATGGAGAATACACAGGCTTTCAAGACCATGCCAGTTTAAAATCCAAGTGCTATTTCACTGGAACTCAGTCATAAGAGAATAATGCTGTGTTGAAACCTGTTTTGCAATTTCTTCACAATTTTCTTGCTTTGTAAAAGGTGCTTCTGTTTTTTTACTATATTCTAGACTACTTAATATTTTCTTTCAGTTTTCTCTGGTTCGTACTTTTGAGTTGAATATTGGTGTTATGCAGTTCCCCATCACCGCACAATCTTCCTGGCTGCTCAGTCATTCCAACTTGAAGAAACCCCTTGAAAATTTTCCCTTTCATTCTGCTGAAAAGTGTTAAGTCAGGCACCTGCAGTTTAATAGATCATTGAATAACAATTGAATACAGCAGCTACCTTGTATTTAAGAATGTCAAGACCACTAGGAATTTCTCTTCTTGCAAAGAACCATTCCAGAATGAATTTTCTTTCATCCTACTGAATGAGAACTGGTAGGAAAAGAATATAGAATCATGTTTCTGCATGGCGCACAAACATATTTGCTAGTTTCTTAAGTATGGGAAGTGACTGGTGTGTGCTGTGTACTTCCACCTCTCTCCAGTGCAAGTCTTGCCAAAATTTTTGTTAGTGATGATTAAATGCTAGATCTTCATCATGGGTGATGCTAACTGGACCTCCCCTCTTAATTGGAATTTGAGAGAATTTGATCAGTATTGTTAAGAATTTGTAATTTTGCCAATGTTGAAATATGCTGAAACAATATAGGAGTATTTGAACTGGAGAGCACAGGAAGAGGGAAGAATAAAATTAAAAGCAATCATGTGGCGAACGCCACAAGAGACAAATGATTTAGCACAGTGGTGTCAAACTCACGTCACGGCATCATCACATGACGAATCGGGACTTTATTCCCTTTCGCTAAACTGGGTGTGGGCAGCGCGTGATAGATCCGGCACATGAGCCGAGAGTTTGACAGCCCTGTTCTAGCAGGAGAATTAGGCAGCCTGTATACAGCCTGTATGGCAAGGGACAGTAACATTTTTAAAAAACACAAGGTTTTTTTAGCCCATTTCTTTAAAACACAAGAGTTTTAGCAAGAAAGTTGGTGAGTAATTAGATGAAGTGTTGATTTAAGACAAAGGAATTAACTACAATGAGAATGACTGGAAAGCCAGAGTGACTATAGGAACTACTCACTTCTGTTTTCTATACAGTATAACCAACGATTTGGAAAATCTTGTTGGTAATTGTCATGTTCAGTTACTGAATCTTAAAACACATCCCAGATAATGGGATGGGACTGGAATGGCCACAATTCTCAGCTAATTACAAGGAATGTTTTTTAAAATTATACTCCCAGCACTTCCAAAAGATATACTGTTTTGGTAAAAGCATGCTCTGAATTGTATTGTAACCCTCAGGAAAGATCTACTAATGTGAAACATACGCTACCCCTTATTGAATAGGATAATACAGGTTGAACATTTACCCTCATGTGAAGTGCTATCAGTTATCTGTTGGTAGTTGCTTTTTACTTATGGGATCAGGGTACCTTTATTTTCATGCAAGCATTTAAGGAATGTTTATTGCTAGAACTCAGATGGCAATTTATTGTGTGCTGGTGACATATCCTACCAGGATTTTCTATCCTGCATTCATCTTATTGCAGTTAATATTTAATTATTTTTCATTTTATATGGGCTACAGTTTGGAAGGTGTTATTAAAACATGCATTCATGCTATTTTCTTTCTAAGCTCTTACTTATAACTTAACATGTATTCTGACTAGCGGTACAAAGGGCAGTAGCTTGTTGAAAGGGAAATACTGTGGGTTTTTCTTTCTTGGGTAAACATAATTTGTTTTGTCTGAAGTGGCAGAGTTATTATTTAGCATTATCATGTGCCTTATTGGTTCACTATCTAAACTGAATTCTTGCTTTTATTTTCTGCTTATTATAGAAAAATACAGGATTTAGGGCAGGTTTGATCAGCTAGCTTGGTGATCCTGTTGTGGTACGTGATACATTTTTGCCTTCAGAATGCTGATTTGAAAGTTCTTGTTTTTTTACCTATGCAAACAGAAATTGAATACATTTGCACAGCTGACCATTGGTTGGAATTAAAAGATAATGTATTGATTCTTACATTATATCATTGTGTTCCTTGAATTGACTTCATTTGATTTCAGAACAGCTGGAGCTTTGTTCAGGTAGTTCTACCTGTACATTTTCCATTGCACTGGGAGTGGGAACATCATCCACCCATCATGGAAAATTAATTTGAGAAATCGCATCTCGGTTCTAGCATCGCTGTACATTGTAATTTTTTGAACAGGCATAAACATTGCTGAAAGCCCAAAGGGAGTGAAGTTGTCAACTTTAGCAAAGGAGCCGTATTTACATTTCATTAAAAGTGAGCATTCACTGTGTTAAAAGTTCCAGATTGCAAAATTCATCCAAGGGGCTTCTTCTTCTGCCCCTTTTTCAAATTTCTGAATGTTGCCCTTTGTGTTGTCTTAATGCTTGCATAATCCCCCTCATGACAAGCACCAGCTGCTGATTTTGTTCCTGAACCAAGGCTGCAATGAAGGGCAAACAGTGTTGAATTAGATACCAATACAGTGCTGGCTGGAAGAAGGAACGAATCAACGATAAAAGCTCCAAATGGCTGCATTAATATTTCACACAAGTCACTTTCTATGTATGTTCCTGCTGACTAAATCTGGGCAAAATGATAGAGTGCTTTTAGCTGAAGCTAAAATAAAATGTGTGCATAAATTAATGAATTGCCTTGTGAATTCTCCTTCACTCTTTATAAAAACAGTTGAAACTTATAAAACCATGTGATATTTATTGGAGGAATTCTGACCGAATTGATTTTATTGCAGTCATTTTCTCCCTTTCTCCAAGAATTAGAAAAGAATATCATTACTGAATGTTAAAAACTGAGAAGAAAAACAGTATGAAATGTGGATCAGTTAAACTCTGGATGTTCCAGTTATAGAAAAAAACTCACCCATGGTGTTGAATGTCTTTGAAAGAAGGATTCAAATGATGCAAATGTTCCAATGCTTTCTGCTATGTCTTTCCTAGCCCAAATGGAGGAGCATCATTTTGGGAAATTAGGTGGGGAGGAAGGCTTCAGAAATTAGTGGGTGGAGAAGAGTAAAGGCAGAGGGCTGCCAATTCTAGGTGGCATTTACGTGCCTCATCACAGTAACTCAGAAAGTGAGCTTACATAGTTTGATACTCATATATTCAATGCTCTCTGAATGCTCAACTCAGTGATGGCATCTAGCTGGCTTTGACTGATCTCCAAAAGCTAAGCAAGGTTACATCAGTGGGAGACCACTATAGCATTTACCGGATGCAGAGCAGTTGAAAAAAAACCCCACAAAACAGAAATGGTATTGGCAAATAATGTCTGTGTGGTTGCCAAAAAACCAGGAACTGAGCTTGAGTCAAAGGAGTCTTGATTTGTAAGAATAAGATCTAAGCAGATTGGAAAGAATAATAGGCTGAGATCCAAGTGAAGTTAAAATAGGAAAGAACCCAGGACTGCTGGAGTATTGCTTTCATATCTTGCTGGCTACTAAATTGTTGGTCACTGAAGATACCAGACTATATAGATTGGAGAAGGCAATCTGTGATTTGTCAATATTTTGGTTCTCAAGTCCCGTCAGAATTAAACATGTTTTAGGGTGCTTTTGTTACTATTGGTTCAAGTAAGTACATCTATGCTATGCAAAGCTTTCTGGGGAAAAATAGGTTTGAGAAGAACTTTCAAGACTGTAAGTCAGGGATCTCCAAGCCCCGGTCTGTGGACCGGCACTGGGCTGTGGCAGGCCAAAAACTGGGCCCTGCAAACAAGCAAAGCCCCACCTGAGGGATGCAGGCAGCACATGAAACCACGCCCCCTTCAGCCTGCAGAAAAAAAAACCTCTCTCCATAGAATCGGTCCCTGGTGCCCAAAAGGTTGAGGGCCACTCCTGTAAGTAGTTTCAGTATGTAAAGGACCCTGGAGGCATTGATAGGTTATTATAATATAACTGTTGGTTGTGTGGATTGTGAATTCTGGAGGCTGTCAAATTGGGTAAGGGTAAAGGTAGTTTAAAGAGTTAAGCAAAGTTCAACTTAATTTAATATTATATAACTTGAAGAAACAAGAGGAAGTCCCAAGTTGCTCTTTGGAAAAAGCCACAGTTTTAAAAATTGTATGTATATATTTTCACCTTGTCATGATTAAATTCAATTTGGTTGGATTTTGGTCGTGAGTGACTGAGTGTATTGAGGCAACTGTTGTTTGAATTAGAATGTTATTATTTTTCTTTCAAAAAATAAATAGCGCAAGAGATGCCTCTAGCCTCCAGCTTTACAATTTAATATTATTTCTGTTTGCAGTATTTGTACAGGTATGATCTATCAAAATATTTGGGTTTTCTCCCTCCTGGACAACTACTCTCTCCCTCTCACCATATTCCCACTGCTAATACTTTGAAAACTCAAGGGCATGCCCTGTTATAGATTAATTGCTTAAGTATGAGCATAAAATTTGTAAGTGCTGACTTCAAATACAGTGTCCTTTGTATGTGGTCAGGAGGTAATCCAATCCTAAAATTGTGGCTAATGTGAACCGTCCAATATAACTGCCAGCTCATATGTAGCCAATTGATGTACAAAAATTGAAAACAGAAAGCAGGTGAATAATATCTGGAATGGAGATCTGTAAAATCTTTTATACAAGAAGATTGGAAGCTTTCTCTGCAAAATACTTCATCTGAATTAATTCTATGGAGTGATTTTGCAGTTTCTTCAGATAGTTTGAAAAACACTACTTTAGATAAAAGTTTCTCAAATTACATTAGGTGGTTGGCTGAAAGTAGTGGATGAGGCCATGTTTAACAGGACTGGATTATCAAACAGTCTAAGAAGGTCCTGATTTAAGGTCTATGATTATATGGTGATGCTGCCGCCCTTCAAGGTCACATTTAAAATTCTGAGTAATATCAAGATTGCAATCACAAAATTACTTTGTAGTGTCATAAAGATTAATAGCTCAGAACTTTCTTCATTCAACTAGTATTTTCTTTAATTTGGTGCTAAAATTTTTAGCTAATACAATTGTCTGTCTTCACTAGAGTATTTCTACTTCTTTTTCTCCATTACCTAGAATGATGCATTTGCTTATTGATATTTAAAAAGAGATGGTTTTAATTGCTGCTTCTTGTCCAATGTTACAAACTTATATCCACAGTTCTTCAGGCACACTGTCTACCATATCTAATCTGCTAAATCTATTCAGCACCTCCACTGTATGTTCCTAAGTGATGTGATTTAGTTCATACCTCTAAGTTAAGATCTGCTTCTACCCTCCTAGCATTCTGCAATTTTTACTAATTAGTAAATAACAGAGAGAAACGCATTATGAGGTGGATTTAAAGAAAAAAATCCATCATTCAACACCATCATAATTTAAATGGTTGCTGAAAGAACAGTTGTTAATTGAGGACTATTTGTATATACAACTTAGTATTACTATGGGGGAATACATTTATGTATGTATGTATATGTGTGTATATATCTTCGCTTACATTTGCACATATATATGGACAGACAATATATAGGTTGTCCTCATTTAGTGGCCACAATTGGAAATGGCAATTAAATAAAGTGGTTGCTAAGTGAAATATCCTGATTTTATGATCTTACTTCAGCTTTCTCTTGTTTCTACAGAACTGCAAAGATCATAAATGTGAGGACTGGTCACAGAGTTATTTTTTCCACACTATTGTAACTGCAAGCAGTTGCTAAATAAGGCAGTCACTAAAGAAGGACTCTCTGCAGAACATTCCTGATTATTAGAAATTTATTAATTTTGGTTTTGTCCATTTTCTCAGTTCCTCGGCTTTATTTTTTTTTTTCATTTCTGCATAGTACGCAAATACTGCCCACCCTAGCTCAATTTTAAGAGGCATATGTCTTCATGTTTTGACTAAGGTCTACATGAGAATGTGGCTGCTTTTGATTTTAGTTATATTCAAAATCCATTGCTTCCTGACTCTGACAGTGGGAACTTTTTCCGCTTCTCACAGGATGTATGGAAAGTAGCTTGTTTATAAATCAGCTTCTACAGGTAACAAGTATATGGGAGATGAAAGGGTGGTGACAGGAGAATGATCTTGCATATTTGTGGAATACTCAGAATTTAGTTATTGTAAAGTAGTACAAATGAGTCATCCTGGAAGATTCTTTTGGGAGTAGGTAAATGGGAGGAGTTGGTTTGTGAAAGTTCCTGCACTGTCCATGAAAACGTTTGATTACAAATCTGATAATTGCAAAAACAAAGGACAGATGGAAACAGGTCAGCCCACTCAAAAGAGAAGGGCTAAATAGTGCATGAGATGGAGCAGGAAGAAAAACAAAAAAACAAGAGGGCATGATTATTGTTTCTATATACAGGGCTTGTTTTTGAATCACAAAAGTAATATTTTTGTTGTTGTTCTGGCTTCCTATTTTCTCCAGGCTGTAATTCTTGATTCAGTCCTGCCTGTGGGTTAAAGCCTGACCCACAATTTCAGCAACTGCTTGCTTCTACCGTAAGGGTGCTCGCTTCAGGTTCCTAGAGCTGGTCATGGTGACCAGTTCTCTTGCCATGCCATTGTTAATGTCTTCTTTCATATAAGGACCAAATGGATCTGCTAGAATGGCCATGTAGATTTGTAGATTAACCAGTCGATCCAAAAAATTGGATCACACGGCAGACGGGGAAAAGTCCAGCAACTACCAGTTGCTGCACAGCTTTATGCTACCTTGTTACGTTGCTTTGCATCGAGTACCAGAGAGATTTAAGATGTTCATCACTTAGTATAAATCATACATTTGCATAAGACAGGTAAAATTCCTCTCTAAGTATTCTCACATAGAATTTGTACTTGGATTTTAAATAAGAGCAGGTAAATGAGCAGTTTTACTTCTGGAAAATAACAATCCTTCCCAGGAGAGTATGCTAATTTTATGATCATACTGAGAGCTGCCTTGGACAACATTGTTGGAAGAATGATAGTTAGCCATGAAATTAACAGTTTACCACAAGGTAACTGCTAAATATAGGCATATAATCATGGCCTGCTATATAAACCTGATTAATAAATATTATTGATTTGGGATATGGAGTGGAATGAAATGGTTTAGGCTGATTAATTAAAGGGTTAGGGTTTAGATAAGATCTGACACCTTGTGCCATTTTATTCTGGGCAACTGCAACAGTGGAGAGATAAAGACAGAGACCAATAACACGAGCTCCTATTTTTCCCAGAGAGAACATGTATGCAGAGAGAACATGTACGTAGAGAGAGAACAGAGAACAGAGAGAATATGTATGCATCTCTATCCAGTTTGCTTCTGGAATGTGGACCCTAACAGATTTAAGTTACCTGGTTAGTGGCCATGTCAATGGTCTTGATAGCACACGATTCAATGCCTTTGAAGAGTACCATACCAGGAAACCATGAAATACACTATTGTCTTGTACTGCATCTTCACACGATGATCTTACTGACATGTTGCTTGACACTGATTGGTCAAATAAAGTGAAATTAATTTCATTCTCTCCCCCACTCCCCAGGACTGTGTGACATGTCTATAATATATAAATGTACATAACTGAATTATAAAGACACTGTATGCTTAAAGAAAATGAAATCCAATCTAAACATCAGCCAAAAAAAAAAGCATATAGTTTTTAACCATAGATTGCACTCTCTGTTGCACTTCTGGAATTTCTGAGATGCTAATGCAGGATTTTGTTCTGGGGATTATGGCCATCTGTTCTCCCACAGAATAAAGGACTGAGGTTTTCTGCTTTTATCACTTTCTTCCTTTAGAATTAGGAGTATTTACAGCAGGGAACTTGCATGCGAGCACATAGATGGTTTGCACTTTAATGTTTCCTGTACTGGCAATTCCTGTTATCACTTCAGGAGAGTAATGTTATTTATTGCTGATTAAATATGAGTATGTCTTGTGAAAAATCATTGAGGAACACTCAGCAGAAACCTGTCACCTCTTTCCATCTTTCTCTGTTCCTCTGAGATTTATTTTGTTTGATTTATCAGCCATCAAATCTGAAAACTGGAGGTAGTATGCATAGTTAAAGAATGTAAAAATACAATATAAAAGCACATAGACAAATAGAATGCAATGGGGAGAAAAATGCCCCTATTAATTATCTTCTGGTATCAGGATCACAAATCACACTGGCCTCTAGTCTCAAAAGACAAGTTTTCAGAGTTTTTTCAACTGGCATTAAGGTCGGGGCCAGGTGAACATCCAGGCAACAGTATTCTAGAGGGTGGGGTTGATGGTAGAGAAAGGGTGACTGCAGGATCTTGCAAGATAAGATGCTTCATCTTATGGGAGGAGTAGAGATAATTGGAGAAAGATGGTCTCATGGTTATTTGTGAACCACCTTTCTCCAATTAAGAGAAAGTCCAGGTAGGGCTTTACAGGTGACAACCAGCATCTTGGATTTCACTAAGAAATTCCACCTCACTTACTGACTGTTGTCTGGCTGCAAATACCATCTTGGTTCCACTAGAAATTCTGCTTGGACATTGAATCCTCCCTCTCTCCCTGGAGGAGCATGGCTCAAAACAATCTTACCAGTTAGGTGTACAGTGCCACTTCTTCATATTTTTAGTTTTTTGTAAATAGGAAATATATATATATATATATATATATATATATGTATATATGTATGTATGTATGTATGTATGTATGTATGTATGTATGTATGTATGTATGTATGTATGTATGTATTCCCCAATACTTGATGCCATATTTTTCTTATCAGCAGTTATTGTATGAATAAAATCAGTAATGAATGGATATGCTGGTCCCTGACAAAAATCTGACCTCTATAATTATACAAACAAACATGTGTTTTATAGTTCTTATGAACTCGTCATCTGATAAGGTTTTCTTGCATGACTATGATTATTCTGCTTTCTAAATACACACACATGCACATATACACACAATTTTATTAATTTTTATGATAGTTATTTTTTAACCCAGTCATATTTTACATATTGAGAAAGGAATACTTCAATTCTAGATGTGTAGGTATATTTTTAAGCCATAAACCATTTTAAACAGAAAACCATTTCCTACATATTGGCAGGAAATGCTTGCAAGTAGGGGGATGCAAAAGGTATCAGAGACGCTTTAGTAGATACTGTAGTGAACAGGAGGGTTGGATTAGACCGCAAAGATACTTTGCAAATCTTCTGATTCTATGAAAAACTGGGGCTGAAGTCTTCTCCCAGAGCCCCAGCCTTTCTCTGGGCATCTGCATGCTGCAATGGATATCGATGTGTGTCAGAGAACAGTGATACTTCCATTCTCAACCCAACTTCTACATATATAATATGATATGGAAATATACTTATTTACCTACTTTTAAAACCAAACCACGCTGGTTCTGGGAATTTCATTATGTTCTCTTTCTATTCATCTCCTATGCTCCACAACCATTAGAACTACAGGTGTGATGGATGTGAAAGTTAAAAATTATTAAGGGTTTCCATTCCCTTAAGAAAAAAAGAGGTGGTGATCAAGTGGAAAAGCTCAAAATAACTAGAATCCTGAAGATCAAACTGGGAATTAAAAATGTCATTTTAAAGTATTTTAAAGTGAAAGGAGATTGTGTTAATTCTGAAACAGACTATCAGCCCTTCAAAGATAGGGGCATCATTCTTAGCACCAGTCTTAGGGATTGTTGAAGGACTTGTTAATTAGGAACTATATATTGGGGCAGAGCCAGGGTGAGGGAAAAGAATTATATTTGCTGCCAATTTATATCCACCTGCCTGATCTATTAATCTTCCCAACATTTTCCTCTCCCCCTTAGCTACTGCACATCACTCACCCATTCTTCCTTCCCAGCCTTATTCCCTTAACTCCTCAGAGTGCTGTCCATTTCTCTGACCATCTTCCTAATGCCTTCCCTTCCTCCCCCTTCTCCTGTCAGAAATTCAAATATGAAATATGGATACCTGGTCTTCCTAGCACTTATAAATCCATCACCCATCTCCCAGGTTATTGTATCAGAGATCAGTTATACTAAGAGTTTGCTTTAACCATGTCTAAAATATGGCTTGAGATGAGGAGACTGTAATCTTGTGGATAGCTTACAAAACTCACCAGAGCTTTGCATTTACATCAGTTATGCCTGAAATTTTTTATAGGGAGAACCTGCAGACTCTTAAATGTTGCTGAACCACAACACACAGCATCTCGAAAAAACTTGGCCAGTGATGAAGATAGATTATTATCAGTATCTACAGAAAGCCACAGATTTTCTAGCCATGTTTTCTTAAGTAGCATGGAAGCTTCTTTTTTTTACAGTTAGCATGTGCCTTATTTGGGAGAGTGGCCTTGCCTTTTACTCCAGGCCCAACAACAATAACCAAAAAACTCCTCAGTAGACTAGTGGGCAGGTATAGCTTTCTATTTGATTATGCAAATAGAAAAAGTGTACTCTGGTTGCATTTTCTCATCAAGCCATCATTAGGAACACAGCTTTTTGTGTGGAAAAACTCGTACTGCTACCTAAGAACTAGAGCACGTAGGTTTTTTTTTAAAAAGAAGGATATTCATGATACGGAGAAGGAAAAACATTTCCTCTGGCTAAATCCAAAGCTGCAATTTGGTGCTGCTGATCTCTCTTTTGAAATGTTTTAAGATTTCTCCCATTGTTCTCTCCAGACTGAAAGGAAGACGCCTTTAAGGGCTTAAACAGAGAAAAAGAATCTGATCTCTCCGAGATGCCTTTGTCAAATTACTGTAGATTTTGACCATAATGTTTCTCTGTTGGCTAACAAAATAGCAAAACCCCAAAGGGGGTGCAGGGAGGAGGTCTTTAAATGAATTGAGCAAACTACTAAATTATTAGGAAAATCAAACTCTTGACTTCTCACTACATCCTCGCCTATATTCTAGTAATTAATGCTCATCTTTTAAATACAAGCTACTTGTTTTTTGCAATGACTAGCATATTTAGTATTTTTCTTTGAGAATTTAGTTTAGGAATGTCTAAATTTTTAAAAGTTATTTTGGCACAGAAGAGCAACAACAGATAGTGGGACTATCCTGAATGATTTGGGAGCACAATTGCCTTTAAGTTATCGCCTCTTGATTTTCAATATGCGTATAAGGAATAAGATTTTCTGTTAAGCTGACTGCTTTGTGAAAAATATATTGCAATTTTCCAAAGTCCACTTGCCCAGTTTGCCAAAAGCAACATTTCTCTGTAATTAAAGACAAAGTTCCTCTGTTGTTAGTAACTGCCTCACCTATAATCTCCTACATATTCAGAAGGGCCATAACTGTATTTTCCTCCTCCTCCTGAGGCAAAAGCTGGTCCAACCACCTGTTAGCATTACATCATGGGTTCTGAAACACACAGTTGTACCAAAAGCCCTTAAACAAAGTGGTGCTTCTTACATTGTTTGCACTCAAAGAGCTGATGTCATGCCAAGCTGATGTCATTCTATGTCTTTGTGTCAATGCCATGGCAACCAGGCAGGTGGGGAGTCTCAGCTCAAGTCATTTGGATTGAAGGGAGGAAAGTTTTCAGATTTTTACTTTTCTGAATCAGTGTCCCAACTGCGAGAGAACAGAAGGCAATCCTGAATGCCTGCTCAGGCATTAGGAAAAAAAAAAGTTAAGTCTTGTGTGTACCCTGTCTTTTAACAATTCACTTTTTGAGTAATCTCTTCTTTGTGAAGCAGAATTTTATTAGGAGGAAAATTGGATTGTGAAATCCAAATGGTTTGATTCAGAAGTTTATTTATCAAATTTATATAGCCACCCATCTCATCAAAAGTGACTTTGGGTAGCATACAACATAGAAATAAAACAATACTGTAAAAGAAGCCACAGATATGAAATGTAAAAAATAAAAAATAAACACCATAAAAATGAAATCTACAAACACTATTCTTTTGAATGAAAAAGAAAGCAAAAGGTACCAAATGTGTTTTCGTTTCTTGCAACACACAAACCAGAGTTATGCATCGTTTCAATTTTGATTTCAACTTTGGTATTGGATTCAACTTCCGTGGATTAAGAGATTGTGGGAAAAATTATTAAGTGCAGAAAGATACATATAAACCCAAATGTAAAGTGAGTACAAGTATCTACTGCAACTTAGAGGCATCTTGTCTGTTTTTGGAGACCACTAACAAACCAGTGAAAGAACTAGTAAGCAAATATATTCCTGGACTTTGTGATCCAAGGTGGTTTGTATTGTCAAGCAGCTTTGATTTGAATTTCCAGCACATGGCAGAAAATGAAAAATACAGCTTCAGAAACAGGATGGGGCTCTGTCTCTGTTTAGTGGATTAAAAATGTCAGCATTGAACTATCAATCTCCCCTTCCATTTTCTCTCATTAAAACCCAACTCTTCTCTCTTGTTGCAGGTGGACTCAGCAGCTTTAAGCAGAACCATGAAAACCTCTGTGATAATTCCCTCCAACTTCAGGAGTGTCCTGAAAGCGGAGGTGGAGGTGCCGCAGTAACCTGTACACTACCTCAGTCCATTGCTACCACTCCAGACATTGAGAATGCCGAGCTCACCCCCATCTTGCCCTTCCTCTTTCTTGGCAATGAACATGATGCTCAGGACTTGGAGAAGATCCAAAGGTTGAACATTGGCTACGTTATTAACGTCACCACTCACCTCCCTCTCTATCATTATGAGAAAGGTTTGTTCAGCTACAAACGTCTCCCTGCCACGGATAGCAACAAGCAGAACCTCAGACAGTATTTCGAAGAGGCTTTTGAATTCATTGGTAACTATTCTTCTTTCCAGTTTGACTAAATTGCTCTAAATAAGTGCTGCTCTTGTGACTTTAACTCTGGGTTGGAAAATATGAAGCAGATTTATCTTGGTCCAGTGGGTTGGTGGGATGATTGAAGTTACTTTGGTTGGGCATTTTAACAGCAGGGCATTTATTTATCCCTGGCTCCATTTCTAAAATAATTGATCACTTGTTGTAATATTCACCCTTTTTCCTGCAGGTTTCTATTCATTAGGGCAGATATACCTTATTTTGTAAAACATAGGCTTGATAGGGAATTGTGACCTATCTTTATTAATACTATATTAATACCGTTCTGCAGATGTTTGTTAATATCTCTTCTCTGTATTCTCACATTCTTAAAGGAACAACATATCTGCCTATGAGAGACTCTTTGGGATATTGTGGGACAGTCAATTGACAGGTTATCTCAGAAACCGCAATCCAGTGCAGGTGATTAGAGATCTGGGGAAAAAACACCTCAGATAGACTTTGCCTTCATAAACTCAATCTTACAGAAGCTGGGAAGTTGTAGTCAAAATGTTAAAAGAGTAGTGCTTGGTTAAACTGTCGAATCTGGTTCACTGATTATGGCCACAGATTCTCAGGGGTGTTGATACACATTCATGGAGAATAGAGGTCTCAGTGGCTACGAGCAATAGGGTTTTATTACTTACAAGATGAGCTGGATGGGTGCATCTTTGGTCTTCCTTTGATCACACAGGACTGCTTTTTGAGGTTAGCCAGTTTACTCAACAGTGCTATGAGAACTGCCTGTCCTTTATTACGGATGTCTTCTAGTGACATTCCCCCAGAATACAATTCAAGAGAGAAGGATAATTTTGCAGAACACAAAACTTTATGCTATTTGATTTGCACACATCTCTCAGAAGATATGATCCTGCATAGTAGGCTTGTGGGAAGAGGCTGGTGAAATAATAAGAGAGTTAAATATGACTAGGAATGATTATGAAGGGAGAGTTGCAGCAAAGCTTCCTAACATGCCAAGGATTATATATATATATGTATGTTGTTCAAGGTAACACTTTTCTTTTTATTGTATCTGGCATGATGCATTTTGGCTTTTGGGTATGGACAGAATGTTAAAAGGTACAATGATCTGCTTTCAGAATTTCTAATAATATTGAGCTAAAATGCTTGCAACTATTTTATCTGTGGAAATAGAAACATACATTTTTTTCCCTAGCTAAGTTGAGACAGTATTTCCCAACTGGTGCCTTATTTGTTAGTCATCAACTTCCTCATCCTTCGGCTAGCATGAACATTGGCCATGCCAGCTGAAGACTATGTCGGTTGAACTTGAAGCCCTATAGACTCATACAGCCACAGGCACAAGATTGGGAAAAATTATTAAATCCTTCAGCTTGCCTCACTGCTTCCTTGTGAGCTTCAATTTGGGGCATAAATAGGGAATTGATGGGAATACTAAATAAGCATAGGTTTGATCTTTCTTTAAATATACCTTTTTTTTGTAGTTTTCTCTCAGAAGACTGTGGGTCTAGGTTGCACAGTTCTTGTTTAGCAGCTTAATAGTCCTATTGCTAAATAAAACTAGTCTATTCCCTTTGTGCTGGCACCAGGATGAGACTTGCATCAGCTGAAGATTTATTGCGCTTCCAGGCCAAATCCATTTTTCCAGTGCCCATATACCAAAATAAGAACTTTGGCCTTATCTAACCATCCAAGCCTTGCCCCATTTGCACTGGGCCATTACGACATAGCAACTTAAATGTACTGTAACTGTTTGTTACAGAGGAAAAGGAAACGAGCAGCAAATTTCTAGCTGCAGGAAACTAAACATGCCAACAGATTATTTATTGTTTAACTGGCAGATACAGACTTTGAGAGCCATAAAATAGAATTGCCCCTATTTTTTTCCTTTAACTAGCATACTCTGTATTGTTTATTGCACTGCCCAACTTGCAAAGGCATACCAGGGTTTAGCTTTGTAACCACAAAAGTTGCCTGTCATGTGTGTGTGTGTGTGTGTGTGTGTGTGCGCGCGCGCCACCTATCTCGCAAAACAAAATGACTCTGGGTGGCATACAATAAGGATATTAAAGAATAAACATGTGGTTGATAAATAACAGATCCCACCTCCCCCCTGCTCATCCTCCATCCCTAGCTGATAATTTGTGTTTTTATAGTGTTTTATTTTTTATTAAATACATGTTTTTGTATATAACATTGTAAAAAGAGTCACCTCAAGTTGAATGATAGACAGCAAACAAATTTAATGATAATTAAATGAATAAAAAAGAGACATTGTTAAAAAAAAGTTTAAAAAAATCACAAGGCCCACAGGAGAATAGATGCTAACTGCCATAATGGAGCTACCTCCAGATCTTACCAGTCTCTTGGGACTACCAAGCCTGATGGCATAGCCACATATTGAGGGATTTCCAGAAAATAAGTAAGGTTGGAGATGGCCAAAGGTGCTTTTGCAAGAGGCAACTGGACTTTCTGGTTTTTCTTTGAAGATGTTTCACTTCTCATCCAAGACGCTTCTTCAGGTAAAGAGCCTAGGTGGCACAGTGGTTAGAGTGTTGAACTGCAGGCCACTTCTGCTGATTCAATCTAGCGGTTCAAATCCC
>JANHFL010001881.1:141360-155342 GCA_032468155.1 Oxyrhabdium leporinum
TTCGTTTTGGGGCGGTATATAAATGTAAAAAAAAAAAAAAAAAAAAAGCAAAACATCTTCAAAGAAAAACCAGAAAGTCTAGTTGCCTCTTGAAAAAGTATCTTTGGGACAACCATGACCTGGATGACTTGAGAATCTCCATTGACATTAAGAATGGAGATGATCTCACTTTCTGGTGGTGGTGGGAGGGGAATTGTTCCATAAGGCAAATGCCATGGCAAAGAAAGTCTGCATCCTGGGACCAAGAGTAGTTCCCTAAAACAAGACTTTCAGCATGCCTCTTCTACCAGATCTGATGAGATGGGCAGACGGGCAGTAATTTATTAATCATATTAATTACTACTTGCAGAATAATGACATTTCCTAAAGCCTATCAGTGCTATATTCTGAATTTGCCAAAGCTGGAGACAATCGTGGTCTGGTGTTTTTTTTTCTTGTTTTGTTGGTAAATTTCTTTAGGATAGTTTTAAATAGTGCAAGGAATTGCCATATTTAATTTATATATCTTTTACAACATATGTGGAGAGAGAAATCTTGCCAAGAAAAGATCCCAGTTGTAAATATTACTATTGCTTCTCTTTTAGAAATGCATTCTACGAGGTAGAATAAAAAGTGTTGTAGGATTTTTCCCATTTCAAATTAACAGGTTTTGAACACTGCCAGAAGAGAGTGCTGATATTTCGTTCCAGATGCTAACGTCCTGAGAAGATATGGGAATATATTTAATCTCAAATAGTATACAGTATAACTTCCTTTATATTAACCTTTGTGAAACCACTGAAATAGTAGCAAGCAGAGATTCTTATTTCAGTAATCAAAATGTGCATATCTTATATGAGGGTAGTGACCTTTACTGTTTATGTAAGTTTTACATAAACTCTTCTAGACGTACTTTTTTATTTCAAGTTTGCTTCTGACACCGACATTAGAATTAGAAAATAATTAGTGACAAATTGAAAAGAAATAAGTCATGGTCTCAGATTTTGCCGTTGTCCTCTATACTCTTTTAATGCTTAAATAAATTTTCCACACTACTTTGGCTGTAAGTCTGGCAATTGCATGATTGAACATTTCAGACAGTGTCCATTTTACCAATGCTTTGCACTGCTGGCCTGTGCATATTCAAGTGTGTGGGGTTGTTTTATGCATGTGATTCATATGAAGACAATGAAAATAATAAAGGTGGAGAACTTTTAGCTTTTCAAATGCTGCTGCACTAGTGTTTCTGGCATCATAGCAACAGAGCCAGTGATAACATATCCTGAGAACTGTGTTTCTGCAAGATATGTCCAACCTGAAAGTTCCCAATTCCTTTCTTAAAAGTTGGTTGAATTCTGTTAAGATACAATACATAGGGCTATTGGGCCCTGTGAAAAATAGCTAAAACAATCCATGACTTTTCAGTATATATGCTTGCCATTCACTTATCAGCAAGGCTCTAATGAACCTTCATGGGAGGTTGTAATAACAGAAATGTTCTGAAACAAGGAGTGCTGGAGAGAAGAGAGGCAAATGGATTCTTCTAGGCTATTTTTCCAACAGAGCTTTAGAATTGCTTACTGGGAACAGAGAGAAGCAAAGCACACATTTTTCAAAGGTTTATGAACTTTGGACTGTTTGGATACTTCATAAGCAACAGTGCTGATTCATATAAATGCAATTTCTGTGTTGATTAGACTCTCTGAACAAGAGCAGAGCCATGGGCTTGGAGGCTTTCATTTCTGCTCTCCAACTCTTCTCTCTCTACAGTGAAGAAAAAGAGTTCTGTCAAGTTCTTTCTGGGTTTCTTTAACTTCTAGTTTGTTGCTGAAATATTAAATGTTCTTCCTAGCTATCCTTTAAATTGATTTGGCCCTGTATTGTTTTGTACATTAGCAAAAACAAATCAGGTATGGGAAGGGCAGACTAAAACGGAACAATGCCTAATTCTTCTTCCTCTTCCCTCTCCTCCTCCTTCCCAGTGAAATGTTAAGCTGTGAATTGCATTATGAAGTTATGTCTTGATCTCTTTCAATGACCTTTTGTCTACTAAAGTCAATATCTCCCTTTGTTTCTGATCTTTTCAGAGGAAGCTCACCAATGCGGGAAGGGCCTTCTTATCCACTGCCAGGCTGGGGTGTCTCGTTCTGCCACCATTGTCATTGCATACCTTATGAAGCACACAAGGATGACTATGACAGATGCGTATAAGTTTGTCAAAGGCAAGCGACCAATCATTTCTCCCAATCTTAATTTCATGGGGCAGTTATTGGAGTTTGAAGAAGATCTGAACAATGGAGTCACACCACGAATTCTTACGCCAAAGCTGATTGGGGTTGAGACTGTTGTGTGACATCAAAGAACCACAGGACAGGGGTTTTTCCCCCTAAACTTTCACAAACTGGGAAGCATGGGTGATTCTTCTCTTTTCAGCTTTACTAGGGAAAACTTTTTTTTTAAAAAAAACTTCTTTTTTGAAAGTCGTCACAGATTTTGCGCAGAATACCTTTGCAAATCAATTCTCAAAGGAATGGAGGAAGGAGGAAGGTTTAAAAAGAAACCAGCTTTTAAAAATGGATGTTTATGAGAAAAAAATCTCCCTAGATATTATTTAGGATTTTTGTTTTTTGAGGGGGTGGGTAGTTCAGCTACTTGTAGAAATTATGACTAAGTAGTCTGTGCAGGTTCATAGACTGAGAACAGCTATATTATTTTTCTTAAAAAAATAATGACACAACCAGCCAAAATAATAGCAAAAAGACTAGATCCACAGGCCTTGAGTTTGCAAAGACTTTACTAAAGAAAGCCCTAATGAAAATGCTTGCTGGTGCAAAGATGATCAGAGCAGCTTAAATTTGCAAATCACATCTCACCCTTCTGGCTAGAGAACACATTTTTATTTCCTCTTGTGTTTCATCTTCTGGTACTATTTTTTCTATTTGGGTTGTGGGTAGGAGGGGTAGGACATTAAACACCAAGGGACTTGACCATTTTATGCCATATGCCTTTATTGGCTTCTTGTGCAATAATAGTTTTTGGGAATGGAAAGCATTTTTATTTTGAGTGTTCAAACCAGTTATTGCAGGCTACCCAGTAATAATACTATTTTTTAAAGAAATAGTGCAAAGATTACTGGCTTGACATACAAGCGGGAATACAACAAAAGCAATTATTCTCCTCTTCCCGTTTTCTGGTTCTAGAAATGGTGCCATAAACCTTGTTACATATGTATATCAGAATGTACAAAGATTAAGAATAAGCAAAGTTTATTTAAAATATTTTTTTCGCACAAAATACTGGCGTGTTTCTGTTTATGTAAAAAAAAAATATTGATTATAAAATGAAGTGTTTTAGAATTGTGAGTGTGTGTGTGTCCTTTTTATTATTTCCTTCATGAAATCACTTAGCTATTTAGTTTTCAACTTGTAACAGGTATGGAAGAGCATGAGGAGCTGGAATGGACTGCATGTATTTTGTCCAGATAACTTATCCATGAAGTATCAGGTGGCTCCTATCTCACTTATAGCAGCTTTGTTCAGACTTTCTTGTCCTAGTTCAGACAATCTTATCCTAGTTTAAATGTGGTATATTGAACTAAAATAGAGACTTCCGCCTCTGTGCTGCTTTCTCTTTTCAACACTTTCTCAATTCCATATTTCTGGATTGATCTGAGATATGCTCAGATGTATTCACAAAAGAGAAGAAATGAATCCAGGTGGGAAGGCCTGTACATTCTTGGCTTGATCAAGATGACATCTGACAACTGGTCAGTGTGCCTGCAGCATCAACACAAAGAAGTGGTGTTGGATCAGCTTACAATTGACACAAGAATTCACAATGCTGCATGTGTGGCCCGGTACATACAGAACCAATATCAGAAGCCAATGGCATCTATAGGACCTTCAGACGGGGTTTTCATCATGGGCGTTCATCAGTCTGAAGATGGGATCAGGCTCCTGAAGTGCACTTTGTTCTCTCATTTCTTCTCTCTTCATTTTTCCATTGAAAGGGTATTTTGCAAGTTTTCAAGTTAAGTATTTCTCAGGGAGTTTCACTTTATTTTTCTGAAGTGAAAATGCAAAGCGGAGAAAAGAAAAGTAATAATGGAGAACAGTATTGTCATTTCAGAGAATGCTTTCTAAGGGTCTTTTTCTTGACAGTTTTTAATTCACATGAGTGAATAACTCTCACACTAATAGAATGGGTGCACTGATTCCTAGGGGGCTACACAAGACATAGGAGAATTACAGACCAGATAAAAAGTTGGAAATTTGCAGAAACTTCAGGTCATTTTTCTTAATTTGGCATCCAGTTAAGTAGTGAAATGGCAGCATACAAAGTTGTAGTGCAGACATACCCTTCAGTAATTTAATTTCATTTTGCATCATAAGATCTATTTAAATATCAAAAAGATCCAAGATTCAGTTGTATTTATGTGATTCCTAAATGGGGAACTGTAAAGGCAAAAATAAAATGGAAGCATGTCTCATGGAGTTATGATTTGTTTTCAGGAAATCATCTAAATCTTTATTTGGCTATTATTTTATTATCTACAAATTGAATACCCATATTCAGAATAGTAACTATTTGAATCATCTTGGGGGAAATCCTTTTGGCTTCTAGGCCCTTTCACTTTGGAATAATATGTTTATTTATTTTTTGTCTGGGTCATGTCAGTTGTGAAATCAGACATTATAAATTCTGTTTTACCACTGACTTTATTAGCAGTGCTAGTGTTTCTTAAACAGTCATCTATGAGGGCTCCCATTTTACAGCATAATCCTGCTATTGGTTGATGGGAAGCTTTGGCAGAATAAAAGTAGAATAAAGTGTTGTGCAAGTACCATTCAAATTAGTATTTTTGAGCCTCTTTCATTCATTTCAATTGAGCGCACAGAAAACTTGATAGTTGTGCCTTTTGATAAGATTAGTTTGGAAGGAATAGGAAATGTCTGCTGTTTGTGAAATTGATTCATAGAAGCATCATAGTTGCAATGAGGGCTTTTTTAATTTGGATTTTTTTAAAAAGACTATATATAATAAAAAATGAAATGTATAAATTTCAAAACTATATATTAAAAAATGAAATAAAAGAGGTGCGGTGGAAGATGTATGTATGTATGTAACTGTATTTTTGCCAAAAAGAGTTGTTATTAAACATATATATTTTTTCAATATTTGATGCATTTTATTAAAATACTTTTCTACAAGAATTGATTATATATTTTGCCTTTTTCTGAATAGTGGTAGTGTCAGGCTTCCATGTAACAGACCCAAAGCAATCAAAACTCTGAGGCTTAGAGTTTCCTTAAAGTAAGAATTTATTAGGAATGTCATATTGGCACAGTTGGAGAAAACCTGACTCTAAAGGACCTGGGGTTTTCCCCACCCAAATCAAAACCCAAAGTTCTTGCCCCCCAGGTCATACATCCATCACATGGTCCAATCAGATCACAGTCCCAATTCCGGCTGGCTTTTGTCCATGCCTTTCCAACACCTGGTAGAGTGTCCTTGGCTCCCATGGGAAAGAATGTTATTTTGGCTACACATTCCCCAGCTATCTCTATCTCCCCCTTCACGTTCCCACAGCTTCAACAAGTCTTGCTATGGCAGCCCTGAAGATACTCCCAAAATGGCTTCAGGGCTAACAGGTAGTTTTTCTCTCTCCCAATTTCCTCTTTTTTTCAAAGGGGAATGTCCTCTATAATAAAAGACAAGAATGATCAGGTCCTGATTTGCATGAAAATAGTTGCTTTATGAAAATATAAAGGTAAGTGAATTTGCCTACACTACTTAAATTATAGGAACTCTCCTTGACTAACCCTGTACTTGGTTTATGGAGAAATTTTAGCCAAAAATGATATTAATACTGGAAGACATCATTTTAAAATTTCTTTATTTTCCTGATGTCAGAAGTAGGAAACCTGTGACTTGACAGGTGTTTGTTTCTAATTTTCAATATTCTCAAGGAGAAAAAATGGATCGGTGATGAAGCAATTACAGTCTCACTGTCTTGCATGATAGACTTTTAGATATGGGACTAGCCTGTGATGAAGGGAGGCTAGAAATTTGATGGTGAGAATATGGACCAATTCCTAAATCTCTTGATAGCTTTTTGATACTACTGACTACAATATACTTCTGGATGCCCGATAAACAAAACCCTAGAAGAAACAGTGATTCCAGTACTTCTTGTTAGGCCATGTTCTGAAAGTAGTGTTAGGGAACTGTTGTTCAACCTATGGCATCTATGGAGGTTGCCCTTATTCTACATGCTGTTCGACATCTACCCGAAACTATTGAGGAAGATCAAAGTTTTGAAAAGTTATTACCTAACTTTATTACTCCTTACAATCGACTCCAGGAAATTTATTGATAGGAATAATTTAAAGAAAAGCAGGGGAGTCAGTATACTTGGAAAATTGTCATAAAGAGAATATCTCTAAAGCATCATCCTAAGCATTTGTAATTGGTGCTCTTTCATTCAGATGTCGTGGCTTCCATTTTATATGTATTCAAATGGCTGAAATCATAGGACAAGATTTTTCTAACTTGTGTTTGGCATCATCAACAAGAGATTTTATGAAACCTTTGGTTATTTATTATTTATTTAGGTGGTTGGCTGCCTCTGTAAAAGGAATTTTGGTATTATCTTTACCTGTGGGATGCCTGAATGCTGGTAGGCAAAGGGTAGGCAAAGCTCCTTTCTTGTCCCTATGCAGTTTATTCATTCATGGGAATCGAGCCATCAACGTCAGTGGTGCGCAGGTCCAGCGTCTTACCACGTGAGCCACATGGACCCCAAAACCTTTGGTGTGATAAGATGAAGGAGATGGGTGGTTTAGAAATAGGAAATAAAAATAAATAAACTCTCAAAATATTTGGACATCTTGTCAGTCTTTTTGGGTATAACTTACAGAGTCTTTCTCCACTTCCTTTTGCCACATGTTCATTCACTCTTTTTAAGCCTCAGTGATAAGAGTTAAACAATAAAGTGGAATGACTTGCATCATTGTTTTCTGCAAAGTCATTACATTCAGAATCTAGCATTTCCTAACTTGATTGCTGTTGTCTTGAAGCATCTGATTGATGTCCTTGAATTGGAAAAAGGCTACTGGACAAGATTGGTTATTTTGATAAAGCTCTTCCTTGACAAAAGCACAGAAGTATGGAAAACAAGCACCTCCAATCATAAATTTCTTCTAATAAAAAGTGTACAAAAGGTGCATTTCTTTCTTGTTCCCTGTAGCAGTCAAAATAACAGCTGCAACCTGAGCTTAGACTAATAATACAAACTCCCCCCAGCCCCAATTCCTGCTGGGTCTGTTCCCTAAACCTGTCCTCTTTGAAAATGCCTGTGTGCCAGTTAATACATAGCCCATTTACCTTCCAAAAGAAGAACCACCACTTCAGTGCTTGTCCCTGGTTTTATCATCCTATATTTTTACATCATCCCTCATTTTTCACGAAGCCTTACAAGTAGCTAGGTTCTGATAAGCTGTTGTTGAGCTTCTTGCCATCAGAATAGCCCAGAATAGTTTGAGTGTTGTTTCTAATTGCAACGAATGAGCCGACCAGCTCATTAATCCTTTCCTATCAGCAGGACATAACTTGTCTACCCCAGAATAGCCCTGATCTCAGCAATCCTGCATTCAGCCCTTGGGCTTATGTGTTCATCGTATTTGGAAAATGTAAGTTTCCATTGCAGACCCAAAGGGCCTGAGCTGGCTTTATATGAGAGAGGCTATGCTGTATATACCCTGCTGAGATTTCTTGACATTTTGGCATTGAAGTTTATAGGTATTAAAGATACCAAAGAAGTTGTTAGAACACATATTGGGCAACTATACTGTTTGAACTTATGACAATCTCTTGCTACTTATATGCTGAATAGGAAGAAAAAGTCAGAATTTCTGACTAGCTTCTATTTAAATATATGGGAATATAACCATCCCAGTGTCTGCAATTTTACATAATCACATTGTATTTGTGTTAATTTTTCCAAAATGTATTGCTACAGTTACTGGGCTAATGTTACCTAATGGGAAACTATTCATTTTATGTAGTTCAGGATAAAGTGAAATGCAGAACAAGAACCAGAGGTTGTGTTCACTTATGGCTGTGTTCACTAGATCCCTAGAAGCTTTGAGTGAGACTCCCACAAAAGTCACCATCCAATTATAAAAGCAAAACATGGCAGAATGGAACATCTTGCCATGGCCAACTTGCCACAGCCCGCCCACCATAGCTAAATTGCCACAGCCAACTTGCCATGGCCAACTCACTGTGGGACAACTTGCTGCAGGACAATTTCATAATTCAATGTCATTATTTAAAATAATTTTAAAGATATTTTAATTTTTGTCATTCACATTTCATTTTGTCCCTCCTTTGGCATCCTTTCTTTAATGATTCTATGCCACCATTTTTTCGATACTAGTGTAACTCTTGTCCCATGGGGAGTTGTCCTATGGGGAGTTGTCCTGTGGTGAGTTGTCCCACAGCGAGTTGGCCATGGCAACTTGGCCATGGTAAGTTGGCTGCGGTGAGTTGTCCTAGACCCATACATGGGATTGAACATATTTAGTGATTAAACATGTTTAATTTTTTTACCTGCATTTGAAATATAAAATAAATTAATGCTATTATTTTCATATCTCTGTTTTTGGAATATAGCCCCTCGCACATCCATCCAAGGCCAAGAGCGATTCTCTGCTAGGGGCATCTGCAGGAGTACAGGAGCAGAAAAAAGATAGCAGTCACCTCTGCAAGACTGAAGTCCTGATTCCTTTTTTACATGCATTTACATGTGATGTATGTGAAAAAGAGGGTGGGGCTTCAGTTGCACAGCTGGGCCTACAGTCCTCACTATTTTGATACCTCACAGATACTCCTGTCCCCCTTTTGAATGATTGGACTTGCATATTACACTAAATTATAACCAAATAACCTGCACTATGGTTTAGGAAAAGTTTGGCTATAGTCATGTATTTATACTGTTTCATTTTTCTCTGCACTCTAGCTTCACTTCTGCTTTTATTCTCTTTTATAAAATTGCAAGCATTTTCTTAGTTTGAAATCCTGTTATCAAATAAGCCGAATTAGAGTCAGACTCTCTACTAGATGCTATCTATCACAACAAGGGAATGGCAGGTGATTTTCTTCCCACATACTTAAAATCACTTTCCACCCAATTCTGGCCTTCCAGAATACAGGAATGTTGCAGCAGGAAAGGAGAATGGGGTGAAAATAATTCCATCCCACTTTTTTCTTTTAGCTTCAGTTATTAGCTTTATTGTTTTGAGGACAATACTGGAGGTAATCCAATAAACCGAAATATCAAATTTTAAAACATATAATCAAATTTCATGTTCAACAAGTTCATTTTTTAAACTTCATGCTTATTGGTTTAAAAAAAAATCTGCTTTTAAGTAAACTATTGATTCTAATTTCCCCTGTAGTTGTTTTTTTCAAATCAAGTTCAAAGAAGTTCACAAAAGCATGCTAATTATCTTTCCAAGATTCCTGAGTTAAGAGTTTGTCCTTCTCCTCCTGGTGCTCACTCCAGCTACCTCAACTTTTGCCCACCCTCCTCCAACCTAGTGCTATCCACATACATTGGACCCTAACTCTCCTAATTCCCAGTCAAGATGGGATTATTAAAATCCTGTCCTGGAGGGGGATAGATTAATTCAGTCCTGAAGTGAATAGGTTAGGAGAGGCTGCTCTAACTGGAAAAGTTAGGAACCAAACACAGGATTGCCTACAGTTTTGAGCACTAACTGTATATATCACAAAACAGATACAAAGTGCCCTGGATGTATACTGTATATGTTAAAGAGTTCATGGCAATCAAATCCAAAATCTTGCCTCTAATCTGGTTTTTTGACAAGATTGCTGCTGTTCTTTGAAGTTGAAAGAAGGGTGATCAAAGCAGGGAAAGCTACTGAGTCTAAATGAGATCTAGGTCAGCTCAACCTGAGTGCATTTCCAACGCATTCCGTGTTTCAGTGGCACCTTTATTTTAACCGTTTCATCAGCAGGATATGGTGTCCTGCTATGGAGCGGTGAAAGTACAGACTGTTTTTGCCTGCTAGGATGATAAAATACTATATTGTTTATTCTTGAATACATAAATTTCAGGGGATGAAAAGAAGACTTGAAAGAAGTGATTATACCTGTGGGATATCCCATATGGCAATCAGAGATGGGTTGAAATTAAAATTATTTTCAACCTGACCTGGAATTAGGAGGCCTGTCTTATATGTTGTCATTTGTTTAAATGACCAAGTAATGTCTACGTCAAGCAGAAATTTTTCTCATGCACTTTTAAAATGGGAATGTCAAAGATTGAACCTGGGAACTTCAATTTACAATCAGAGGCTATAATCATGTCCCAATAAAAATTAATCTCAAACATTGCATTGATTCCAGTGGAGAACTCTAGCCAGGATAGATATATAAACTCCCTTGCAGCTAGAATGGGAGACCTGTAATTCACAGCCCACCATGGAGCTTGCAATAATCAAGGACAGCCAGATTAGAAACAGCAGAGGTTCTGAAGCCGGCGACATCAAATATTTAAGAACCCTTCCTTTTTAGGGAATAAATAAGTAATAGACTGCACAGTTGAATTATGAAAATAATCACTTACTGCTAACATTCCAAGCATTTGGGGATGGCCATGAAAACATAGAACCTGATGTTTGGAACATAGAATAGAACATAGAACCTGATGTTTGGAACATAGAATAGGACATAGAATCTGATGTTTGCTGGGGGGTTTTAGAGAGCCAGAATGCCAGTAGATAGTTCAGGAGCTCCAGGTGGGTGTTCATTAGTTTATTTAGCCTCAGAGTCCAAAGCAATCAGGCACAGAAAACTGAATTCACAGCCCGAATTTCAGCAGTTTAAGAAAGAGCAAAGTCTTCTATCCCCAATAATTGCTGATTTATTTTTGGACAGGGTGGGGTGTGTGTGTAGAAATATTCACCATCTCACTAGAGTAAGGCTGTTTTTTGGTTGAATAACTTTTACCATTAGATTTCCAACTGAAATCTACTTTCTTTTAATTTAAATTCTTTTTTGTCCTGTCTTTAGGAACATCTTTGAACAATTCTGTCCTGTCTGCTACATGATGGACCTCTCTACCATCTTCTTTTCTCTAAACTAATGAATACCCATCCTTTCTTCATAAAGTACCATAATTTGCAGCCTTTTTTTAATCTCCCTGACTGTTTTCTTCTGGGCACATTGAAGTTTATCAATCCTGACAAAATGCTCTCAACCTTCAGCTTGAACTCATCATTCCTAGTGCACCACCTTTTTGTATACATTGGTCCTATTGTGAAATTATTCTTATTGTGAGGATCCTTTCTTCAATGTGCAACCAGTATATGGAAAATAAAGGCCATGAACTTTATGAGACAATGTTTTTATT
This sequence comes from Oxyrhabdium leporinum, assembly GCA_032468155.1. Lineage (NCBI taxonomy): Eukaryota > Metazoa > Chordata > Lepidosauria > Squamata > Cyclocoridae > Oxyrhabdium > Oxyrhabdium leporinum. Next base: position 152,780 of record JANHFL010001881.1, read on the forward strand.
TTTTTAAAATTGTTTTAATAGGGCTCATTAAAGTAACACTCTTTTTCCTTGCAAAGGGAATGGGTCTTTATCTGAAGTCCTTACCTCTCCATTCATCATTCATTGAGCCCTCTTGATCAAGATTATCATGCTTTGGGTAAATACATTTTTGCCCATCTTGAGAAGATCTCCTACCAGCAACACAGTACCCAGATAATTTGAACCATGGCCTCAGAAAGCATCCCCCCCCTTTCAACACCATTTCACCTGCAGTACTTGTCTCCCCCCGCCCCCATTTTCCTCCAAAGGATAGAATGGTGCCCAAGCTCTTTCTATTAAAATTTTTCATTATACAGTAGATGCCAGGTCTTTTAGGCATTGCTTTCAATCTTTGTTTTTCTACTGATAATTATTCTACTGATAATCTGCATAATTTTCTCTTTTAAATATTCTTGTTGGGGAATCTGTTTCAGTGCTGGCCTTTACTTGTTCTGTTGTTATTTCTTCATCTAAGTTGTCATTTCTATAGTTCATATTAGCTTCTTTCTTCATTTTTTCACTTGTTGTTATCTGAATTTTTTTCTACTATTCTATTATTGTTTTTAGTTCTCACATTTTCACATTTTTTCTAAGCTCTTCCAGTTCTGCATCCCTGAATATTTTACTTCTGGTAATGAATCTACTTCTGCTAATCATTGTTCAATGATATTTGAGTTTAAATAAATTATTTTCCAGTGTTCAAACATTTGTATTATTATCGTTCTCTGTTCACAACAATGTGAAGACACAGATGCCAGTTCTTTAGCTGATATTTGCCTTCATACAGATCACGTTCTTCCCAAGAATCTATCATGTGATAATGTATTGGCATAGTATATTGTAGATCCAAGCAGTACAGCTTATTTTAGTTATTATTTAAAATTTATTGGCCAGCCAGCTCCAGCAGACTGCTATTTCATGGTTCCAGGGAAAGGACAGACAAATTTCCTGTTATCTAAAAGAAGGGGAAACTGCCAGAATAATGCTTAGCAAAAGGTGACCTGCTCAGGGTTTTGTGTTTAGTTCTTGATATAATAACTGCTTTTCATCCTGAAATCAAGAAGCTGCTATGATCAGGTGGGGCGCTTTATGACTCAGTGAAGCAAGGCAGCTAAACAGCTACATGGTTGGAGTGTTCATCCAAACTAGAGACAGATGGAGTGGAAAGGCAAAGTGCACATAGATCTGAGAGGGAAGAGGAAGGAGCCTTGCCCTCAGGTCAAAGCAAAGCAGTGAGACAACCTAAAGCCATATATGGCCCCCTGCCCCCCTTTTGCGCCCTGCTGAAGTCCCCAAGGACTCCCATGCTGAAATGGGTCAGCATGATTTTTTTGCATTTTTAAAAAGTCAATTAAGCTTCTGCTAGTTTATCACACACATTTTATTCTTTTGTAAAAATAATAATAGACTGGACATTTTGGCTGCCCATTTGCTGCTACATTCTCTGCAGCTGCTGGAGACCAAATAAGTAAATAAATATCTAGCTTTTTCCCTGGCCAGAGGGAAGTACCCACCCCACCTGCCTGGGTTTAATCAAAGTGCAACTGCTTAGTTAAATGATATAGTGCGCTTGGGTCTAATGGTTTCTCTTCCCCCTTTGTTCAATCCCAAGGATTTTGTAGAAAACGGCATTCAGTCTATTAAATGTGCTTTTGTAAGTAACACTGCATTAGACTAAGGCAGGAGGGGCAAACTCGCGATGACACGTTATCATCATGTGAAGAATCACAACTTTCCTCCCTTCGCTAAAATGGGGTCAGCATGGCCAGTGTGTGAGGCATCCGGTCTGCAGGCCGCAAGTTTGATACTCCTGGACTAAGGGATCTCTTTCCGTAAGGCATTGATATGTTACAAGCTTTCCACAAGCAGTGGATCATTGGCCAAATACTTGTGTTCATCATTCTATGATTAAGGCAAACATGGTGCAGCTCATCAGAAAGAGACCGGTTGTGGCTGCCTGATTTTAAGCAGACAGTTGGGAAGAATCCTTCCCACAAGCCTTAAATCTGATTTTCATGAAACACTGCAAACCACCACACAAAGCAGTTGTGCAACCAAAGCCTCTCTACAGACTCATCAGCACCAACACTGACCTGCCGAAGTACTAAAAGGAGACTTCTGCCAGAATCCTAGTTGCTGCTCTGAATATTGCAATTTTAATATAGAAATTCTTCTTCAATTTGAGAGAAAAGAAATCAAGCTTTGGATAGTTGTATGCTGTGGAGAAAAAGTACAAGTGATATGGCTGAGTTGTGGCCTCTTGCATTCTTCATGAAGAAGTTGTTGAGAAGTTTGTATATGTGGCATGCTTTTCATTCTACAATTGAGAATTATATAAGGAGGGAAAATGATAATACCCTATATTGATTTGCAGAAATCAGATACATTCAGAAATTGAAAGATGTCAGGGTAATGATGATTTAATAGCTGACCAGCTGCTGTAAGGTTGTAGTGCTGTAATACTTTAAATCTTTAAAGCGACCCATGGCATTGGACCAGGATACCTGCAGGACCGCATCGAGTCCACTCCCCCCTGACGTCCCGT
>JANHFL010001882.1:6551-28488 GCA_032468155.1 Oxyrhabdium leporinum
GGCGGGGCTGGGTGGAGTGGGGCGGGGTTGGGCGGGGCCACGCAGGAGTGCATTTTGGGGGTTCACCAAACTCCGCAGAGTCTTAGCAAAGGGTTCCCCTGAACCCTCGCGAACCCCCAGCAGGCCACCTCTGGCTTCAACCACATTAGTGGGCAATTACTGACCCCAAAGTCAAAGTCAGAGTGGTAGCATGATTCCTAAAGCCACTGAGATAAATATGCCCTTGTGCCTTTGCCTAATCCGAAAGTCTTAATGCAAAACAACAATTTTCTAATTAACAGTAAAAACTAGAGATTGTGAAGTAATAATCAATAAATGTTACTTAAGATGTACACAGATGCACACAGATACCCCAAAAGAGTAGCTATGTGCATCCTAACCAGTAAGATCATGTTCATCCTCCACTCATCCATAAATAAAGAAAGACATATCACATAATTTTAGAATTATTCATTTCCTTGGATAGCAGCAACTCATCCTTACAAGAAGCCTGGTCGCCATTGGTCTTGAGCGCAATATCATTCTTCTCCTGGCGCCCTTTTGTTCCTGAGATCTCTTCCATCTTATGGATTTCTGACAGGCACAATTTGGGGTTGTAATAGAAGAACAGCTTCCCTCGGGCAATAGTGAGATTGTGTTTGCTCCAGTCCCAAAGCTGGCGTAGATTCTGGTTATCCAGGGCATAAAATGAGTAATTTCTGGATAAGGAATAAAAGGACATAAAGAAAATAAATGCAAAAAGAAAAAGAAAAAGAAAAGAAAGAGGAGATTGCCAAGCTGCCTCTTGTAATCAGCTCTCACTTCTAAATCCCCCTCAAAACCTCTCTTGAGAGTAGGGACCAAAGAACAGGAAATCAAAACCAACTATCACTTTTCCTACCCCGGGTCTTTAATAGCAGACTGACTTGCTTGTGATGCTTTATAATAATGCAACAGTGGGGAAAGATATCATTGCTCTCAATAGTATTTTCAAGGGTTCAAGATATCCCTGAAGAACTGAACTTACCCTGCTTCCAAAGTCTGTCCTCTGATCAGGTGCAGCTTGCGGAAAAAAGAGAGAGAGACCAGGGCATAGGAGCGACGAATTTTCAAATAACCTGAGATTTCTTCAATCAAGCCAAGGTTGGCTTCCAACTCAGCAGCAATGTTAGCTAAAGGAGGATGAAACATCAACCATTCAAGCCACAAAATTATGAACAAAGAGTAGCTTCTTATTCATAGTGGGTCCTAACCCATGTGAAGAATCACCCAAAGTCACTATTACAACCACCAAAAATGATCATCATCATTAGCAAGTAGCCTCCATGCCCCAAAACGGAGACATATGACACGACCAAAGGCAACCATGGTCTTTCCCAGGCATTGCTGCTTTGTCCTTTACTAGGCCCGGGTTGGACTACCTAGGACAGTACAACAGAATTCCCATTGGTTCAAGTGCCAATCAAGCGTTTGAGAACGGCATTTGGGAATAGGATCTGCAACAGGTTTTGGGGGGAGGAGGAGGTATATTGAAAATGTTAAGAGATGAAAGAGATTCCTTATGTTTTTGTAAGATTTAAATATGCCATTTTCCTCCTTAACTTACCCTCAAAAAGAGATGTCAGCAGGCCACATTTGGCCCTTAGGCCACACTTTTGCACCCCTGAGCTTTGTAAATTTGCATTATTGAAAATAGACTGGCAAAATTGTGACTCTCTGGTAGACTAAAATTTGGGAATATCCTCCAAGCCTAACTTGAGATGCGCCATCATCCCTCACCCAAAACTATTTTTAAAAAAATAATAATAATAATATGGATAAGGCATGGTCACTGGACAGAAAAAAAAGTTTTACACTTTCTCTTGATTGGCACAAAGTGAAACCGGACATAGACACTCACTTCCTCCACGAATGTTGATAATCAAGCTTCCATTCACAACGGTGCAGCCTCGGAGAGCCTGTGCAGCAGTAACCGAATCTATTACCTTTTCTTCGCTCATATCACACGTTTTTGGACAAAGACCAGCACAGGGTGTGCAGAGCAAGCTGAAAAAGAAAATACCAGAGGGGATCATTCAGGCTGTCCAATGCTTAATATAGCGGATAATGGTGCAATAAAACACTAACTTTTTCCAATCTAGGAAAAGATTCTAGAGTCCATAGCCCCTATTACAAGAACCTACACTCTGCAAGCAAGTGATGCCTTAATAATTAGTTAATCTCTTCAGGCCGTTTTTTCCAGCCTCAACCAGGATGAAGGATTTGACAATACAGCTTGGTTTGTTATCTTCCTGGTTCCTTAATAATTCAAATCTCAAACAAGATTTTTGCACAGGATTCCATCATCTGGTAGATTTTTAAATATATATATATATCATAGTGAAATAAGCAGGTAGGCAAATAACATAGTTGGTAATATTCGTTCAAAGTTCTTAGAATGAACTGAACAATATTACAACTAATACTAATGTTCAGAAAAATATCTGATTTACTATTAGTTTATTTTATAGGCTACACACTCTTTACCGACTCTGACAGTTCTTAGTTTTAAAGAACCAAAATAGAAATAAAACAGAAATAGAAACAAGCTCTCCTGTGATAAACAACTGAATTGCCAATTATCTTTTTTTTTTTACTGAGAATGCTCCGAATTGTTCATTTCCTCTCTCCTGTGGACATGTTGCTCTTCATTTTTCCCCTCTTTACAACATAAGAAGAACTAACAAGGAATCCAGTTGTCTCCTTGCAAAATTTATGATCAGCTGGAAGGAGACAAATTCCAAGTACTGAAAACTAAGAAATGTTTTTCAAGTATTTGGAAGGCAGCACAAACATGTGTGTATATATATTTATCATTCCATCCAATTCCATAAACTGCAGAAGTACTAAGTTGCTTTTAAATAATATATGCATACATTAAGTGTATTTTCACTCAATACTATCTAATTTAAAATGATTAGCATAGTCTGCAGAATATATCTTAGAATATTACTTAGAGAGTAAGTATTCATGATTTAGCTTTACTCTTGACTTTAATGTTACGGGGACAAAAAGAGCATTTCTACTCTTACTGAGAACTATGACAACACTACAAATCTGAAAGCTTTGCAATATTTTAGATTGCAAGTTTCTTTATTATTGCTTGGCACAAAATGCTATTTTTCCCCCTTTTTTATTTCTCATTTGTAATTTATTTTCTACTAATCCTGATATACCTATTAAAACACAGCTACAGTATCTCTACACCCACCAATAAGAAGAGACGATAAAAAGGAAGAACTCACTTGGTAGAGTTCAAGATGTAACCAGAAGGACACTCAGAGATGCATTCGCCATTGTGGATAACATGGCATTCAGACTTGCGGGCCATCTTGCATTTATTGTGCAGCTCCTGACAGAAGTCGAAAGTCACACACTGCCAGCCTTTGTAGCGATAGTAATTAGGTGGACATGTTTCTATACACTTGCCATCCAAAAAGAAATTCCGGCACGCCACACACTTCTCTGGATTGTTGGGCTCAATGCAGTTGCCAAGGCACTCCGTATGGCAGCACTTGCCAGTTGGGGTACAGCCCTGAGACTTGCATGTGGGAGGACACACTGGAGAAGAGAAATAAGGAGATGATTGCTAGGCATTTTTAGAAGGAGATGCTCCTCACCTCAAGGAAAACTGCCTTTATTGCTTCATCAAAGCATACTAGACACACTAGAGTCCCCCATAAATGAGTACTTTATGGCTACTTTACCAGAAGTCAATTGCCACACCCACAACCCAGCAGATTTATTTTATTACTTCTGCTTACCTTTACCCTTTTCCTAAATAATAAAGTGCATTTCCAGTGAACGCAGTGGGCTGCATTACTTGCCATTTTTATTGTCTAAGAAAGCTTAGGAATTTTAGCTAAAACCAAGAGGCATTTTTTAAAAATAATGATACAAAAGGCTGGTTCTTCATAGCAAGGTGGATTCCCGTTTTTTAAGTATAACGTAATATTTTAAAAATATAAAAAGTCAAGTGGCCATAACATTGGGCAAGCAGCAAAAGAGGTATATTGATGCCATAGGACAGGGGGGTCAAACTCGATATCATTGAGGGCCGCATCAGTGTTGTGTTGACCTCGGGAGGGGGGGGGGCTGGGGTGTGTGTGGCCAGGGTGGGCATGGCCAGCTCGACATCACTTGTGTTGAGGGCACCTGTGGTGGCCTGAGCATTCTGCCAGAGAAAATGGGCTCCTGAGCTCTGTTTTCAGCTGTGACAGCCTCCATTTTCACTGGCAGAGGCACTACGGGCCAGTCCTTCGCTGTTTCTTGGGCAGCCCCATGGGCCACATCTAAGCACCCTGTGGGCTGGATCCGGCCCCTGGGCCTTGAGTTTGACACCTCTGCCATAGGACCATGTGGTAGATCTCAAGATCCCAAATCTAAACATCTAGCTTTATTTAAAGTTTTGCCATGCAGTATCTTATCGTCACAAGACCAAATTCCATGCTTCAATTCAGTCCAAATACAAACATTAAGTTTTAAATTTTGAGCCCACACCATTCACCATCCATTCTTAATTTATAATAGCTTCTATTTTGTTTCTCCCAAAAATTTACCTTCGTTTTACCAGCCTTTCCCATAAACCCTCCTTCTTTGTGATACTTGTTATACTTTTATTATGAGTCCACTCAAACCCACTAATATCAGTTTTGGAACATGCCTTTAAATATCTAGACTGGCAAGACCCAAAGATGCTTTTTTCAAGGGGCAACTGGACTTTCCCAAAGGTCCCAAAGTACCTTTGGGACAACCATGACCTGGATGACTGGGAATCTCCATAGGCATTTAGGCTGGCAAGACCTTAATTTTGCTTACTCAACTTTAATTTTTTTCAGCACAGAAAAAATGGTGATACAGGGATGGAGGGGGTGGAATGGCAATGTACATAGTTTAATGTACTTGGAGCCATTTGTTAAAGAAATAGCATGCCTCTCTTCTGTTTATCCTTTTTTTTTTATAATCAACATACTACCAAGGACGACATGGTTAAAATCAGAACAAAAATGCAGAAATGTAAATTTCAGAGGAAGGACAGAATCACTTCATAGAAAAACTAGCATCTGTCTCCTTGCTAAATGGCTATGGAGCCGCCTCCCCACCATGCTAGAAAGGAGTCACATGCTATCCTAATGTCACTCACCACTTCAGCTCTCTCTATGCCAGTCTAAAGTCAGAAGGCGCTACTGCACAGAATATTACTAATAATTCCTAACTAATAGCAAGTCCTACGGGCAAGGCTGGAGTAAAGTATACAGACAAAATAAAGAACTGAAGTAGAGAAGTAATATCTAGCTCTGAAATGTCCTTAGTTGAGCAAAATAATAATCAGGAAGAAAGCTTTTTTCTCCTAAAGTTGGTGGGGGGGGATAACCATTAGAAAATAAAACTATTCCTTTTACCTTATAGTTGCTGCTCTCCAGAAGTGAAGAAGCAGCATACAGTAAAGCTCAGGGCAACAAAAGAGACCTGCTTTAGAGCAAAAACTACTGGGTATCTAAAGCCAATAGGCAGATTTTGATCAAAATATGTATCTCAAAGCCACAAGCTTCTGGATCCACAGCCTCACTTGGCTTAAAAATAGATCTTTTGAAACCACGATGTGGCTTTTCAAGAAACAGAAAAGCTTTTGAGAACAGGAAGGGCACTGAGTTTTTCACTTCTTCCATGATATTGTCAATTATAATGCAGAAGCAAATTAACATATGTAACTTGATCAAAATGTTTGTTTTCTAGCACCTTCTGCTGTTGTTTTTTACTTTAATCTTGATAGGATCATATAGTCTGAAATGTATTTGTGGCAGTTCAAACCACTAGCAGAGTTAACTAATGAAAACTGGAGTACGGTTTTCATTCCAATATTCTGTTCTTAACGGTCCCAAGAAAGACTCGCGAAAAGTCAGAGCAGATATGACTGCAAAATGACTCAGCCTGGAAAGTGACAGTAGTCTATAAACAACAAGAGCATAATTGATTTATTTTCCAGCAATTTCCTTGTACTTTCTTATTATGTTTGTTGCAACTGCTGGTCTGGAAGTAGAAGAGAGAAACCACATATAGCAATATTTCCAGAGCAATGCAAAATACCATCTCTGAAGTTTCAAGAAGCACACCAATAGCATTCTTCTCCAGATATTCAAATAGAGCTATAAAGCTCAATTGGCTTTTTATGGTTAGAAGGGGATAGCAGATACTCATATTAAGCAAAGGCACCCGATATACTTCCAAAATCTAGGCAGATGCTACCTACTTAGAAAGACAAAACTTCTATATCTGGAAGAAGTCTATCCTTGATTATTCATGGAGACAAATAGGAAATAGATGGTTCCTGCATGTCTTCCTTCTCTGAATTCTTTCAAAGAATACAGGATGACTGCTATTAGTAACAAATGCAAGTTAACTGAACTTATTGATCTAGCACAAACACCTTCGTGTTCTTTATTCAGCAGCAAAGATTCAAATTAAATAGCAAATACCACTTTTCAACAGGAACTGTCTTGTTTTGAAACAGCCTTTCCCAAGCTCTGTATCCTCAAAATGTATTGTGCCCTTCCCAGAATTTCCAGCCAGCTCTCTGCCATCTTAGCTGAGAATTTGGGAAGCTGCAATCCCAGCATATCCAAATATTGGCTGGTAATCCTGAATCTTGGAAACTGGGCAGCACCTAACATTTAACATAAATAAATAGACAGATTGTAAGAGTTTGTGTCAATAGCTAGAGAAAGAGATTATTTTTTAGTCATCCCTGTCTACTCTACCAAACAAAATTCAGTTTTAACATTAACTTAAGTAGAGAAGGCTTTAAAATGGAAGATGTAGAGATTGCATGGTGCAGCAAGAAGTAGTCAAACAACTCTGGGAAAGATTTAAGAAGGCAAGACAGTAGCCACCCACCCAAAAGTGTGTAAAGACATTTACAGCACAGTCTTGGAAATCAAATTTGCCAAGCTATACACAAAACCAAGAAGAGTTAAACACTAAAAAGGCCTTCGGTTTTACTTGTGCAACATGGAACATTTAATGTCTCCACCGCCTTTTGTGAACAATGGCAGTGCTAGGAGAGCATCAATTTCTTAGTATTCCAGAACAGGAACACTGCAGACAGATTCATGGAATTATAAACAGGTACAGTGCACCTGAAGGCTGTTCATGGAAACAATATAGTTCTAATGGCTAGAATTGTAAATATTCACCTGTTAGCTTTGATGTCCATTTTATAGAGATCCCACCCCCAAGTAAGGACAATTTTTCTGCAGTCTGACTGAAATCAGAACAGAGACTGGAATAGCCAGCGGAACAGGATTTTTTTATGCCTTGCAGTTAATGTGAAGAATTCTTATAGCTACTACTAAAAATATTTTAAGTGATGCTAGGAGAATACTCTATGGAAGCAAAAGCTGGAGTTTAAAGAAGCAGGATAGGTGTCAGTGTTCCATCCAAGGTCCAATAAATCACTCAGCGCTCAGATATGAGTTCATCCAAGTAAGAGTTTATTAAAGAAACCATGTTGGCACATCAGGGAAAAACCTGAATCTGAGGGCCCAGGTTTTTCCACGCCTAAAAGAGAATCAAAGATCCACCTCTTTTCCTCCCATCATAAATCACATTCCCCCCTGTGCTATATCCATCATCCTTCTTTCCATCTTGTCACTCCTCTTCCAGGAACTTCCAAGTTCCCCCTCCCTATTTCCCATGTGCTTATGTGTGACAGCCTGCAGAGGCCTCGTACTCATGGCTTCCAACGCTGACAAATAGGAAAAATATTGAAGCTTTGGACTTTGGTATTGGAGAAGACTTCTAAGAATTTCATGGAGAGCCAGGAAAACAAATGGATCCTAGAACAAATCAATGCAGAGGTTTTCTTTTGAGGCACTAGGCTTAAATTATCCTATTTTGGACACATTATGGAAAGAACTTGCTCTCTGGGGGAAGGTTCTAATGCTAGGAAGGGTTCAAGGAAAAAGAAGAGGATGACCAGCAACAAGATTGTTGGACTCAATTATAGAGCAATGGGGCATCCCTGGAAGATGTGAAAGACAGGAAAAAAAAATCTATTCACATGATCATTAAGAGTCAATAAAAACTTGATGGCACATAATCAATCACTTGGAGAACACAGAACTGCCAAAATGAGTTCACAAATATTCAGTACATGAAAGCAACTCCAAGTATTTGACAACACTCCCATATTCAGATGTCAGGACACATGGTCTCATTTTCTTGGAAGACAGTGTGATATCTTCCATTGTACCCATATCAGTGGATAAAATGTGGGGGCAACTTACTTCAAGTTCAAAATTCCAGATACCTAGACCCAATGTCCTGATCAGTGCCTGTACAGTCCTACTTTAGAATCTGGATTTGCACAGACACAAATCTCTCCTTGTTAAATTACACAGAAATCACAAAGATGACCAGAGATCTATCAGCAGAACAATGGCATATTCCCCCATCCACAGAGGCTGTCCATCTATATGTCAAGTCTTTCACATAAGCTTGAAAAGATCACGCCTACATTGAATGAAGAAGTGAAGCTGTAACGATAAATCTATAGTTACTCATGCAGCCACATCTTCCTCAAATGAGAGAGAAATATGGATCAAAGAGACAAAGTTTAAACAGGCATATGAAGCATTCCTAAATTGCAAAGCATTCCTACATAGCAGAACTTTATACCGCAGGTTTTCCCTAGCTCCATCCCATACTGCTATAGAACATCTGACTGCAATGAAGACAAAATAAGAGAGCTCAGAAGCAAGATCTGACACACTGCGAAGTGCTACAGTAAGAACAATAATTTAGAAAACACCTGCGTGCAAATGGGTGCACTTCATTCAGCCCTTTACTCTCAGCAGCATTACTTTCTGGTAACCCCTAAACTGGGATAATTTTGGCCCGTGCCGTTGGGATTTTATTTATTGAATGTTTCAAGCATTAGGCCACTTGATCAAAGATTCAGGGATCCTGTTCAGGGGGGGAAAAGCCTTTGGGAAATTTTCTTAATTTTCTTAACAATACAATTACTCAAATTAAGGCTATTTTTGTTTAAATATCATTATTCTGGATAAGGAAAGAGGCAGTGACAAAATGAGAGAAGCAAATAAAACCATGATCAGCCTGGACAAGTGAGTAACTAGAGCGTCTGGACTGCAAACAAGAAAACAGAACATTTTAAAGCTCCAGATCCTTAGAAATCCAGGTCAGGAAATGCTTCTGACAACAGAACCGCCCTCACCCTTAGCCAATACATTGGCTGCTTGGGGTAGGAAGCCATTCAACACATTTTTCTATCTTTGCACAAAGCAAACAGATACTTAACCCCTTCGGAACACAAGAGAAGGGAAAAGCAGCCCTCTCTACAGGCTTTACACTAATACAATCTGGAAAAAAAGAGATTCCTACTTTAAATCTGAGTGCATACGGTATGTGTGTATGTGGAGAGGGGGAGAAATGTTAGTTAAAGCCACGTTGCATTGTGACAATAATTCGTAAGGTCTGACAGGGGAGGTAAAGCTTAATAGCAAAAAAAATGTTTTTGAAGTTTGAAAGTTTTTAGTTTGCTTGAAACAGCTTATTTTGGACAGAATCCTCAGGCAGAATGATGAATCTGTAGGTACTGCTCTAATCAAGCGCTGCTGTGGTAGGAACACTCTGAAGAATGTTATCTATAAGGGAGAAATTCCCCTTGTTTTTTTCTCTTGCTTTATTGTATATGGAAACAATGTCTGGGCCATCTTTCCTCTGCCTCCACCCTTCAAAGTTAACAGTTTCTGTGGAAACCTTTTCCTAAATTATCCAAGTTGTGGACACAATTTCTTGGCCTTGAATGCATGTGACAGGTCTTCACTAGCATCACCCTAAATGTTTTTTAGTCTCATTCTCGCTCACCAAGAATGCTTTCCTTTCTACGATCCCTGGTTCTACATTTAAAAACGCTCTGCAAATGCAACTAGTACGCCAGAGGCTGGAAGACAAGTGACTCTCCTACAAGTGGGACAGCGTTTTATGCTCTGTGCAGTAATGAATTCCTAGCTCTGAACTGCAGTGTTGGACATTTAAAATTAAAAAGTTCTGGGTCAAGCACTTGTCACACTGAGAAACAAGGTCTTCTGAGTCTCCGTTCAATTATATATTTACAAAGATAAAAATACAGATAGCTTGTTTGGTTGGTTGGTTTTGTATAGGAGGTGAAGCAGATTAGCAGACCAAGAGAGGTTTTGCCTGGGATTCCAGGAAAGCAAGTCGCACAACACAAAAACATCTGCGGAGAGTAAGAAACAGGATTGGTGCAATAGCTCCATTAAAGTGTTCAGCATAAGGAGAGAACGAATGCAGCTGGTTGTGTAATACTGATTGATATAAGGGTGGGGCAGTTCTGGTTTTGGAAAGTATGTTCAAGAACTATACTTATATCTTCCATAGAAGGAAGATATTGATGACTCTTAGACCTCTTTTTGAACAACAACTCCCAAATTCTGTTTATTGTATCCAATATTTGATTCTTTGGCCACAATTAGAAGTTCCATATTTTCATGAAACTTGACTTTTACTTCATTTTCTTATGACTTAGCTTTTAAATGCACTACAAAGCACATTTTCTAAAGTCATGGATTTTTCTGAAAAAAATTGCCGCAGAAGATGAACTAGGGATTCCTGTTACTCTCTAATATATATATTTACATATAGTGACCGTTCAAAGTTACAACAGCATTGAAAAAAAGTTAATTATAACTATTTTTCACACTTACAATCACTGCAGGATTCCCATGGTCACGTGACTTCAATTCAGATGTCTGACAACTGACTTACATTTATGACTCCTGCAGTTCCCGGGGTCATGTGATTATCTTTTGCAACCTTCTGACAAGCCATATCAATGGGGAAACCAGATTCACTTAACAACCATGTTACTAAATTAACAACTGAAGTGATTCACTTAACAAATGGGGCAAAACTCCATTTAACACATTTCTCACTTAACAACATAAATTTTGGGCTCAATTGTGGTTGTAAATCGTGTACTACTACCTATGTTTGTATGTGTATACACACACACACACCAGCTTTGCAATTCAATAAACTGGCAGGGAAGCTGAGCATATTTCTACAAGAGAAATCTAAGTACCAGTTCCACAGGCGATAAAACTAGAGTAAATGTGAATAAAAGAAATGTCTTTCAATATTAAATAGCCTTCCCAAGCAAGGAGGATTTCTTCTCATACACAAGAGAGCTGCCCATAGAACTTAAAAGACTGACCAAAATGTTATTTCAGTTAATCTGTTGGACTGGCACTACAGACATCAGATTCAAGTCCACCCTCCACAATGGAAATTCAATGGATAACTTTGATAACATTCTCCTCCAGCCCAACCTATCTCATAAGATTGTCATGGCAGAGAAAAATGAAAGGAAGGAGTACTATATACCTGCTTGACCTACTGAACAAAGGTTGGGATATAAATCTAAACTAAACTGAACTAATCATCAAATCTAAATAAATAAATATTATTGCAACAGAAAGTTATACAACTGACATCCCCATTTCTCAGAGACACAAAGTATGTACTCAGAAAGTCACACACAAAGAATGTCGTACATGAAGTTGCCACTAATTCACAACATTTTTTATTACAATAAATCTGCCCCTCTTTAAAATATGCCACAAGGTTGTTCTTGTTTATTAAACATTGTTTTTTTGGGCTTACATGTTGCTCTGTTATTGGAAGAAAGTGAACCCACTGCTCTATAGTACAAAACTATTGAACTGCTGTCATCCTGTACTTCAAGACTCTAATTTTCTATTTTAAAAAAGCCTTTCAAAAAAACCAACCAGGTTATTTGTCCTCAATGTTTCTTAAGTGGGAACAACAGTGAATTGTCACATGTTTACTGTACACAGTGCTCCGAAAACATGAAATAGATCAAGATCTGGTTTAGGCTGCATGTAGAGCAAGGAAGAGGCAATTCCTCTTACAGACCAGTTTATAAAACCGCTGTTCCAGTTTGCTCTGTGTAACAATTTTCTACATGTAGCTGTATTGTTTAATCCAATTAAACTACCTAACATTTCCCTGCTCCAGCTTCAGGCTGTTAAGTGGTGGATTCTGGGGTTTTAACATCCAAGCATAAGCTTCACTTACCCACTTCTTTGATCCTTTTTGTTGGCTCCAATAAAAATATTACCGTTCTGTGGTTATAACATTAATTTTCCTGTTCTGAAATGCTTGCAGCAACAGCAGGTGGCCAGAAGAAATGCATGCTTTGCCATATTTGCCTCTAACAGACAGAGCCTGGAGACAAGCAGCCCTCATTCCTATCCTGGCTAGCAAATGACACCATCACAATGTTTTTAAAGGTTAATTGCTGCCGTGGAATATAAAAAAATATTTGGCCCTGGGTCAGAAAAAGCAGCATTTATATCTCTAGATGTGTTTTGAAAAAATAGCACCAACTCAACAAACACAACTCTTTCCAAACACGCCATAAACTGTTTGCTCTGATAAATTACTAAAACTTCTGTCGCTGCCTTGTTTCAAGAATGCAAGATACTAACAGATACATAGACCTGATAAGAGACACACAAGACAGTGAGGTGAGATTACAAGAAATATTCCAAGTTTTTCAAGCAAGTACTTTTATTATCCATCATCAAATAATAAAAATGAACCAACCTTCCAATTCCCCAGAACTGTTTTGTCAAACTGAATGTGTGAGTTACAATGCTGTAGCCACAAAGTTTACTTTAGTCAGTTCTAAGATTAACACAGTCTCTCCTTATAATAGTTTGTTGGAGAATGACAAATACACATACACAAAAAGTTCAAAAGTTTTCTGATGTCAGATTTTTATACAGAAGTGTAAGAAGTAACTCTTTAAATGTAACCCTCCATAAACTTATCACTGCACAAGTGGTATCTTCAAACACAACATTGATGTAGAGAAGAAAAATGTGATTTACAAAATACTGTAAAAGTTTCTTTTATGAATCCCTCATTTGTTAAAAAGAAAACATGTGAAATTTGATTTTGACTATTAAAGAATATGGATATTGACCTCGTCTGTCCACGTGAAAGCTCTAGTCACATCATACCAAAAGCCATTTTTAGAGGATGGGTTTCCCCAATGGTTATAGCACTTTCGCTTGTAATCCAGAAAAAAAAAATAGTCATACTAGATGCCATTCCAACTGTTGCTAGTCTGAAAAGTATTAGGAGAATTAAGAGAGGAAACAGGGAAACCAAAATTTTAATGACAGATGATAGATTTATTTTTGAGAGAAAGAAAAGAAACTAAAAGAAATAAAAAGAGGAAGGTTGGAAGGAAGGAAGGAAGGAAGGAAGGAAGGAAGGAAGGAAGGAAGGAAGGAAGGAAGGAAGGAAGGAAGGAAGGAAAACAGTACACGTTGCTGTTTTCAAAATATTGAATGGGCTTTCAAAACAAAATCAAGAGAGAATACTGCCTTTATGTATGTGGGTTATGTTTGGAATTAGTGGGGGTTTGTAAGGATTAAGAAGCAACCTAAAATGTCAGGGAAGGTTGATATACTTCCGAGAAATTTCAAATATGTATTACAAGAAAACCAGTATGTACAAGTAAGAACTCTACTTCGGGGGGGAAAATGAGTTTGCAAGAAACCTAGATGGTTGTTATGAAGGATAGCAGTTGTGCTGTTGGGGCCACAATATGTTTGAGCTAAGCCAAAATTGGATTGATACTAACATTACAAAAGAAACAAGCCTGACAAATGTTGAGAAGGAAAAGAGGGCTATTATGTGATTCAGAGATCCAGCTGTAAAACTAGAGAACCATCCAGTAAAACAAAGTTTCTTGAGCAAAAAACAAAAACAAAGAATGGGATCCAGATTCATTAACCACAGCTTTCTGTCATGTTTGAGAGTTCACATAAAGATTACAACTGATTAAAAAAAGGACTTTGAAACCAAGCAGATCTCTGGGTTTGTTAGGTATTCCTTAATGAAGCTGCATCCTCCCTCTGCCCAGTTCCAGCTTTCCTACCCGCATGCTTACTTCAAAACTTTCTGCACATTTTCCAAAATGTCAAAATGCTCTCTACAGACTTTAGTAAAACAAAAAATACCCGTAGGTAACCTTTTTAAAAAAATTCTCAGCCAGTAATTTTTATTTATAAATGTTAAGGACATAACACCATGATCCTTTTGAATTGTGTGCAAAAAAACATTTCATGTTTACTCAGGAAACAACAAGATTAACCCAGCAGGTGTCTCTTTCCCAGACTTGACCACTTATAAGTAAAATAAACACCACCACCCTCCTCTCTAAGAGAAGAGCTATGATACTTGATTGAAAGAGCTATGCAGCTTTCAGTTCCTACATAGACAAAATTGCACCACCTACATTACTGGCAAGCAATCTTGGGAGTTGATAGCTCCCTCCCTCTATTTCCCCTACCCCAAAAAATACTGTGGAAAAAGAATGTAAAAACAGGACCCCCAAAACAAGTTTCAGAAAATGGGATATACTTTTGGTTAACTGGCTATTGGCAGAAAAACCAAAAAGTGGGAAAGAAAATTAAATTGTATGTTATGAAGAAAGCCACAGCTGAATAAAGAAGAAGCACCTTATGCAGTAGTACACTGTAAACATATTTTGCAGGTACTCCCTAGTTATTTTCAATTGTTCTCAATCCAGCATCCCTACTGGACTGGACTGAGGTTTTTTTTTTAAATAACATCATGTTTTCAGGGTGTCGTATCATACATGCAATGGAAAAATATTTCTGCCAAAGAGTCTACAATCCAGAGGCCTGCTCTGTAACATTCAGAGTAGAGGAATACAATTTACTAAATGTTTAAAGTTCAGGTCATTTTACCCTACTTCCTGCCGCTATTCTTTCCTTCAGTTTCACTGGTCAGTTCATATGACTGTGTGGAACTCCAATGCTAGATCAAAATTTCCCTGGTAACTATTGAAAATGCCAAAACTGAAAGAAGATAATCATAATAATGGTACCCCAGACTTGATTTCCCAGTACTCTGATCCTCACTTAGAATTTTCCTTGAGGAAACAAGCAGGCAATCACCAACCACAAGGAAGAGACTCAAGAATATAGAACACAAAAATAATTAAAATAGGATGGGCAGTCTGCTGCCTTATTAGCCCAGTGTTGTATCTGCACCTCCTGCAAATTCTTGGCTGTTCCCCACTGCTGAGTTGCAGTACTTTCCACCCATCCTCGAGTCAGAAAAAAAAACCCCACACAAAACAAATATACCAGCATAACATTTTCTATCTCCAAAGCCAAACCGTATTCTGACTATATTGCCTCCCATTCACTACACTCACTTGATTTCCCTCCAAAGTGACACCACTACAGGACAATTTAAGGGCAACTTAAACCTGACTCAGTCAATGGCTGGGGACAAGCCAAAGACTGTATCATGGAGACATGAAGAAAAAATAAATTGCAAGGGCACATTTGTACCAATGTTAGTTGCAAATAGAAAAAGGTTCCTGTGTGTCATTCTATCTTATGCAAGATACTATGCTATGTGTTCCTATTATGCAGCTGTTTTTCCATCGTGCCTGCTCTGCCTGCTCTTGATCTGCAGGAGAACTTTAAAAGACAGCTACCAATTAGATCAAGCTACTGCAGGGTGATTTTAGAAAGGAGAAATTGAGTAACAAAAGACTGTGAAACAGCAAGGGCTAACACATACTACCTATTGTCCCCAGGTAAAAGCAGGTATTTTCTGAGAGGTACTAAATACAGCAGCACATGATGGCTTCTTTTTTTTTCATTCTTGAAGCAGCCAATTGTATTCAGCTGTCTGTCTACTGCTTGGCTGCTGCTGAGGTTTTATTCTGATCTCAACCTTTTTATTCCACTTACCATTGGAGTATCCTCAGCATCTTGGTAAAAAGAAAGCAACTCTACTTTCATGGAAAAAACCTGTTAAGATTCACTTGTGGTGCTTTCCCATCATCCTTTCTCCATTAGTCATTCTGGAAATTACACAAAGTGGCATGCATATTTGTGCATCATTATGCATTGTTGTTATCTGCCTAAAAGCAAGCAACACATAGAAAATTGCCAAGAAGTGGTAGAATTCATAAGATACTTGGGCAACATTTAACAAGGAAGGCATATCTTTCACAAAACATACCACAACAGTAGAGGCAAGACAGTAGACAGATTGACCATATTGGTCTCCTGGTTTAAGAGCAGAGAAAGGTTCAGAGCCACATACTTATGCTAGTAGTGGGACACAATAAAAGAGCGACTATATAGAAGTCTAGTCATTATTTTTTAATCTGAATATATGGTTTTAAATTACTGAGAGCTTATATGCTGCTCAGAATCAGCAGTTTTTAATGATGGGTAAGCCCTACAAAGAATCATAACAAAATACTACTTTTCTTTCTCCCTCATGATTCAGCCAGTGATGTTTTAAAATTCACAGAACAGCACAAGTATCTGTAGTTCTTGGACTAATTGACAGTTGGAAAGATATTGACTCCGGAAGATCTAAGCAGGTGTGGGGAACTTATGGCTCTCCAGATGTTGCTCAACTGCAGCTCCCAGCAGCTTCAGCACAGCAGTGTCAATTGCAAAGCATACTGTACTGTAATTACACTTTAGCACTTTCTAAGGGCCTTATAGTACTACAACATTGCCTTGTAGGTGTATGCGTCCATGAAGGTCTATGTATGTGTGTTGATTTTGGGGGGGAAAGAGAGAAGACCAGGCAGTCTTTCTTGATTTACTGAAAACTTTGTAAGTCAAATACTGTGGTGTTATTTAAAGTGCCCAGGTTTATTTTTCTCATCCTTTACCTTCAGTTGAAATTTTATTGAGACAGTACATCAGGATTAGGTTTAAACTGCTATCAGAAAATTTCCTCTACCACACTTCTCTATGGCAATGAGGAAGAAAAACAATCCAGCAAGGTAGTCATTTTCCACAAATTGATTTCTCAGAGCTTAAAATTATTTCTAAACAAAGAAATAGCTAGCAATCATTCAGATGTAATTGGTTAGACCAATGTCCTTTCATGCTATCCGATCCCTAATCTACTATTATTCAGTCTCAAGGTACTAGCCTGAATAGAATTGATATACATCCTATAAACTACTTAAAAAATGTACAAGGTGTAGACTCACATTTTAGATTAAGCTAAACATGCTAAATGACAAAATACATAAAAGGCACTTTCTTTCTCCTTCATGATTCAGCCAGTGACATTTTAAAATTCATAGAACGTCTCATTTTTATGTGATACCCTACATAAATCCCCATCCACGATTACTTAATTAGTATAGTATTACTTGATTAGTATAATTGCTGTATTAAATTGTTATCTGATCTGAATGACTGATCATAGGCCATCAAATCAGGGTTAACTTTGGTGAGGACAAAGACAGATAATTTCCAGAACCATATCAGGGTTCTTCAGGGCTTTCAATGAAGCATTCATCGTGCTGTTGTTGAGTCCATCCACCTTGCTGCTGATCATACAATTCTCTTCTCTTTCATGTTGTCCCTTACAGACTTCTCAAGAAAGCTAGGTCTTAATGCAATATTTATTTATTTATTATACTTTATATTTCTTAACCATCCAACTCCCTCAGAGGGAGGCTCTGAGTGGTGTGCAATATCAGCAATAAAATTAAACATTTAAATCAGAATCACTTAGGATTAAAAGTTTTAAAATTATAATAACATTTTAAATTATAAAAGCAACAATTTCAAAGAATTGAAGAATTCCAAGATGGGAGATTAACTTGTAAATACAGGCAGTGGGGAGGTTCTCATGGGGGCAGTCTGCCCCATGGTTATGTGGGCCTGTGTCTTCCTTGCAAGCTACACAACCAGATTTTGATACGGCATTTGATAAAGTTGACCATAGTCTCTTCGATCATGGGAATCTTATGGGATGGATGGTCCTGCTATGAGATGAATTTGCAGTTGATTAAAACTAATGTGTGGTCAGTAATAGATCTATTATACCTGAAGAGAGATATGCAGTGCCTCATGATTTGGTCCTGGGCCCAATGCTGTTCAATATGTTTAAATATTGAACAGCATCAGATGTTGACATTTCTACTGTATACAATGTTAGTACAATCCTTCCACCATTATTTGATTTTCTTTGTATTGGTTACTATTGGTCCACTGATTCTTTACATACAAATTCAGTCACCTCCTTCTGAGTTCAGAGATCTTTTTGAAGATTTGCCTTGTTTTTCTATATGTATTTCCTTTTTCAGTAACTTCAACAAATGTCACTGTAATATTGTCTCTTGTCTCTAACAATTCTCTGAAATTCTTTTTTGAGTTCCTTCCTCAGATCTTAAGTATCTCTTGGCTTTGGCTTCTCTTCCTTCCTTGGCAATTTCCACCACCTGTTCTGATATCCAGTCTGCTCCTTTCTGGGGTTCGGGTGGGTGGGTGTCAGTCTATTTTAACTTTCATCTTTAACCATTATTTGATTTGATTCCAGTGTTTTTCTGGTTCCCTAACAATGATGGTCAGGACTTCAAAGCAATTCCTGGTATTCTTTTTGAAATGGGCTCAAAATAATAACATGAAACTAGCCGCGTTTGTTCTTCTGCTTCAGGATGACTTGAAACCTGCCTGAGTTTGTAATCTGTTCCAGAGTCAGCCTTTCCACCTTCCGCTACTAATAATATAGTCAATTTCTGTGTGCTTCATCTCATGATGTTCATGTATCTAAGCATCATTTTAACTGGTTTGAAGAATGTGTTAGCAATGAAGAAATCAATGCATCTGCAGAAATTGAATCATTCTTCTGCCTTGTTTTGGTTTCATAATCCATATATTTTATACTATGTTTTCTTCTTCACTATTTCCAGCTTTAGCATTCCAGACTGCAACCATTAGCAGCAGTCTTGCTTGCATGTTGTCAATTTCTGATGGAACTTAACCATAAAACTCATATATCATTTATTCTATATCATTGGTTGTAGTAAAAACTTGAATAATTATCAGATTAAATGGCTGTATGCAGAATTATATATGCATATATGCATTGTATTGTACTCAAGTATTATCTTTATTACATTCTTCCTGACAATGAAAGCAATTTCATTCCTTCTTTGTTTTTCATGTCCAGAGTATGTTACTTTTTACTGAAAGTGTCCAATTCCAGTCCACTTTAATTTGCTGATGCCTCATATATCAATATGTAATTGATTCATTTCATCTTTCACTGTATTAAGATGTTCCAAGTTTGTGCCTCTTGCATTCCATGTTTCCACTGTAACTCTGCCTCTGGATCAGATTTTCTTTCCCTGCGTGATAACATCAACAAAGAGATGCCCCAAAGGCTTTAAATTAGCCACATAATAAATACCATTGGTTCTCTGAAAAAAACCTCAGCTGTTCCTCAATAGCACACTGCCATCTGACTTGAGAGGCCCTTCATCCAGCTCTGTATCATCAGTCACTTTATTTGCCTGTCCATGTGATTCGCTTGATAAAATATCAAAGTAGTTTACCATTGCCTCTCCCACACAATATTAAATGCCTTTGTTGTTGTTAATCAAGAGATGATCCGCCTCCAGCATTTTTTAAATAAAAGTTTATTAAATTTCAGAAAAGTCATTGCTATCTGATATAGGTGACTGCTTGCTTAACTGGTCAGCCACAATGACCTTCATGCTTAAATGAACCTGGAGAGAGTACTTTGGTGTATATTCCCAGCATTTTTTTCTGATCCTTCCCAGGAAGACCTCCACCACGATGATGCAGCATAGCAAGACTTGAAGGGGGGAGAGGTGTTATCTGATCTATGAACATTATTTGAAAACATGAATTCTATATATATTTGCAAAACTGATAAATATCAAAGTATGCATCGACACAAAAACATAATCATGTTTATCTGATGACTAGTTTATGAAATGGAATAGTAAGGAGAAAGTTCTAAACATTTCAGGTCAAGCAATCAACACTAACAACAAGATGCTCCGATGCAAATACTAACACCCATCGCAATTCTATAGCAATGTTATAGAATATACAATAATATAGCAGTGTAGTAGCAAAATATTAGTCCGGGTTTCTACTAAGTACTGGCAGGCAAGATAGAATGTTATTATTTTTCCATGGACTGAGAAAGACGGAGAAAGAAGATAGTCTGAAGCTTTTAAAAATGCAAAAGTAAACATCATGTAGTGGATTACAGCAGAATTAATCTTAGAAGCCATAGCTTTTAAACCAAGACATACTACAGTCTAATACACACTACAGTGTATTAAATTACCTTTATTCTTAAAATAATGTCTAAGTGAGGCTTCTTTACAATCCTTCATGGCAACTGAGTTAGGAGAGCGAGCTAACAGTTGTGTACATCATACTGATGTTGAGAAAACAAAATATTAGAAATGGTGAAGGTCAAATATTTTTCTTTTTAAATGAGTGTAATTTCAGTTGTATTGCTAATAAACCCAGATCCCCTTTGGTATGTGGCATCCTTTTTGTTTTGTTTTTACCATATTTTTGTTCTTATCAACCCAATAAGTAATTGCAAACCCACTGCAAATTCTATAGATTTATACAAGCATAATAAGCGGGGAGAATATATACGTCTGTTTTCTCTTGTCTTTTCTTTTTCTCTTGTCTTGCTAAATGTAGACAATATTATTCCCTCAAAGCAATTGCACAGAGGGAACACACATACCCTACAGCACACAATAAAAGGAAATTGCAAAAACATGTTACTGTCTGAAGAGCTGAATAAAAATGTTAAATTGACAAGATTGTTTGTAAAGAGAAAAAAAAAAGACCCTGGAGGAAAGCCCAATAGTTTTCTTCTCACATATGTTCATCATCCAGTCATCAAAAGAGGTTTGATGTTAATGGAGCCTCTTCACAAGAATGTAATCTTCTATCAGGCACAAGGAAAAAAACATCTGCCTAATCTTCTGTCACGACCTAATTAAGCAATGTTTGAAGCTTGGCTTCTTTAGAGTTCCCCTGCTAAAAATAAAGGCAAGGAAAAGCCAGTACTCTGGAACTGATATTCAAAACAAACTGACCCACAGTAGCCAAGGTGGCCTTTGAACCTACTTGGCATCACTGTCTTCGACATATCTGACAGCCAAAGAAAATCCATAGTTAGGGTGTAACATTTATTTCTCAAGACAAGAATATAAGAATCAGCTGGTAGAGAATAAGATGACAGGATGTACAGACACGATATCCAATCTGACCACGCCAAAACATGAAACTGGGAATAAGAAGAATCATATGGCTATTCGGGAGCATCTCTCTTATAATCATATTTGTAGGCAATGGTTCCTTGTTTCCACCTGCTATTCACTCCCTAGGAAGCATCAGGATGGGCTGAAGGCTAAACTGTACCTAGCAACTAGCACTACAAAGACGTTAGAGGGTATCCTTAGAATTTAAAGAAGTTAAGCTGGTAAACTGAGCTTTGCTATTGCTATCCACAAACCTCTTTGAATAGGTGGCCACTTATTCAACTCATAAAGAAGTCACTTCATTGTAGTGCATAAAGACTGCAGATATGACATCCCTGACAAACTGCCTTCAGTCAAATTGCTTAAAAGCATTTGATGAAGTAGAGGATACCAATGTAGAGGATTAGAGGTTGCTCTAACATCTGTAGTTATGAAGACCTTTGAAAGGTTAGTGCTGGCCCACCTGAAAACTATCACGGATCCGCTGTTAGACTCCTTGCAATTTGTCTGCCGAGCAAACAGATCAACAGATGATGCTGTTAATATGACTCTGCACTACATCCTACAACATCTTGAATCTCCAAAGACGTATGCAAGGGTCCTCTTTGTAGACTTCAGCTCAGCATTCAGTACCATCATTCCAGATATTCTTCTAACTAAACTAAATCAGCTAGCTGTACCTGACCACACTTGTAAATGGATCATAAGCTT
>JANHFL010001882.1:28924-58591 GCA_032468155.1 Oxyrhabdium leporinum
CAGTTTACAGAGTCAGCATATTGCCCCCAACAATCTGGGTCCTCATTTTACCCACCTCGGAAGGATGGAAGGCTGAGGCAACCTTGAGCTTGTTGAGATTTGAACTGCCAAATTGCAGGCAGCCAGCAGAAGTAGCCTGCAGTACTGCATTCTAACCACTGCATCACCGCGGTTTATGACCATTTTTGACACTTATGACGATTGCAGCCTCCCCATGGTCATGTGATTTACATTCGGATGTTCGGAAATTGACTCACATTTATGACCTTCTGACAAGCAAAGTCAATGGGGAAACAAGATTCACTTAACAACAATGTTACTAATTGAACAACTCAGTGATTCATTCAATTAACAAATGTAGCAAGAAAATGGGGCAAAACTCACCTAACACATTTTTTACTTAGCAACATAAATTTTGGGCTCAATTGTGGTTGTAAGTTGAGGACAACCTGTATTACAGGAAAATAAAATCTCAATACCTAAAAACAAATGAGTATTCCAATAACAATTAAAATGTTATAGGAAGTATTAAAAATGAACACATTTGAGCAAATTTAAAATTATAAAGAGACCAATATAATGTGAAGGAGATTTAAATGGGACTTTGTTCTGAACCTTTTCCAATTAAAAAAATAGCATTTTAAATCACTCTTCCATACTGCTTTGAAACCTCTTAAATTATAATCAAATAATATAGTAATAAAGCTGTTAGATTATGAAGCCTCGGGTTGAAATCTAGTCTTAGATACGGAAGCTCATTGACTGATTTAAACTTTTCCATTAGCCTAATGTTATTGCTGTTATGGGGAAAAACTAAAGACATGGATATTATATGTACAAATTTAAGTTCTTAAAGGAATGGTAGAATATAATCCTAGAACATTATATAATATAATAACATAATGTGAACATTCTGTGCTTAGCATTATCCTGAAGCTTAATAAGCATATTATTATTTCAGTCTCAGCAAAGTTTTCTCACTTCTCAAGTGTAAGATACATAACTGACAATTCAAGCTTCTATTAAAAAGCATTTGATTCAGAATTAAACCCCTAATTGTAATGAATAGGAAGCAGTAAAATGGCTTGAACACTTAAACAAATGCTTGTTTAAAATACACACAGTTCTTAAAGAGATTCATAGAATTTTGCCCGTCTCCACAGGACACAAATACAATAATTGCATTTTAAGACTGAATTCTGTCACAAGACAAAGCTGAAAACAGGACAACACAGAGCACAGTGGAATGAAATAATTTAGCAATGTCATCTTCTTGATTGCTCAACAAACTAGGGACAGCAAAGCAGGAATAAACCAAGCACAATCAAAATACATTCCTTGGATTAAAAAAGAAATCTCTTCTCATTTCAAAACAAGGGAAAAAGCAAAAGTAGAATAGATGAACTGGTCTTGGCTCAGAAAGCTAAAGAAGTAAATCAAGAATTTGCCAAAGACTCAGTTTCTATGCAACACTGGACTGCTTTAAGTGGTTTGATTATTAAAGAGCAAAATAATCTGTAACTACCTGCCAGCAACTTTCCCAAACCTTTCATTTTATATCAAAAAGAGATGCCAATTCTACTTCCCCAAACTAATATATTTATTCCACACAGGTGCCTTTGCTCAGAACTGGGTCCGCTTA
Organism: Oxyrhabdium leporinum; assembly: GCA_032468155.1. Lineage (NCBI taxonomy): Eukaryota > Metazoa > Chordata > Lepidosauria > Squamata > Cyclocoridae > Oxyrhabdium > Oxyrhabdium leporinum. The sequence goes on from JANHFL010001882.1 coordinate 30,567, forward strand.
ATGGCCATGCAGGATCCTTAAAACACTGTTTCAAAATACAAAATAAGAGGCTTTCTTATATTTATGGATTGATATTAAAGACTGAGGTGAACTGCATATGGGCAACTTATTATAGCCTTCCTCAATCTGATACCTTCCAGGTGCTTTGGAATTACAACTCTCTTAGCCAGCATACCCTGGTATAAATAACTAAAAAGTGCCAGGTTGGAGAAGACTTGCACACTATGACCAACTATGATCTATCCGTATTGTTGAGTTTTACATGTCTCTAACACACGGGTGTCAAACTCGCTACGTCACTTTGCCATCATGTGACATAACGTGACGTTTTTCCCTTCACGGAGCTGGGGTGGGCATGGCCTGTGTGTGACGCGTCTGGCCCGTAGGCCGCCAGTTTGACACTCCTGCTCTAACACAAAATGTGAATTCTGCTTTCTGCACTGCATTCAGTGAAGTGTTTAGACAGTAAAATTAGCACTTGATTTGCAACCATTCATTTGATGACTGTTCAAAGTTACAATACCACTGAAAAAAGTTATATATATGGCTGATTCTCACACTTATTATTGTTGCAGCAACCCCACTCACGTGATAAAAATTCAGGTGCTTGGCAGCACACATCTATTTATGATGGTTGCAGCATCTCAGAATCATGTGATCACCATTTGTGACCTTCCCAGATGGCTTCCAACAAGCAAAATCAACAAGTCAGATTCATTTAACGAACTTGTGGATTGCATAACAATCTTGTGACTCATTTAAAAACCCTGGTAAAAAAGTTAGTAAAACCAGACATGATATATTTAAAAACTGCCTTGCTTAGCATTCTGGTCCTGGTTGTGGTTGTAAGTCGAGGACTACCTGTATTTATGAAAAATTATAAGTTTACAAAGAAATGACTTTTCTTATGCAATGTAGTGCAATTGCAAAATCAAGCAAAAGCTTTGCAATCACGGGTGTTAGAATAGCTGAAATATCAGCAGTTATTTCACTGAGTTTAATTTAGCTTTTTTGAGAATGACAATTCCATATGTTCCTCATATGGTTCTGTAACAAGTGAAATTTCTATACTTTTGAAAAAGAAATGGAGAAATTTCCTAATTGTATTCTTCCAGTTTGCACAACTTTTTCCCTCAACTCATTCTGAAAAAGTCGTTAAACAAAGTTTATCCTTTAAAGAGCTGCATTTACACTTTGGATTTGACTGAGTTTAGACACAGTTCCAGAAAAACATCTGGTCCGTTCTGCTTGAACTGGACCTGTAGAGTACACGTTGGAATCCTGCTGCCAAAAGAAGCAACTGCACATAGAAGGAAGCAGCAGAAAGTCACAAGAATCAGAGGCCAAAGATACTTCAGCATCCCCCTCAAGGATTTTATTAATGCACTGAACAACTGACCTAAGGCCAAGCAGTCAGGGAACATTATCTTTCTAAAATTGGAGGCATTTTAGAATAAACTTCCTGGCAATCTTAATGCTTTAGCTGAGAAGATCCACGTCGCAAGCAAGGATGCATCAAGAAATGATAAGCATCAACAATGATTTTTATTAATCTCCACCAATAATCTACCGCACATCTTACAACTAATTGAAAACCCCTCTGGATCTACTAAATGCCAACACTTTTCCGTGATATTAGAAGCACTATCACTTGGTTACATTCTAGTGCTCAGATGTCTAACCCAAGAACAGTTCCTTCATTTAAGGAGGCCTCAGTGGCAAAATCCATTCTTTGCCTGCAGAGAGTCTTCAGTTCAATATTCAATATTTCCAGTTATGACAAACTTGGATTGCAGGTAATGAAAAAGACCTATCTGTGCCTGAAATCTTGAAGAATGGCTACCACCAGTGATTTGTTAGATACATAGTAATTAAAGGGTTCCTGGCAGTGTGAGATACAAAGCAAAGTGATTTATGAGTGGACTGTATAGGTAGAAATGTGGTCTCAAAATGAGCCTTCCTTATTATGTGGATAAAGGGGGCTAGCTTGCTGCAAAACATGATACAATTTAGGGTCCCTCTCTGACTATTATTGCTGTATATAAGACAAGAACAGTTCCAATCATTTGTTTAAAAACACTTCTACTCTTGAGAGCCTTCCTGCTCTCCCAACCAAATAATGGAAATGGCTACAATTATAATTTGCATCCCAAGACTTAGCATTGGAGACAACTTTTAGAGCTCAAGTCAGACTCCTAAATCAAATTTGTTCTGGCTATATGTTAAGGAACTGGATGCCAAATACTTTCAGAACTTCCCCTTCACAGGTTTAAGAAGGAAAAGCCATACTTTTCTCACAGCTGACAATTACATAGCCTCACATTATGGCTGAGTGATTCCAGCATGACCACATAACCAAAATTCCACAAGAATTACAGAATAACAGGCTGTAATACAAGCAAGAGCAATTTAGAGTGATAAAATATATGTTCTGGTAAGTAGAAAAGTATGTGATGGGCACTATTCTGTAGAAGCTGCAAAGTAAACCAGAATAAAGAAAGCTCCAAACCATCCCTGAAGCACAGAATTGCACATCATTCATATTATTAATCACTCTATTGTTAATTTGCACTGTTGACCAGATATAATACAGAATACAGAATGGGGGTGGGGAGGAAGCAGCTGAAAGGCCTTACCCAAACTACTTCTCTGAGAGATTACCTGGCTTCAGAGCCCAGTTTTTCAGGAACTGGTGCTAGAGCTTATGTTATTGAGGTAAAGGGTTAATTAAATGGATAAAATGGTCCTTCAAGCCCTGGGTGGTTATCCCAAACAAGAACCAAATACTCCATCATAAATAAAAATATGCGTACTTGAGGGCTGCAAAAAAATTGCTACTTATTAATATCATTGCAGAATCCTCTCCTCTATTGTGAGATATATATATGTATGTATGTATGTATGTATGTAGGTAGGTAGGTATAGGTATATTCATCATACAGATATTGCTTACCATATTTTATACTCCTCTCCAATATTTCTAAAAAAGTTCATATGATAAAATCAGCAGACAGTATTTAAATAATGGCAATACATCACAAATCAAACAATCCAAATAAAGATGCAACAAACATACAAGTATCCCTCTTCTACAAAATCACGATGATCAATAAGTTGATCCCCAAAAGATCAGACCAATTTGAATTTTGAAAATTAGGCACACAGACACAAAGATTAATGACTTTTGATACTACCAGTATTTAGGGGAAGAAGGTGTTCATGCAGAAAGGTACGTCTGTACATCCCAAGATCCTGACTAGATGGCCATTTATTAAAGGCCAGCCTCTTAAAATCTGCTCAAGAATTCATGACTATCATAGCTAACCTGTCCTGTCACAACTGATATCTGCTGTACTAATCAAGTGGGGTACATCTGACTTCCTGCACCATGATTAGCCCTCCATATGTGGAGAAGCTAGAATTGAATCCTTTGTCATGGACTGCTCACCATTCTAATTAAAGTACACTTAATGGTTCTACCCCACCTTTGCACAGAGGATGATTTTGAGGTTCTATCTACTAGAAATTTGCTGGTGAATCTGTCCTCTGCAGCACCAAAAGTTTGGGTAGAGGTCTTGGTGGCAGATTTAAATCTCCAGCTCTCAGTCTAGACTGTAAACTATTTGGCTCCTAAGCAACTTCTGCCTTCCCACCAAGCTGTAAATCTTCTTTAAGGAGTTATAGACTACTGTATGAAGCAGGCAGACAGATGACTACAGCAAAAGTGATAGAAATCCAAAGTAACTATGATCACATAGTTGGGTTAGCTTACAATCTGGCATAGGGGGGTGAAAAAAAGAGCTTGTTCTCCTCTGTCATTGCATCTGCAGAAAATCACCAGATGAAGCTGTTCTGGGTAGTTTGGATGCTGACAGAGACTGTAAAAATTGTAGAGTCCTTCTTGAGTCCTTGGAGGGTGAACTGTGAAGGTTTTGTGAAATGTTTTGCAGATAAAGCCAGCCATATCAACAGTCAGACGGAAGATACCATTAATTATGATGACATGGAGATTGACAAATAGGACAAGCAAGTATATTGACTATTTGTTTTCTTCCCTTGAGTATTTGGAAAAGATGCTTGGACAACGTTGTGCTATTACTCAGTTATGGGTAGTTCAGATTGGGAGGTATCCATTGAGGCAGGTGATATATTCTCTTATTAACACTTTCTTCTGTCAGGTATTATACCAACTTCATTAAAGACAGCAGCATAGAACCTCCACTGAAGAAAAAAATGTGTTTAGATCTCTCCCTATTTGTGAACTATAAAGGAAGATATTACTGAGCAACTCTCGATGCTCCTGATTATCTAGAGCTCTCTCAATCTGTTTTTAAACCAGAGAATGACATGGAGATACTCTGATGGTCAATATGTTGAGAGGGTATGGGTTTGTGTTCCTCAATCACTTGGTCTATGATACCACTTATAATATTTTACTAAATTGCCTAAAGCAGGGATGTCAAACTGGCAGTCCACAGGCTGGATGCATTACATGATGCTAATTCTTTCATTGTTTTCAGTCATTTATCATAAAAAAATTACTGTGAATGAATTCAAATATTAACGTCAAGGCAAGATTTGGGATTAAGTACATGCACCAGCAAAATGATTCAAGCTCACATGTCCACATTCCCCATATTCTAGCATCCTAAATTAGCAAAAGTATGAATTGTTCATAGAACAGCTGGCCCACAAGCAAGAATAAAATTCACCCAAGGCTGTATTCTGACATACAAGGCTATGTTTTCTATTATGCAAAGTCAAAATTTGAAATTCACTTTTAGAGTAATTTTCAAACTGCAGTTTGTTGGATTGTTATGATAAACTGTAACAGGACAAATCAGAAATGCTACATTGAGTACAGCAGTCTCCCCAAAGATGGCATTCTTCAAATAAAGACTACACATCTTCAGAATTCTCATGCAAGATAGGATAGAACTGATTAGTAAGGGGATGGGTCATTGATGCTCTCTGAGTTTGGTTGTTTTTTTGCAGACATTTCATTACCCAAACTAGGTAACATGATGATGTAACCTAATTTTCATAATGAAACATCTGCAAGAAAACAACTTAGAGAGCACAAAGGACCCCTCATTTCAACACTGAGCTACAAAGATTCTCCTCCATCAATTAGTAAGCTGTTGGAGATTGTAGTGGCTTTTCAGCAGGAATGGGAAGTTTCAACCAAAGGCTTCATTATCTCATGAAATATATATTTTAGTGGTATATGACATCTATGGGAAAGGCATCCTTCTTTCATATATCCAAATTCAGAAGCATAAGTATACAGAGAAATGAGCTACTTCCCATTTATTTATACACAGAGGTGAATACAGAAGTACTGGTCTGGATAAAACAATTGAGGCTTCTCTATCATCAAACTAGTGTTTGCTTGAGAACTTTTAGAAAGCACTTCATCTGACTTTCATGGTGAAAGTAAACATGCTTTTTCCTCCTCTGATACCAGTAACAGGAAACATTTGTATATGTTTCAAAAGGATTAATAAATATCACATCCATGAGAATGGGTCAAATAATTTAGTGCTAACATTAGGATTGGTTTATCATAATGTGAGTGGCCGGGGCTGGGTGGGAGAAGGAAGTAGTATATGCAATAAAACTAGGCCTATGATTACAGAAATTCCTAGGACATTTAGAAAAAGAACAAGAAGTCATTGGAAACAGTTGCTAAGTAATATTTCTACCTAAGTAAACAATACAAAGCACTGTTTCTCACATACACACACCTCTGAACTTTGTCACTTTCTAAAGACAAGTCAGTAGAAAAAGCAGATTTTTTTCCAAAGTTATGAACCCACCAAAGAAGGACTTTCCAGAGTTACAAACTCACCAAAGAAAACCTATTTAAGATCATGTGGGCTAGAAGCTCTTTTTGTGCTAGAAGGCAAAAGCTTTCTCAACAGACCTAGACTTCAAAGATCAGCTCCTTGAACAGAGTGAATATTCTCATTCACTCTATTCATACAGGGTTTTTTATAGAACATTTCCTCTTCCTGTTCCATGAATTCAGCATATGGTTGTCTTTACACTAGTGCAGGGGTCTCTAAACTTGGCAACTTTAAGTCTTGTGGACTTCAACTCCCAGAATTCGCTGCCTGAGGAATTCTGGGAGTTGAAGTCCTCAAATCTTAAAGTTGCCAAGTTTGGAGACCACTGCACTAGAGAAATTGAAATAAAATACATAGGATAATATCTCAAAAACATAGGATAAATAAATAAGGCTGAATGTCCATTCTTTCAGAATAGACAGGGGGGGGGTGTTTCCCAGTGGATATATGCAAGGCTAAAACTGGGGGAAAGGACACTGTGGCATAGTAATAAAAATGAAAAATACAAATTTGTTTGGGCAAAAACATTTTCCTTGGCAAAATTCAATATCAAAGCAAATAACAGGACTTTGATATATTTTGTCCACTGAATTAAAGGGGACTTGAATAGAATTTGGTGAACAATACACTGGGTCTTTATGGTAGAAACAGAATGCTTGGACATTGTATGGAAACCTATGGTCCAGTCTATATCATCAGCAACTATGGCCTGAAAAAACATTTACTAAGCATACAAAGCTTTTGGCAAATAGGTACATACTGAGATAGACAAGGAAGCGACAGCTTTTCCAATAGGCTTCTACCACATGTCTAGAAATCAAGGTAGAAGGGAACTACAACTACAACCACAACTTCTGGGTAATCATTTTGAACAAAAATGTTCTATTAGGACAACAGACTATTTGCAAGAAATACCTATAAAAGTTGGGAAATATTTCCGCAAATCATGATGGTTTGTCAAGTTAACATTTTTATAAGTTGTTTATCCACAAGTACTGCTACCCAAAATGTTTTGGCCTTGTAAAACAAATGAATAAATGGACAACAGAACCTGGAAGAAAGCTTGAGGTTATAAATAATGAGTTTAGTAATCAATCAAAAATAGTTTTCATTGTTTCTTCCCTTCTAGTAAGCCCTAAACACTGAGAAGCTATTTCAAATAGGCATGATAAAGTTTTCAAGACAGCCAGCAGACACATAGATGCAACCAATTAATACAGTAAGCAGTTTTCTGCACTAAAACCAACATTTCAGAAAATCATCCAGCTAGCAAATTAAGCTGCCTTTGGACTCAACACTGGCTCAAAACACACACATATACATAGGTATGAAGAATAAATCCTCAAGCACAGCAATACATTCAGTCCACCTATGCACATGGGAGGAGGAACTGTCCTAACAGTTATTTTTATTTTGTATTTAGGAATATTAAGAAAGCCTTAAGCCCAATCATCATATTTGTTCATCAACCCAAGCTTTTAAGGTATTTAATTTATTACAACTCTTCAACATCTCAGAAGAAGGTGTTTCCAAGGGTTTGTTAGATGATCCTTCCAGCTAAAGATAGAAAACTACGGAATTTGAGTATTTATCCTGTATTACCTATGCAGGATACAATTATTTCTTCTTCAAAGTCAAATGAAGAATATCAGAGATTTACAGACCATTAGTTCGCAACCTATAGCATTCCAGAAATCGTTGGAATTATAACTTGCAGCAGCCTCCAGCTATCATGATGAAGGATAAGGGGAACTGTAGATCAGCAATATCTGGTAGTAAGACACTTGATTAAACTAGAATTGTGCCAAAGCAGCTATAATGGGAGTCTAATGAGAGCATTTTACAAAACAAGTTGTTTTCAAGACAAGCAAAATAAATGTCATATAGCAATAGCCTGAATTCATCAACTTACCTCTCTGGCAATGGGCATGACTCCAACAACGCTCAGTGAAATCACCATTGACCACAGTTTGAGGACAGGTGCTTTTCCCTTGCATTATTCCTGGGCATACATCTCCACACTCATTATTATCTTTGTTAGCAACAATATAATTATCTTCTACGGAGTCCAAAATCCGAGACCAGTCAATGGTTGACAAAAAGCAGAGCTCAGCATTCTTCTCAATCCGTACGGACCCTCGGGTAATGTTCATCAGGCTGTAAAGGCCAATCTCTTTCAAGTGAACCATCTCAAAGATGACCAAAGCATAGTTGAAAAAGAGATGAGTCCCACGGATCACAGTCAGATTGGGGAAAAGCTTCCTGAAGCTCTCCACACCGTAGACCCGGAATAGCAAGATGTATTCGGTTACCATCGTCAGCATAGGAAAGCTGAGATCTCGAAAATCCTCAGCCTTAGTTCTGAACAAAAGCAAGATCTGCAAATGTCCCTCAACCACAGTACAATTCTCAAGCATGCTGAAATTGGTCATGTTATTCCGGATGTCTATACTTGGACAAACTGGAAGAGAGAAAAGAAAAGTATTATTTTCAAACTGATAAACATTCCACTGATTTGTCTATTTTCAATGTTACAGTCATCTTTATAACTAACCACCCATCCAAACTTTACTCATTTAAAGTCTTCTTTGTAAGATAAAGTACAGGTAGTCCTCATCTTACGACTACAAATGGGACGTGAAATTCAGTCGCAAGTCATGACATTTGTAAGGTGACGCACCTACATGATTGGATCTGATCTTAGAACCATTTTTGATACTTGTTTTTTACTGGAAATTGGCAACAAGATGGAAACCAACATAAAAAAAAACATTGCAAATCACAGTCATAGGATAACAGGATGCTGCAACTAAGTAAAAATGTGAGCTGGATTCCAAGTGCCTGAAATGCAATTATGTGACCACAGGAGTGGAGGAAGTGAGTAGCACCTTATGACGCTTAGAAGTGCTTTACGAGCCATGAATCATCCTCTCTGAGGTTGTTGTAACTACAGGTGGTTATTAAATAAGCAGTCAGAAGTCAAGGACTACCTGTACTTCAAATACAATTTTTCTTATAAAAACAGGTGATAAAACTAAGATGTTACTAAATTTACTACACTCTGCTAACTCTGTGATAGACAACATAGCAAGCAACTAATACAACAGCCAACATCTCAGGGATTTACTGTTTCAATACAGTAACATGCCACTGCCCAATACTGTAAATAAAACCAGCTAACTATAATCATGCAAAAATACATAATTCTTGTTTTGTTTTATTTTCAGAAGATGTGCTATGTATCATTCACTGTTTAAAAAGGAATGAACATTTTGGCTTCATTCTCATTGCAGCAGCTAATCTATGGCAGCTTATACTTTCAAATTTCAGATGGTGACTACGTGAAATAGAAAGTTCCCTAAGGGAGTGGGCCTCCCTACAAACTCTCTGAGGAAGACACCTTAGCACCATTTCCCAGTTTATCGCAACCTTCAGTTTCAAATCATTTGGATGATCTAATATAACAAATCCCCCACACCTTTTAATTAAGAACATCTCTTACCTTTTAAAAAATTTAAATACTGTTTTTACACTTTTAATATTTTATTGTACACTGTCCAGAGTCCCTCTGTGGAGTGAGATGGGCAGTTCTTAAATATGATAGATGGATGGATGGATGGATGGATGGATGGACGGACGGATAGACATCCCTCAGACACCGCTGAGATCACTTGTCTTTGCACAAACAAGTTATTTACCAAGAGACATACCTTTGGCAGCCCTAGGTAAGCACTTCCAAATAACCTCACCCCAAGTAAGTAATATGAAGGCTGCCCCACAGCATCGCAACCAGCAAGACATGCATGCATATTACTGCCTCCTCTCTACCACCGTTTCTGCAGCTGTTACATACTAGGGCTAACGCCGTCCCGAACCACCACGACCCCCTTTCCTCTTCCTCGGCACTCACCCTTGGCCAGGCTCCAGGTGCCCATCCCAGCCAGAGCCACGGCCAAGGCCAAAGCCAGGGCCGGCCCCGACCACCACCGCGCGGGACGCATGGCGAGGCGGCGGCGGCGGCGGCGGCGGCTGTGGGCTGAGCTGTCAGGAGCAGTCGAGGCTCCGGGCCCGGTTCTGCGTCAGGCTCTGCAGGACCTCCGTTTGTGCTGCTGCCGTTCGGCGGGGCCTTCTCATACCCGCCAACGAGGGCAAGAAGGAACCCGCCTCCTATCCGCGCCCGTCGCCGACTGACAGCAGCGCTGAACGGCGTTGGTTGGGTCGGTCGGCCGGTCGGCGGGTCCGTCGGAGGTGAACAAAACAGCCCCGCTGGTCCCGCGCCGCTCCTCCTCCTCCTCCTCCTCCTGCCGCCAAGCGCGCCCAGCCGTGCGTGGCCTTTCCTCCGCCTTTCTTTCCCTCACGGATCGCGGTGTACAAAAAAAAAAGGCAACGAAGCCTCCCGCTATAGCCAAGGCCACCCCGCTAAACAAGCAGCAACCGTGGCGGCGGCGGCCGTGGCGGCGGAGCGTAGGGCGGGGAAGCGAAGAGCAACGAGGCGCGGCGAAGGGCCGGGCCTGATGGGTCCTGGTCCTCCTCCTCTCCTCCTCCCACTTCTCAACTATGAGCCGGGCAGCCCTGGAAACGGGAAGGAAAAAGCGGCTCCCGGAGCCCGGACGGGAAGGCAGGAGAGGGTGACAGTCGCGGGCTGGGAGAACATCCGCGCGCTCCCTCACTGACAAATGAGGGAGGGGGTGGATCTATCTATCTATCTAACTATCTACCTTCTTTACACACATATATATGTATATGTATGCAATGCGTCTTTTTTTTCCTTTTTGTCTTTTGGGCGGACGGAGGCTGGGGGGGGCAGTGAGGGATCATTAATTGACGTAAGGACTGCTTGATTCAGGCAGCGCTGCGCCGCCTCTCGTTTTTACGGCGGGGAGCGGGTGGTTTAGAGGCACTCGAGGGGTTATTTATTAAGCGGTTGGTCGCCTCATCGAGGAATAAATGCCGGGCTCTTTCGTTGTGAGGCGAGCCGTTGATTGCTGAGGGGGAGGCGGAGGCGAGAGGGGGCACCACTCTCTCCCCTCAGGAGTGGAGCGGTTACGGTAATACGTACCTGATTGCTGATGGGAAACGAAGGACTAATTAAATAGATATTCCTAGGAATTGCTACCCTGATAAATAGCAAGGGCTAAGGTTGAATAAGTAATGCGTTCCAGCGTAAGGAGAATAATGCGTTTAATCGCAGAGAGACAGAGTAATTAGAGATGTATTTAGAGACCAACCAACGCATTGATAGGGCAGTAATTAATGGGGGGGGGGTGTTGAATTGGTAATTACAGAGAGGGAATAGCAAACGGTGTGAAAACATACATTAAATGGGATTGAGGGGATGGCCAAAAGGGTGGTTAAACCAAAACAGATTAAAACAAGTATAAGAGATTATTAATTAAAAAGGGAAGGGAAACATTGTTTTTAATAAGAATAGCATGAATAATACGAGTTAATTTGTATGGGAAAGTTACATTTCTGAATCCACAGAATATAATGAAAGATGCTTTTTTAGGGATGTTCATGATACTAATTGTACTTCCCCTTAGAAAGAAAAGCAATAGAATAGGGATTTTTGTTTTAGTTTTATCTTTTTCCGTATTTGCCACTACCCTGCAATTTCTCAATTTAATGCTACATTTTATAAACTCAAATGGAATGGAAATAATAGGAAGTTCCTCCCCAAACATATTGCCAAGTTATCTCTTTAAAAAACTCTCTTGACGCTAATCTTTCCCATTCCTAGTTGTCTAGATTAAATTCCCATTAACTGAGATTAATACATGAGATTATTTCCATTGCTGAAGTGTTATTATATTTCATCCACCTGGTCCTAATAATTAGTTTGTTGAGCAACTGTCCTCATGACTCTTGAGTGTTAAGGCTAGATGCCCAGGTACTGATGTTTGGGGAGATTAGTACCCGAATATTTCCTCTAATTTTAGTAAAGATATTCACTAAAGTTTGATCTAAAGATGTTAGAAACTGTCACACACCTTTCCAGGATAATATTTTGAACTTAACTAAGGTTTTAATGCTGAAATTTCATGATTTTTTTATTCAAGGAAACCAAATCTGATCATTTTATTGTAAACTGTTGTGCTGTAACATGCCTTTACAACTCATCAACCATTTTGACGATATCGATTAGCTTCTCTCTGTGTTCATTTTATGACAGACTATTGGCTCTTCTTTCCTCTCAATTGACTTCATCTGAAGTTGAATCTCCTGAGGGGCTGACAATGGCTTTTAATTTTGCCATTTGAGCCATGCTTGATCTTTTGATTCCACCCTTTGAAAAATCAACCTGAAAAACTAATTCTCATCCATGGCTGACACTAAACTTATACAATTTTCAAATTCATCTTGATAAACTAGAACAGAAAAATAGAAAGTACTTATCTGCTGACAAGTGATTTATTTCATAAAGCTGCTACTCATTTTTTGCCATATGGGAATAAGCCAAAATTTCATATGTGTTCAAGCCAAGTCCCCTGGATATTTTTTGCAATGTCTTGGCTTCTTGTATTTACTACATACTGCTATTTAAAGTTCCTCTATGTTTAATCTAATGATTTCAGAAGGAATTAAGCACTCTAGGCTTCTGTTCTTACTTGCCATTTCTGCTACCCCAGATTTTTCTACTTTTTTGTTTTCTTCAGTTACTGAAGAAATGTAAGTTTCAGAAGTTATTTGAATCTTTTTCCTTCTTTCCCTTTAATAACTCTTCTTCCTTTTCTTAACTAGACCTGTTCTCTTATGACACACATTTTTCTAAATTCACTGAAACATACCTATCTTCACCATCTTTCAAAATCCCTTCGAGTGATGCTTTGATTTGTTCTAGTTCTTATCTACTATCTTCTGTTCTATTTTGTCCTAGATTATTGGGTGAGTTGTCCTTTCTCAGTTCTTATTTACCTAGCAGTAAAGAATCTCACTGGCCCATTTCAAGCGGAATTTTGTGCAGGACATATTACTGAATCAGCACTGGTTTGGGCTATCAAGTGATTAGTGGTGACTATAAAAACAGAAGCAATACTTTTAACATAAAATGAAAAAAATAGAAGCAAAATTTGTTTTTTTTTTACTAACAGGAAAAAAATAATAAAAGACAGACTTGTAAGTAGTCTGGTTCTGGAGTACAGGTAGTCCTCTATTTATGACCACAATTGAGCCCAAAATTTCTGTTGTTAAGCGAGACATTTGTTAAGTGAGTTTTGTCCCATTTTAAGACCTTTCTTGCCGTGGTTGTTAAGTGAATCACTGCAGTTGATAGGTTAGTAACTCGGTTGTTAAGTGAATCTAGCTTTCTCATTGACTTTGCTTGTCAAAAGGTTGAAAAAGGTGATCACATGAACTTGAGAAACAGCAATAGTCATAAGTATGAATCAGTTGCCAAGCATCTGAATTTTGATCACATGATCACAGGGATGCTGCAAGGCTTGTAGCTGAAAAATGGTCAAAAGTCACTTTTTTTCAGTGCCATTGTAACTTTGAACGGTCACTAAATGAACTTTTGTAAGTCCCTGTATTTGTTGTCCACTTACAGTACCTGGTGACAAGAATGTTCTCGCTTGTTTTCGAAAAGGGGACAGCTGAACTTCTCTTTGGGGAGACCTGCATAATTACTGTAAGTTGTCATGATGGACAATCGAGCCCAAAATTTCCAATCTTAAGCAAGGCAGTTGTTAAGTGAGTTATGCCCCATTTTATGATCTCTTTTTTGCTACAGTTGCTAAGTGAATCACAGCGGTTGTTAAGTGATTCATGCAGTCATTAAGCTAATCTGGCTTCCCCCATTGACTTTGCTGGTTGGAAACTAGCTGGGAAGGTCGCAAATAGTGATCACATAACCCAGAGTCAGTGCAGCTGTCATAAATACATGTCAGTTGCCAGGCATCCAAATTTTGATAACATGATCATGGGGATGCTGCAACAGTCATGTGAAAACCAGTCATAAGTCACTTTTTCAGTGCCGTTGTAACTTCGTCATTAAACAAATGGTTGTAAGTTGAGGACTCTCTGTAGTTGGTCTAGATCAGGGGTGTCAAACTGGCGGCCCGCAGGCCAGATGCGTCATGCTCAAGCCATGCCCACTCTGGCTCCACAAATGCAAAAAATGTAGTGATATGTCACTTAACATCATGTGATGTGATCGAGTTTGACACTGTGGTCTAGATCCTTTAGGCTTTACAGAGTAATATCAACATCTTGAATGGACCTGGTAGCCCACAGGCAACTAGTGCAGTACTCTCAGAATTAGTGTTAAAGACAAAACTTTAACTTTAAACTTTAATAATAGTGGTGTTGAACTCCAGTAGATGTAGTGCATCTATTTTAGGATTTTTAAAACTCTCCATGTGTTTTAAAAAGGTCTGGAAATTCCAAGTATCATACCCTTTGATCAATGTATCTCCTGCAATCTTTGAAGGCTATTTTTTTAAAGGGAGAGGATATTTATATTCCAGCCAGAAAAAGTTGAACATTTTTGTACTGATTTATACAGCAAGGTTTACAAACTACAGTGGCAACAGTTGCAGTATTCATTTGACACACTACTAAGTGAAAAACAAACCAGCTCCCTATTATTGTATTTAACAGGATCCTTAGACATTTATACTGCATTCAGTATGCTGTAATTTATTTTCTGGCAACCAATGGAAACAGTTGCCGTATCTTTATTCTCCTACTTCTGTATTCACATTTGTAGGCCAGAACATGATTTGTTAAGTAACATGTTTTGTTCAAATTCTTAAAAGAGTATCGGTTTGAATAGTATGCTGTTAGCCAAGAATAGGGGTGTGAGAGAACAACTCCCAAGGTTTAGCTGATCCAAATAGCACTGAAGCACGTAAGAAAGAACATCTAAAACTATCACCATGACCTTTACTGATCTAAGCAGGAAGACTATGGAGGTTTGGGTGGCATTCTCATCCATCTTTCCAGTCGCTGGAACAAGAAACAATGCTGCAAATTGATGGCTAACTTTATTGTATCAATGGGAGAGATCATTGAGAGAGAAACTGCAGACCAGTCAGCCTGTGGGAAAATCCTGGAAAAGGCAATCAAGCAGCAGATTTGTGAGCACCTAGAAATGAATAAGGTGATTACTAGAAGCCAGCATGGATTTCTTAAGAATAGGTGATGCAAAACAAATCTTACTGCCTTCTTTGATAAAGTGACTAAATTAGTGGGTCAAGGAAATGATGTGGATATAGCATACTTGGATATCAGTAAGGCATTTGATAAAAGCAAACCACAGCCTACTTCTTGGCAAGACAGAACAATGTGGAATAGACAGGACCACTACCAGATGAATTTGCAGTTGGCTAAGCAACTCTTGAGGGAGATGGGTGGTTAACAAACCAACCAACCAACCAAATGCACTCAGTAAGTGGTCCTTAATGGAACTACATCTATGTGTAGAGAAGCATGCAGTGGAGTTTCTCAAGGTTCTGTCTTCAGCGTAGTGCTCCTCAACATCTTCATAAATGACCTAGATGAGAAGATTGAAGGGGCGCTCATCAAATTTGCAGATGACATAGAGCTAGGAAGAATTGCTAGCACTTTGGAAGATAAGTTTAAGATTCAGAAGAATCCCGACAGAGTTGACCACTGGGCCTAGTCAACAAAATGCAGTCAGTGATGAGAAATGGTTATCCACTTAGGCATGAAAAACCAGGTGCATAAGAACATATTAGGCAGTAATTGGGTCAACAATAATACCAATGAAAAGGATATAGGTGTCCTGGTGGACTGTTGCTTAATTATGAATCAGCAGTGTGCTGCAGCTATCGAAAAGGCTGCTTTATCCTGTGCTGCAACAACAAAGGGATAGTATCAGGGTTAAGGGAAAATATAATATTGCTCTACATGGCACTAGTGAGAACACTGCATCCAGTTCTGGTCGCAATACAGGTAGTCCGCGACTTACAATAGTTCATTTAATGACCGTTCAAAGTTACAATGGCACTGAAAAAAGTGACATGATCATTTTTCACACTTATGACCATTGCAGCACCCGCATGGTCACATGATTTACACTTGGATGCTTTACAATTGACTCACATACATAATAGTCACAATCACGTGATCCCCTTTTGTGACTTCAGACAAGCAAAGTCGATAGGGAAACCAGACTCACTTAACAACCATGTTACTAATTTGAGAACTGCAGTGATTCACTTAACAAATATGGCAAGAAATTCATAAAATGGAGCAAACTTACTTAACAAATTTCTCACTTCACAACATAAATTTTGGGATCAATTTTAAGTTGAGGATTACTGGTACAAAAAAGATGCCAAGGCCCTAGAAAAAGTGGAGAGAAGTGCAACAAATATGGTAAGAGGGCAGCTAGAGGCTAATTCCTATGAAGAATGGGTAAAGGAAATAAGGTATGTTTACCTTAACAAAGACTGAGGGGAGACCTGATAGCAGCCTTCCAATACTTGGAAGGGCTGCCACAGGAAGAGGGTGTTGACTCCATAGCACCTGAAGGTAGAATAAGATGCAATGAATGGAAGAATGAGATTCGACCTGGAAATAAGGGAGAAATTTCCTGACAGTGAGGACTATTAAATGGAACAGCTTGCCTCTTGGAGTTTGGGTGATCCATCACTGGAGGCTTTCAAAAAAAAGATTGGACAATCCTTTGTCTGAGATGGAATGAGTTCTGCCTTGGGCAGGAGGTTAGACTAAAACCTTCAAAGTCCTTCCAACAATGTGAGCCTATATTTGTTTCTGGAGTCATGGTCTGAATTATGTGGATGTTGAACTGCTGACATGAAATCAACTGCACTTCACAGAGTAGAAAATTGTGTTTAGCTGAAATATGACAAGCTTTAATAAGATTTCAAGCTTAATTGTAAGGTCTAATATAAATATCTGATAAGTTTGTACATTTTAGAGGAAAACAATAGTGCTGTATTTTCATCTAATGAAGTATTGAAAAATCAGGATGAACATTGGCAGAGTTTATAACTTTTATTTGGCTATCCAATAATGCTCAGAGTATGAGAAATAACATGAATTTCAGTTATTAGTGTACAAAGGCAAAATAATAACTGTAGCAGAAACCAGGCAGCTGAAATATACAAGTTGTTTATAATAAACAGAAGAATTAGAAAAAGGTGTTTCCTGTCCAATGAAGAACATGTGATTTTTGCTCTGAGAAAATGGCAGATCTTTTAAAGTGAGATAATTTTTTTTCTTTATGCCGATATCTGTTGGGAGACAAATTCTGCCAAACTTATTCCATCGAGGAAATTCCTAATTTGTCTTGATACTGTAACTTTCTTTCAGAGGGTGAAGAAAAACAGCAAAAAGATAATCCTTTTTTAAAAATTCCATATAGCAAACTTAGACAAAATCACAATGAATTTTAAGGGAAATTAAAGCTGAATAGAGTGGAGTGTGCACCTCAGACTTAAAAAAGTTAATTTTAAATACTCAGAGCAACAATTGTAGGACTCCAAGATAGGATGGCCCATCATCCCAAGGCCAGAACATATATTTGTTAATATTTTTGAATCTTAGAAAAACAGCAGTTCAATAGTATACACTAAACTAGACAATTACCAAAAGCGGTTTACTGAGGTATTCAAGCAAAGGCTAGAAAGCCAGGCTGCTCCAATTTGCATTCTTGAATGGATCAAGGTTGTTGGATTCAATGGCTAAATGATTCATAAAATCAGAACTGGCAGTCATTTAGGCAATCAAGTCCCCACCCCCTGCCTTAGCACAGGAATCTGAAATAAAGTATTCCCAACAAATAGCTATCTAATCTCTGCCTGAACATACACAATGAAAGGGGCCCTGCCATTTTTAGTTACACTGTTGAGAGCAGCTTTTACTTTCAACTCTGATTCTACAACAAGGAATATCATTTAGATGGGTTAAATTTTTCTTGTTTCTTATAGCATGAATTGAGGCTAGCTTTAGTAGCGAGCTGCAAGCCATCCCAATCCCCTAGAAAACTTAGCACACGAGAAAGAAAATATTTTTGTCAATGTGCTTAGGGTCCAGGAATCAGCCCAAGTACCATGATACCTGAATTTCCACCATACGTTTTCTCACCTTCTTTTCTAAAACATCCCATTATGCATCAAGCTGACCACCAACCTTGAGATTTGACATTGTCAGCCGTTCCCATTGTGACTAAGTTCACACAAAACAACTATTGCACAAATAGTTTTCAAGATAACACACTACACAATGGTTTGGAGCCAGCAGCAATTGAATTCATGCATGAAACTGATTCATTTCATTGCTACTAAGTCCCATGAGGCCAGATGTAATGTCTTGGCAATAAGGAGGGAAGAAGGTAATTCCCATGCCAGGCCCACCCTCATCTAATAATAACTAAAATTTCCCCTTGGTTAGGGCGATTTCATTTTTTTAAGCATAACTACTAAATCATGCAAGCAACAATGTGCTTTTGAGATTTCCCTCCTTTTTTTTTTGATTTATTGCTGTTTCCCCCATCAATATAAGAGGTTTTTGTTTCTTATTAAATGCCTGACTTCACCCATTTAATCAGGAATCTGATATATGCAAAACTTTCATTGCTGTCCTTTTGCTTGTTGCAGGTTTAAGAATCAACAAATGTCACTTTTACAACTATGGTGCAAAATCACCAGGTTAAATCTGGGGAGATCAGTTGAATTTCCACAAATAATCTCAATTCAAAATAATGGTACAGGATGGGTAGACTTTGCAAAGACTTTCTTTCAGTATTGGGGCAATGATACTTCCGGAAAGATACATAGCAATAGTGATGTTCCAGTTTTGTATTATATCTGACATCCACCTTCTAAATCTAACTCCCTAAACCAGAGGATATCCTCCTTTGTCACCAGTTCTATAACTGAAAGCTTGGAACATAATGTTCCTCTGCTCCCCAAGCCTGCTGGCAAGTACTGAACCTGAAAACACGTACACGTCTGCATCATCTTCCAACTTTACCCTTCCTAGCTACTGATAGGAAGCAGCAGGAAGGATGGAGATCCTGTCTTATTATATAAGAAGGAAAATCTTTCCAAAAGCTTCTTTGGCTTAGACAGGAAATATCAGATCCTCTATTGTGACAGCAATAGCAAAATTGGAAATGGCAGAAGCCAAGTTGCCAAAGCAAACAAAGTTCTGGAGAATCATCACAGAGCAGTAGAGCACACATGTATGTTTCATGATCAGTCCCCAGTAGGTGATGGTGATTGACCTCTCTTCTGCAGGCCTAGGGCACCGTTTCCAATCTTAGCCGTTTTAAGAGGTGTGGACTTCAACTCCCAGAATACCCCAGCCAGCTTTTACACAGCAGAAGGGATGGATACATTGCTGGCTGGGGTATTCTGGGAGTTGAAGTTCACATCTGTTAAAAAGGCTATGTTTGGAAAATACCTCCCTAGAGAACTGGCAGTCCAGATAGACATAATTTATTAATTTAAATTTATTGGCTACCCAACTGCAGTGGAGCAAGATTTGATCTGGCATCAGACAGGTTCTTTTATCTTAGCGAAGGCCAAAAGTTACATTCTGATCCAGCAGCTTGACATTTCCATGATCTTACCATATGTTTGTGATACGAGGAAAGTACCAAAGCTCTCTTCTCAAGGTTTACGAGGCTCAGCCTTTACCTCAAAGAGCTTCTTGTATGCAACTTGCAAAAGAATACATCAGAGTTACAAACAATTTATAACGTGCAAGTCGTGACATGGAAGTTGACAATGCAGCAAACATACAGGCAATTCGGGTTAACTGCCGAGCCTCATCTGCAGCTTAATGAGCCGACTCTAAGTCAGCACTTCTTAACTGGGGAGGTAGGGGGTAGGAAATGGGGGAACAGGCTCAGAAATTACAGCACAACAGCAGTAGCAGCTTCTGTGTGAGCAGCAAAGGTGGCGACACTCCTCTCCCTGAAGGGATTGCGCTTTTTTGTGCCCATCCCTTCTGCTGTGTAAATGCCAAGTTAAAACGCTGAGGCCCAATTGGGGGAGTTGCTGTTTCCTACAGATTATTAACCACACTGCTGGTGCGGTACTTTCAGGATGGTTGTTAATGAAAAGTGCCCATAAAATACCTCCACCCACCCACCTCTTCGCTCTCTCTGCCATTTCTATGGAATGTGCAGAGGAATAACATCCACAGTCCAGCTGGCCATTAATTCATACTCAAACGTACATCTATGTCTAAATGAGGCCCAATCTACTGTCAATTGGCGAATCTGAATTCTTCCCTTACAGCCTCTTCTTAGGCAATATATCAAATGAAAAAAGGAGATGTGCTCAGCCTTATATTGCTGCAACATCCAAATTTGTGGAGGCCCTCAGAGAGGTCTAACTTCCATGAAGCAGCACTAACTCCAAAGATTTAATAGTGCCACCTTTTTTATTCATCAGGGTCACTTAACTGCTAATCTGTCATGAATGTCTCCCTAGAAATGTCCCACAAAGAATGTGGTCCCCAGAAGCAGCGGGGAGACTAGCAAATATATTCATGAAGGAGTATTTTAGCATTCCAAAGCAAAGAAAATTGGGAAAGCTTCTATAGCCCAGGGTTGTTGTATGCTAAGGAGTACTTTGTCAATGAACCCGATGATCAAAATGATATTGCTGAGACTGGTCTGTGAAAGAGAAGTCATTAAGTACAGCTAAGTATTACCTCTTTCTCTCAGCCCCCTCCCCACACCCCAACCTCAGTGACCTTCTATTTTCATGAGATTTCAATTCACCTAACTCTGCTTCTCCCCAGCAGCAAGGAGAGCCTTTGTTGAACTGTAATTCAGGAATGGAAAACTTTTGCTAACCAAGATATTTGTTATTATTTTGCCCCCACAGTGGGTCACCACATTCCTTGGGGGGATTACTTGCTTCTAAATAGATATGTTAAATTCAGAAGCTCCACTTCTATGGCTCCCCCCTCCTCCAGCTTTTGTTGTTTAAAATACAGTGCCACCTCTTGGGGGCTGCAGGCCATAAAAACAGGAACTTCTGGGCTGTTGCATATGTCCCATAAATTGCTTAATCCTGCTATAACAAGGCAGAAGAAGATTTCCTATTCAGTCTTTCAAGCAGGAGGAAAACATTTCAGCTTAGATTCTATGAACTTGTCCCAACCAAATTATTCTCCCATTGAGCATTTTCACCAAGTTACAAAATCCCAGCAAGATTTGATGGGTTAAATGAAGAAGATAAGATAAGACAAGGTGCCAGACTGCTGTTGACACCAGCCCAAAAATCATCTTAGTTTTGGGAAGATTCTAATGAACAGGATCATGCTGATGAAAATGAAACAGACAACGATCAACATTAGCCAGAGAAGCCAGTTGACAGATTTCTTGGCATGCTGCTCCAGGCGATCCGATTCATTCTTCAGTTTCTCAAAGTTCTGGTCAGCCAGCTTGAGTGACTGCGTCAAGGTCTGAAATAAACAATAAAGCGTCAATGTTTTGAAAACCAGCAAAATGCGGGCAGATGCAGGAAAAGGCACAAACGTTGTTTTATTCCACATCACATCCTTGGAGAAACTCCACACAAAAAATGCTTTTTCAGGAAAGGGGCAACTTATAGTGCTTGAATGCCATGCCAACAAGTGCTGTTTCGCTCTGTCCGTCATGCTCTGACAAGGACAGAGCTCTGTCTCAAAATCGGACACAATTATAAAACAGCTGTACAGAATTCACACTTCGTGTGTGTGTGTGTGTGTGTGAGGTCATACCTGATTATCTTGCTTAATCACATTCTGTGCCACAAGAGTGTTGTTCTTGAGATTGCGTGCCAGGTGCAACATCTCTTCAGCTAACTTCTCCTGGATGGTGTGATGATGCTGCAGGACTGCATCCAGTTCGGCAGCTGACTCCTTCTCATCAGGAACTGGAGTCCTGTGGGGGGAGAGAGATCTCCTTATTGGCATACCTTAAAAAGACAGCTTATATACAGTTGGCTTCTGGTGCCAATTGCGTATGTTTCATAAAAAGCCCAGAACACAAGAAAGCATGAAAAGATACATGCCCATGTCAGGTCAAAAGAAAAGCTACATCATGAATGCAGTATCCGTATGAGGCCATTTAATGCCACTGCATTCCTATTTGCATCTTGAAGTAGGATATTCAAAAATATCTTTTATATACTACTAAAACTCTTGTTATGACCTTTAATTGGGTGAAATGGTGCATCATAGGTTAACAATTTTTGAACCTACTCTGGTACTAATTTACAGAATGTGCCCCAAATCCAGAACCCATGACTCCCATGGCAACTTTCCCAAAGTTGTGGCTTGTTCACTGCTACTGGTTGCTGAGTTTCCCACCCAGTCTTGCAATCCCTTGCTCCCCTCACCCACCCAACAGTAGCCACTTAACTATTGGAAGGGAAGGGAAGATTTTGGATACTCTCTACCAGATTCCTACAAGGAAATTCAAAGGAAAAGCCAGCAGGACCTCGGACATCACTCCTGCTCCACTGCTTTTTTGCCCATACTTGGTCATTCTGTTTTTCTTTTAGGTAAGAAAAGAGGCATGGGTTGTCTAGTTTCATCTAATAGGTTGTCTACAAGTCATATCTATGTATACAGAGTGGTGAGGGGGTCCACAAAGAAGCATTTATCTCTATATTCCACAACGCAAGGTATAATGTGATTGGAATCAGGTAATCACATACCCACAGATTCCATCCAAAGCTGGAAATGGCAAAATAGTTGAGGATTTTTGAGGAACAGAACTCTGAACTTTTCTATCCCCCAACAGAAACAAGACAAAACCCAGCTTGTGTTTCTCATGAAATCATGGAACTAAGGGAAGTTTTACTTTGAAAGTAAAACTAGTTTACTTTGAACTCTAAACAAGGCAAAATTATTCTTAAGTATTGCCCCCTTTCCCTTACCAATTTCTATTTCCCTGAAACTTCTAAGTATTTATGTAGTCTGAACAAAATGATTGTGACTCTTATTTTCCCAATCCCCTTTTCTTGAAACCACCAAATACTCACATGCGTTTCCTTAAATTTTTCTCTTCCAAATCTGTGAAGGGAAATATATATATATATTTATACCCATAGCTATACTTATACCTATAAGCAATGAACAAATGCTCTTGTCCTGGAAATTAGTTTATCTAGTAAATCTTAAAAATATGAACTGATGCAAAAATGCAAACAGAATACACATTTTTATGCGTAAGGGGAAGCCAGCAGTAAGGAAGGAAAAGGTAAGCTGACAGAGAATCAGGGGTGAGGAGGGGCATATAATAACTTAAAATGACATTTTTCCAGTATTTGCTGAAGGGCCAGAAAGATGATAGCAGCAGGCATATCCGGCTTCTGGTTACAGACAGGAATTTTCAAGACAATCAGATGGCAACTGGGCATAACAATCAGTTGGGAATTTACAATGCTACAGTCCCAGATGAGAAAAAAATAGGAAATCTAGTGAAGAGTAAGATATAAATAATCATGTACTATATTGCATAATGCTGGAGTGTTTGAATATTTTGTCCTGCAACCGCCAGTCCTTTTGCATATCCCACATGATCAGTAAACACTTACCACTGATATAGGAAGGGTCCTGGGAAGGCAGAAAGAGAGGAGAAATAAAGAGTTCAGTAATAAATGGCATGAGAAAGGGTCTTTGCGATTTTGAATCTTTTGACCTCTGCCAAATAATTTCAGGTCCTCTAGATCCATAAAATGAAAGTAAGATACCACTTCATCCCATAGATCAAGAGCCAACTAGCTCCACCTAGACAGAGACCAAGGTCCTTCAGTTAATTATTTGACCTTGATATAAAAGATACCACCAAAAAAAGCAATTGACCGGGAGTGGGAGGGGGGGGGGAGAAAGGCAGAAAGAGTTGGGATGAAGGAAGCAGTACTACAGAGACTTGGACAAAGGGGTGCCCAGAAGCAAAAATTAAGAGGAACTGTTTTAGGATGTGTGATTGTACTGTTGGCTAAGAAGACATACTGTACCAAGCAGCTCATTCCTCATCTCGCCCATAAAGCGGGCCTTGGTCTGTAGATGCACGGTTTTCGTTGCTGGGGTTCGTTCCTTGGCAGTGGTAGGAGTTCTCCCAGGAGCCAAAAACTGATTTGCTAGTGCCTTCTCAGAAGATGATGACTGGGAAAAAAAGAAAGCAAAAGGTACCTAATGATTGACCCTCTCCCAACAGAGGGTCACTTCAGCAGAGGTTCTTGAAAAAGGTTAAAAAAGAAAAACCACAAGGGAGGAGCTTACCAATTTCTCTGCTTCTAGCAAGCCCTTTAAGAAATCCACCTTACGAGAATATTCATTCAGCACTTCAGGAGCTGGTTTGCTGAAAGGGAATCACAAATCTGAGACAAGAACTACCATATAGAGAAAAATGCTCCTCATACATGTCTATGGGGATTCTTAGTCATCTGGGTCATGGTTGTCCCAAAAGTGCTTTTTCAAGAGGCAACTGGACTTTGTTTTTTCCTTGAAGATGTTTCGCTTCTCATCAAAGAAGCTTCTTCAGAGCAGTTCAGAAAAGAACTAAAGAAGCTTCTTGTATGAGAAGCGAAATGTCTTCAAGGAAAAAGCAAAGTCCAATTGCCTCTTGAAAAAGCACCTTTGGGACTCCTCATACATCTTCCTCTCTTCTCATGGAGAAGGCCACCAGGATTAGCTAGGAAGGTCTAAGGAGGAGTGAAACTATGATTCAATTCAGTAGCAACATTAAAAAATAAAAAAGATAGTGCAAAAAACTGATATTCTATATATTTCTGGCTTCCAACTCCATCTCCTTGCCCAGCATCGCCAATGGTCAGGGATGATGGGAATTTAAGCTGTATATCTCCCATCTATGATATAGTGATTCAGGATTTTCCTTAGAGGCAATGAAGAATTGCCAGCAATTCCTGTTCTATACTCTCATTTTTTGGCTCATTTCCTATACCAGTTTCATTTCCAAGAATCTTTTGCAATATATGGCACATAGAAGCTAGAGGTAAAATCTGATTATTACTTTGTGCGTGCCAAAGTAACCTAATTAAAATGGAATTGATTACCAGCAAAGGTTAATATTCCCTGCAAAGACAGAATTGTAAGAGGCCTGGCATTAAAACTGAACATAAAACCAAAGATTCCAGTTGATGTAACGTATATCTATCCATCCTATCTCACCTTCCTAAAACTATACATTGGATCAGTATCAAATACATCCTATACATCCTAGAAAAAGTATACATCCTATACATCCTAGAAAAAGCAACTCACCTGGAGTGTTTCTTCAATGTGAGTAACATCTCCTCCAGAGCAGCTACGTACTAAGAAGAAAATAAAATGGCACATTTTGAATAATTAGCACAAATCTGCCAAATGTGGCCTTCTAGCCTCCAGTAATGCAAGCCAAGTCCAAACATGCTAGAGAATTTCTAGAAGCCTGGCACTCTGATAAATTAATAGATATCAGTCAAACAATAGACACATAGACTTAAACAATATCTACATACTATGCAAAAGAGACATGCAATCAACAACTCAAAAAGGGAACAAAAAGACCAAAACACCTCCCCACCAGCAATCAGCACCCAAATAAGCATAGATTAACTCCAAGGTTAACATCAGACCAACAATCAAGTAAACAATACCCCAATCAAAGAACTCCCAAACAGGCCAACAGTAAACAGCCTAACCAAAGAGTCTCCAAGACCACCAACACTGATGATGTTATCTAGCTTGGGTAATGAAATGCCTGCAAGAAAACAAGCTAGAGAGCAAGGAGGACCCATTTCAAACCTGAGCTACAAATATTTTCCTTTATTGGCTCCAGTTAATACATTAAAGCTGTGCTTCTGAATCCTGGCAACTTTTAAGATGGATGGACTTCAACTCCCAGAATTCCTCAGCTTCAGAATTAATTCTGGGAGTTGAATTTCAGCCATCCAAGTTGAAAAATACTACATTAAAGCATGAAATTCGAAAATAGCTTTGATTGTGTTGCTGTCAGTTGTAGCATTGCTTCCCAGGATTATAGTGAGGACAGAACAAAATGCAGCCTTAAGTGGGCAACTACCAGTGGTTTGAAAGGATGCTTTTTACGTGAGAAACTTGGGAGAGGGGGCAGAGTCTCTTACTCCTAAATGACTGAGGAAATGCCAACCCTAATTAGTTTTCCAGAGCTTGATATGCCTGAATTTGGCAGACAAATAAGGGGGGAAATGATAAATGGAAGCATATACCTTCAATTGTAATAGCAACCCCACCTTTTCCTCCAGCCCTCCACCCTTAGAAGTGAACAGGAATCCACATGTCTCCCCCAAAAAAGGAAAAACAAAAAAGTAAGCTATGGGGCATCAAGCCAAATGCCACACTGGAGCCAATTATGTTTCTCTGAGGAGTGGAGAGAAAAAGGTAATGCCTGTAAAAGAGAGGTGGGCTGTTCATAGATAGATCCCTATTTGGAAGCTTCTTTGTAAAACTGAAAATCTGCTTCCTTCCAAAAAGTACAAAGAAACAACCCTTTCCTAGCTATGGTAGAGCCAGCGTGCTGCTCTCTGGCATAGGTGAATCATGATGCTGAATCTCCAACAAAGAGAATCCTTTTCTAATTGGAACTAGGCCTGTTTTAAGGCTCCATAGAGGAGGCTTAATGGAGCACAATAGATTTCTGCAATATTTTCAGCCTGTGGAAATGTATTTCAATCTCCAAACACTACAGGGGGCTGCAGGCGATATTGGTAACACTAATGTTGTGAGTCTTCTATGGCCAGAAATTGGTGTTTGTGTCTTCACAGAAGCCTTGCCATCAAATTCTAGTGGTGGCATCTCAGTGCACTTTAGGTCATGTGACTCGAAGTCTTAGAGGTCATCTTAACTGACCTCCAGACTGCGATGACAAGAGAAGCCCACAGATAGTTAAGAAGTGGCACTCATAATGGCTACTCCCTAATGAATCAGACTAATCTTGGACCAGGAACTAGCTGTAAGATTGATAGCTACTTCTGTTTAATTCCGGTTTTTGAAACAGGGAAATTGCCTCTGAACAGAGTGTTCTGTCAATATTAACAGCAATCAATAACTTTTACCTGCTCAGAATCTACAATGTTTGTTTTAAAACCTTTTTTTTAAAAGCCATCTGAGCTTCTGACTATATTCTACAACTTAGAAAAATTAAGGCTGCAATGCCAAAATGCATACTACTAATGCATTCAACAGTTGTTTCTGAGTAAACATTCATGGGATTTCTAGAGATGTAGTTCTGTTAGCATGCCACAGTAAAAATAACTAGGTCTTGTGTCACCTTAAAGTTGTATTAACTAACAAATACACAATCTATTTCATCAGATGTAAGGTGAAATTTACTGTATTATGATTAATAAAAGCTTACACTATTAACACATGTGCTTATTTTTAAAGTGCTGTAAGATTTTCTCAGCTTAAGAACATCAATCTGTAAAAAAAAGAGAGGGAGGTTTTTTTAAATGTAACTATCTAGAAACTACATCCCAACGAAATATGATTTAAAATTATTCCCATGAATTAAGCATAGTTTCCTAATAACCAATCCTACATTTCATATCAAATCCCTTCTTTGCATCAGACTGTGAAGTGATGCAATAACAAAACTGGATTCTCTTTTAGCCTCACAATTATGACACTATGTTTTGACTGCTAGCATCTGATCTGGCTCTCAGTTAACCAATGACTTCATAATCATGTTTAGTTTGTGACAAGGCTGCAAAAACTCTAAATCATGAAACCTAGTCTGTGTCAATGACAAGTGAACTAAATTAACAGGCTGTGGAATACTGTACACAAGTATGTTATGTGCTTTAGGACATGTTTTTCTTCTTCAATGCTACATTCTGAAATAGAAATCAATATTTGAAAGGATTTAGGATTAAATATTAATAATTGAAAACAATGTGGCCCAGAATGCTCAAGAACCAAAGCAAAACTGAACTTAAAGGTTTCATTGACTCATTAATTTACTTCATTTGTATGACTTTAAAGCCCTACATGACATGGGGCCAGGTTAACCTACAGAACCATCTTTGCCCCATTACATTAGCTTGTCCCAGAGTTCTAAAGGAGCTGGCAGAGGTCACCACAGAACCACTGCACCACATCTTTCAAAAATCCTGGAACTACCGGGGAACTACCAGAGGACTGGAAAAGAGCTGATGTGGTTCCCATCTTCAAAAAAGGAAAAAAAACAGACCCAGG
>JANHFL010001882.1:77307-99809 GCA_032468155.1 Oxyrhabdium leporinum
TCTGAGGTATATTGGATTAATATACTGATGTAAGAGTATTGCTTATAAAGCTGTAAACCGCCCCGAGTCTTCGGAATATAAATGTAAAAATAAATAAAATAAAATAAATAAACTACTGTAACAACAACTGTTACTAACTTAACTGCAGTGATTCACTCAACAACGGTGGCAAGTAAGGTCTTAAAACAGGGCAAAGTTTCACTTAACAAATGTCTCACTTAGCAACAGAAATTTTGGGCTCAAGCAATAGCTACGTAGAAGGAAGAGGAAATGCCTCCAGATTAGGGAACAGAGAGGATTTGTCCATTAGATGAGGGCAGGAGTACTTTAACTCAAATTGCTGCTAAATCCCATGTTGGGCATGCAAGACACAGTTCCGAGATTTGTGTGGATTTCTTTGCTGGGCCATTATATTTTGCTGTTATTTACAAATCCCAATTTACTAAGAACAAACATGCGCCATAAACCATCATCTACAAGCTACCCAGGAAACATGATTGCTTTATAAACTGAGCTTTAACTTCCCAAATTTAGGGTGGGAAAAGAAGTGAGGGACGCACAACAGGTGCCCCTGCATCTGCCTGAGTCTAGGGAGGAGAGAAAGCATACCTGTAAAGTGGATTCAAGGCAATGATGTCCCGGATGGTCTTAACAATTTCTGCCGTCAGAGCCTGCAAACAAATGGTACGAACAGATGAATACTGGAAGGGAATCTCCAAGTATAAATCTGTATTTGCCCATCTCGCAGGGCTCCACACGTCTGCAAGAGACAATCTTGTGTGTCCCGTTTGGCTAAGGCAGGGTTAATACATGCAGAAGAGGGTATCCTTGCATTCTCAGCTACAGGTTCAGGTGGTTTCCTTCCAGAAAGAAGTCCTGCTAGGTCCCCTCACTCACTTTGACCTCTTCAGAGACCTGGAAATCTTCATGGGCCACATTCTCCACTTCCACCATGAGCACCTCGTCTGGAGATGCCTGGAGAGGTTCCAGCACCACTTCAGCATCCTGGTGCTTTATCTCTGGTTGCACATCCACTTCTTGCTTGGAACGCCTCTGCTTCTGGCGGGGTTTCTTCTTGGTCTCAGTCTCCTCCAACTCCACTTCCATCTGCTTGTTGATGCGAATTCTGAAATCCCAAAGAAGGAAAATACTGAATGGTTTTGGTAAGAACAGGGATAATAAATAATAATAACCTACTGAAAAATATATTTTTTTTCCTTATCTTTTAGGCTCGATACAAAGTGTGGCATTTCTGTTTGAAATACTAACATGGTTTAAGGATTAGGGATGTGCTAAACCTTCTACAGATCCACAGATTCAAGTGACCATTTTTAAAAAAAAATGAACGTCTGCCCCCATCCAGAAGAGATGTAAAGTTACAGAGATCCCTCTTCATCAATATAACATCAATACTGCTGAATGGCATTGTTTCCACATCCATCCACCAAGATATAGTAACTACACATAAATAAACAAGAACAAAGATCCAAGAATTGTAGAGTATATTTACCTCCGGTGTCCCATGACAATCATCCGTAATCTATCACCCAGATCCTGCATTTCATGGATCTGGACAAAAGTCCCCATCTGATAGATTTCATTTAGATTTTCCACCACATCTGATTCATTGCTGACAAAAAAAGTCAAAGTAATTACTCAAGAGACATTTGTGGAGAAAGAAGAGAACTCAATTTCAGAAAAACACAGTCCGTTTTAATATTATCTTTGGAGCAAAGGATGACAAACTTTTTTTTTTTAACATCTTACTTTGACACATAAAACTTTAAGTCAAGGGTGTCAAACACAAGGCCCGCGGACTGGATCCGGCCCACAATATGGTCAGATCCGGCCCGTGGGGCCATCCTGGAAAATGTAAGGGGCCGTCCTGTTTCACTTTGGCCCTGTTTACACAATGCGAAGAGGAAACATCGGGCCAGTGTGACTTCCATCAGGTCTACACAGTGTGAAAAGGAAACATGCCAGCAGTTTGGGGAGTGGTGTCATGCTGGCCACGCCCAGCGAGTGGCGTTATGCTGGCCACACCCACCCAGTCAACCACACCCACCCAGCCCCCAGAG
The DNA here is from genome assembly GCA_032468155.1 of Oxyrhabdium leporinum. Taxonomy (NCBI): domain Eukaryota; kingdom Metazoa; phylum Chordata; class Lepidosauria; order Squamata; family Cyclocoridae; genus Oxyrhabdium; species Oxyrhabdium leporinum. The sequence goes on from JANHFL010001882.1 coordinate 79,386, forward strand.
GTCAACCACAGCCCTGATGTGGCCGTCAGTTGAATTGAATTTGACACCCCTGCTTTAAGCAATAGAAAAGAATTAGCAGTTGTAGATAGCATTCTCCGAGTCACCAGTGAAATTTTGAAAAATAAGTAATTACAGGAAATGGGAGATTCTTTGAAAATTGTCATCATATTGTGATATCTAAATGTGCTATCCATAATTAGCATACATCCATAGAACAAGGATCTTACTGAACTGCTATAAAATAATGCCAGTCAGGATAAAGTCAGTATTCTGGATTAAATAATATTTTGGTAATTCTAAACATTCACTCCTAATAAGAATGGCAGTCAAGGTGCCTCCAAACAATAAAACTACCACTAGATAAATGTATCCTATAAAAGAAAGTTGAAAGAAGAAATAAAGACAGAATATTCAGCTAGCTAGCCAGCAAATCACACAGAACATATCAAGAGAAATCAATGTGCTCCTTAATCTGATGACTGATTTATTGAAGTCTCTTGTAAAAAGTATGAAGATCCATGTTTTCAAATGATGCTGGGAGGGGTTGAGAATACAGGTAGTCATTGACTTACGACAATTGAGCCCAGAATTTATGTTGCTAAGTGAAAAATATGTTGTGAATTTTGCCCCATTTTACGACTTGACTTGCCACATGTGTTAAGTGAATCACTTCAGTGGTTAATTTAATAACATGGTTGTTAAGTGAATTTGGCTTCCCCATTGACTGTCCTTGACAGAAGATCACAGAAGAGGATCACATGACTCCGCGACACTACAACCGTCATCAATATGAACCAGTTGTCAAGCATCTGAATGTAAATCATATGACTATGAGGATGCTGCAACGGTCATAAGTGTGAAAAATGGTCATAAGTCACTTTTTTCAGGGATGTTGTAACTTTGAACGGTCATTAAATGAACCGTTAAGTGGAGGACTACCTGTAAATCCTATATAAGTTGGGCAAATTCAAAATCATAACTATATTATTTGCAGTTGGCCATATCCCCGATACCAAGCATTGAATGCTGGTGTTGGAGAAGACTCCTGAGAATATTGTGGACAGCCAAGGAAACAAACCAATGGATCATTGAACAAATCAACTCAGAGTTATCCTACTTCAGACCTGTTACGCGAAGACCCACCTCCCTGGAGAAGGCCCCTGTGCTACCTAAGGAAGGCAAAAGGAAGAGGAAGACTAGCAACAAGATGGGTGGATTATAGTGGCCGCAGAAACACCCTTGGGCACCTGAAGGACATGGAGAAAATCTATCTATGAGGTCACCAAGAGTTGACAATGACTCGACTGCACATGAACAATCAATCACGTCCCCAATGGATGCTGCCCCTTGACAGCTATTTTGTGATCATAAAATTTCACAGCTGATCAGGGACCTAAACTTAGAGATGCTAGAGCTTAGAATTACAGGTAGTCCTCGACTTACAACCACAACCGAGCCCAAAATTTACGTTGCTAAGTGAAAAAAAATTGTTAAATGAGTTTTGCCCCATTTTATGACTTTTCTCGCCACGTTTGTTAAATGAATCACTGCGGTTCTTAAATTAATAAGACAGTTGTTAAGTGAATCTGGTTTCCCCATTGACTTTCCTTGTCAGAAGGTCGCATAAGGGGATTGCATGACTCTGGGACATTGCAGCCGTCATAAATGTGAGTCAGTTGTCAAGCATCCGAATATAAATTGCCTGACTGTGGCGATACTGTAATGGTCGTAAGTGTGAAAAATGGCCATAAGTCACTTTTTTCAGTGCCATTGTAACTTCGAAGAGTCACTAAATGAGTTGTAAGGCAAGGACTACCTGTATTTCATATTATATTGTATAAGTGGGAATTCATGTTTGCAAAATTTCAGATTTTTGAATTCTAGTTAAGCAACAGCAAAAGCTGTATTTTAAAACATAGTAATTTGCAATAGTTCTGCAATGGAACAAGTTATCTTTTTATTTCTAAAATGAGGTAGAGAAAGTATCCTGTTAAATTGGCCTTCAGAGCTAATTTAGCTGATCTTTAGAGAACACATGATGTAAGCATGTTAAAAAATTACAACTTACCTGTCATCCTTCTTGAGAAATACACCTGCATATGGCTGGGCAAGACTTACTTTTCTCCTCAACAGATCAACCAGTTTTTTGTTTTTTACCTATGAATTAAGATAGTCTTAATGAATGAGACATTCATTAACATGTTTTAAGATAGACTTAATGAATGAGACATTCATCAATAGATGTCTTGACGCTAAACCCCAATACACCAGCCTTCTACACCAGCCTTCAAAAATAAATTATAAACTCTATTTATCCATACTGTTATGCCTAACTTGGAACGCAGGCTGTACAACAAGCTCTTTCCCGCTTTTCCATGGGTCTATCCATTAATCAAGAATACCAATCTGGGTTCAAATATTTAGCAGTCTAAGCTCTTTACTCAGATAGCTCTAGTGAAATCACCCTGAGGCATCCATGAGATCTCTATCAATTTTGACCCGAAAACATTACACAAACTCCTCCCAAGTGTTTGCTTTGCAAACATTTCACATATACGGCCCCAGAATATAAATATAAGTATATCTCAATCATATCTTCTATTCATTCTCAGGCACATCCTGCAAGTGTTGAAACTATACCCCCTTGGGTTCTTTAAGTTAGCTGTATGCAGGAAGATTAAGAATCAGACCAGATTAGCTTTCTATTAGCTAAAATTACTAAAATGAATTTTTGATAGAGTTCTAATCAAAGGGAAGATGAAAGAACAGAAGGAGAGGAATAGGGAATGGGGAAATGTTTCTAACAGTGTCTCTAAGATGGTGGCTCTTTTTCTGCATTCGGATGTGATGTTCTCAACTTCCATTGCAGAATCACTTACTGTTTCACAGAACTCTCAGTGACTGGATCAGGTAAGAGTGCCAGGTAAACTGAGAATAAAACGTAGGGTGTGTCAGCCGCCACTTTATGCTTGCTTGTGCTTCACTGCGGTGACAGACTACCATGAACTGTGGGGAGGGGGGACTGCTTGGGAAACAAAAGTAAACGCTGTATCTTCTCAAGACACTGCCTCAAGGTCACCCAGCTGTAAGGTCTGATGTGGTGCCTCCTGGGACACCCAAGTATTTTCTTCTTCCCTGTTTTGTATACAACTCTCCTTTTCAGAACTTTTTTTTGTAATGTCCCCAATTCTTTTCACATCTCAGCCCATCCCTGTCATTGGTTTTTACCACATTTCTCCATATATGGAGTGACTATTTATCTTCTCCATCTTTCTCTACCTCCACAAGTATCCCTCCTGACATAGTAGAAACTGGTTCCTGGTATGCACCAAAGGTGCTTTTATTTTAAAGGGGATGGGACTTTCTGATCAGAAAGTTGGAAAGTTCAGTTGCCTTTAAAATGAAAACACTTTTGGGAAAGCCAGGACCTGGATGAATGAGAACCTCCCTAGACATATCCTGCAAAACGTAAAAGCATGGAGGGTGGGGACAAAATAGATCAGGTGCCTTAATAACTTTTGCAACAATTATGCCCATGCAGAATTATCTTATGGATATTAGCTGAGAATACTTTTTCCATGAAGAGTAACTTTGAGATTACTGCAATCTGCAATCTTTCTACATTTAGGAAAGCTCAGGGCCTTTAAAAATTTTTTTGGGAAAATTATCTAAAAACAGACATTTTCCAAGTTACTGGTAAGGTCAAGGAAAAGCCTAATATCAATGCTGGTGATAAATCGTGGTTTTAAAATGAATGAAATAAGATGATGAAATATCAAATAAGATGATGAAATATGCTGAAATCTGAAGCAAGTGGCTAACCTGTTAGTCATATCCTTCAGTCCAGAAATAACTGGAAACCATGAAATGGTGTTTTGATTCTAACATTAAAAGCTTATATATACTACAAGAATCTATTTTCAAATCTAAGTAAGCCTACTATGGCTCTACAATTGAAAAACATGGTAGAAATAAATACATATCCTGGATATAAGTCCTTGAATTTGTTTCACATTCAATTTCACATGTTACTGTTAGTCAAAGTATTGCTGATGAAAAAAAGCTAAGAGCTGCCAATTGTGGTATAACCCTGAACATACTTGAAAACAGAGTTCTGAAAGCCAAGGCCACAGCTGTTGCTAGATTTGCACAGAAAAACCAAGATTTACAATCTGATTCAAGGACTGAACTGTCAAAAGAAATTTAGTACTGCTACATAACTGCAATTTATGAACTATCTCAAGGTAAAGCAATGGTTAAATTGACAGAGGGAATTAGATTCTTAGAATTTTTAAAGGCCTAAAACACATTTAAACAGCAACACAGTCAAACATTGAATACTCAAAACAAATCATTCTAATAAATATATTAAATCAAATCTGTCAAAATATAATCTATCAAAATTATGGAATGGCTTTCAAAATCTTTCAACAGCAAGAAACTGAGTCAGATGTTTGACAGAATAGAATCCACAAGTAAGAATTGTGCTTTTTTCCAACCAAATCAAATTTCAGGTCAACCTAGCTCACAAACTTAAGAACTCAACTGCTCAACCAACAATTTTTGTTTTCCTTCATATGGTTTTAACATGGTATTCCTTGTTTTTCATTTTATATCCGGCAGAAATCCTTTTATGTCTGCAGGAGAAACAAAGTTTGCCCACTCCAGTAATAGTACACAGAGAATGGCATCTGAGGCTTTCAGAATATAATACAGGGGTTGGCTAATTGCGGCCTTGAAGTAATCTTTTTGTGACCCTTAGAACACCCTTTGACCATGATTATTGGTCAGAATAAATTGACAGTAGTCTTCTGCCACCTTGGGTGGGAAACAAAAAAAACCCAGCCTTACAATAGGCATAGTGCAGCTTTTAAGAAACTTTTTAAATCTCCCAAATCTATCCTACCCATTTTGCAAACGTCAGGTCACTGAAAGCTTGTCCACTTCGAATGTAAAACCTGTGCTAGATTACTGAGTTACTATGACTATTTGCTATTACTAATTACTATTGTGTGCTTAAAATTACTGTTTCATACTAAAGTATACAGCTAGTCCTCGAATTATGACCACAATTGTGTCCAAACCCTATGTTGCTAAGCTAGACATTTGTTAAGTGAGTTTTGGCCATTTTATGACTTTTCTTGCCACAGTTGTTAAGTGAATCACTCCAGCTCTTAAGCTAATAACACGGCTATTAAGTGAATCTGGCTTCCCCACTGACTTTGCCTGTCAGAAGGTTGCAAAAGGTGATCACGCTGCAACCATCATGAATAGGAAACAGTTGTCAAGCGTCTGAATTCTGATCACGTGACCATGAGGGTTGCTGCATGCCGTAAGTGCGAAAAATGGTCATAAATCACTTTTTTTTCACTGCCGTTGTAATTTTCAACTGGTCCCTAAATGAACTGTTGCAAGTTGAGGACTACCTGTACCAAGTGGGATTTTTGTATAAAGCAAAGCAAAGCAAAGCGTTCCCCCCTCACCCCAAGCTGTGAGCCCCCCCAGGGGAAAAAACGGCTTTCCCCCCATTTCTCTTCCTTATCTGAAAATATCATTGACGTGGATCACCTCGATTATCTTGATGAAGCGCGGGAAAACAGGGTTCCTGGAGATGGGGATAAGGGGCACGTGGGGGACGTGCTCAGGGACCATGAGCGGGGCCAGCGCTGTCACTAGAGTTTGCCCGCCAGAGTCCGAGCCCGAGCTGTCGCCGGAGCCCGGAAGGCCTCCGTCGCCCTCGGAGCCTTCCAGGTTGTCTTCGCCGTTGCTGCTGCTGCTGCTGCTGCTGCTGCTATAGCCGCTGGAAGAACGCCCGCCCAAGAGAAAGAGCCGCTGCTCCTCCGCTGGTTGTGGCGCTCCCGAAGACGCCCGGGCCACCCAAGGTCCCGCCACGGAAGGCGCAGGAGGGAAAGACCGCCTTAGCCCCGGCGAGGAGTAAACGCGACCCCGACATCGCCAGGTCCGACCGGAGAGTCGCAAAAGTAGCAGCGAGCGCGCCGCTCCAGCCGCCATCCTGCCGCTGCGCACCGATGACGCCATCATCACGCGACCGTCCTATCTCCGGCACCAGCGAGGTTTCTTTTGCGCATGGCAAGACGGGCGGAAATAGTAGTCTTTGTGACCCTCCTCTTCCGGTGAGGAATTTTCTTTCATTCATTTTTAATCCTGGATTTTGAGCCCTCTTTCCTTTGTATGTGGTTAATGTTTACCATTACTTTGTATGGCTTTCATGCTTAGTTTCCTTAATAACTACCGGTAGCTACTAAAATTACACATTTGTATTCATGACTCAAAGCGGATTTACTTAATAACTAACATATTTAGCGTATATTAATAACGAGTCAGTGATCGATATGTAATTTTTGCCAAGTTGTATTTCAAAATATTCAAAAATATTTTCAAAATATTCAGATATGTACTTAAATCGCTATTATAGTAATTATGATGATGATGATTCGTCCAGATGTTCAGACTAGATTTGGCGTTTTTGTTCGCCTATGGAGTCGTTTCCAAGGTCCTGGAATAGGCAGATATGAATGTTTGATGGGTGTTAACGGATATTGTCGCAGAATGTAAGTTGTTCCGAGTAAAGCCGCCTTTTGCAACTATTATTATTATGAAATTTATTTGCCGATTCTAGGCAATGATAAGATTTCTGATTTGGATATGTCTAGTTTAATGAAAAGGACTAGGGGTGACATGATAGCAGTGTGCCAATATCTCAGGGGCTGCCACAAAGAAGAGGGAGTCAAGCTGTTCTCCAAAGCACCTGAAGGCGAACAAGACACAATGGATGGAAACTAATCAAGGAGAGAAGCAACCTAGAACTAAGGAGAAATTTCCTGACAGTTAGAACAATTAATCAGTGGAACAGCTTGCCTCCAGGAGTAATGTATGCTCCAACACTGGACTAGAAACCTCCAAGGTCCCTTCCAACTGTTATTCTGTATTCTGATTTTTCTTTCTTTCTTTTAAAGGTACTTGATTTTTAGAGGCAGTGAATGGGAAAAAAGAAGAATATTATTTGACAGTAGCCTCACTTATAATTTCCCAGCTAGGAGGTAGTTGACTAGATCTAGAAAACTCAGTAGGGTTGAACAATAGCAGTTTGATGGGACCAGTGGGCATTCCAGGCTATCGGCTAGAATGGGAAATAAGGAAATAAAACTATCTGGATTATAGTGGGAAACTATTTCCACGTTGTGCCAAGAAACTGCAATGATTTTTTTTTTAACCAGGAATCAAGTTTAACTGAAAGGTGACAATTTTTTACTCCCAAGTGAACAAGAAGCAAAAGCAGAGGAAACACAGGTCATTTTGTTGGGGAAGGACTAGCAAACAGGCAAAAAGACTAGTAAGAAAATAGCAAACTTCCATGCCCCAAGAGAATTCATAGGCGTGAGGGGAAAAGATAAGGGTTATCAGACATCCAAGTCAACTTGGGGTGAAGGAAAGGAACTGATTCAGAATGGACTTGAACACCATTTTTACTCAGAATCACCAATTAATTGCTCAGCTTCTGCAACTGGTGGTGGTTCACAAACTCCTGGTTCCCTATAAAGAACTTTGCTTTGGGGTATTGCAGCTGCCACTGCTTTGGGAAAGGATAGCAATCATGAACTACAAGACTACAACTACAATCTTGCTTTGCTGTCCTTGCTGTGTTGCCTCATTTATCTTATAAGTGATGAACAATTGCCTCTATTTGCTTTTAACAGCTGGAGCAACAGGTTATAAGAGGTAGCATGTCAATACTGTTAACATTCCTCGTGCTCATTGTCCCAGAAGTGGAATGCTATCATCTATCAATAAACCTGGGAACCATTGTGCCAAGTATCATATGGTCAATTTGGATTTTGCCTTAAAGCCTGCGAGCTAGCTAAATGTGATCTAGCCCTCACTATGAATAAGCAAACAGTTGCTCGGGATACTGTCCCATCTGTACCAAAGGACCACAAAGTACCTCCTAAATAATATATTTTTATTTATTTTATTTAAAACATTTATACAGCTGCCCATCTTCTAACCAACTCTGGGCAGCTCTCAAAAGTGTTCAAACAGCATATAAAACCATATTAAAACTATAAAACTAAACACATCAAAACATTAAAAACAACAAAATTCCTAATCTTCTAATGTGCAGTTTTTCAACCTGATCCCAGTATTTGGGGGGGAAAGCCAGGTCTTTTAAAGCTTTACAGAAGTTTAAGATAGAAGCCTTGCCAAATTGCAAGGGGCAGAGACTGCCATGGAAAAGCAGGCTTTGTAACTCCGAGCAGATGACAAGACTTTGGGAAAGGGACTAGGAGTGTGTCCACCCATACAAGAATCACAGTACGCATTTTGTTCTTTAATAATACTGTATCCCAGAACAAAGGTTTAAAATTCACAATTCAATGGCTGCATGTTGTTTTCCAAGTCATTCTGCAACCCATAATACTTGGTAAGTATAGTATGGAGGTACAGGCTGGCCATTAGAAACATTCCAGAGCCAGCCTATCAACTTGACTAACCCTCACCCTAACCCAACAAAATAGATCTCCTGGCAACTGTTAGTTTCCTTTCAGCATCATGTGCAAATAGCACTACTCTCCAGAAATCCCCTCCCACTCTTGTGCTTCATGGCAGACAGTGTTTCTAAAGCCCCAGGCTACCAGCAAGACTTGGCCAGAGATGATGGGGTGGGAGACTGGGGTAGAAGCTGTCTAGGAGAGGGAAGAAGGGCAAGGGGAAGAGATGGGTCTGGCAACTCCACTTCAAAGGCAAGGACTGGGCAACAACTAAGCATGCAACAAGCAAACCTCTAGGAGAGGGAAAGATGTCATACAATGAAAAAAGGAAAGTAACCAGGAAGACTAAAAGAAAGTTATCTCTGCCTAGCAAAAAAAGAAAGAAAGAAAAACTCTAGAGTAGAGTATTGGATTTGCTAATGCCTTAGATTTGATCTTAAAAATACATTTCATATCAACGCCTGTAATAAACCCAAATACTGTTCTTCTGATTAAGAAAACATTTTCCCAGCTAAATTGCCAGAGTGAAATCGCTGTTTCTTAGCTCTGCTTTGCAAATAGCTCCTTGCAGTAAATTGAATATTGGTGGTGCACCATGACACATTTCACAGTCTTTTTACACACGTTTAAGAGTTTTTAAAATCAATATATGAAAAGGCATGAGCGTGGTGGCTCTGGAGTGACTCTACTGGTCCTTATGCCACACTGGAGATCAGTCAGGGCCATCCAGGTCCTGAGGTTTACGTAAGGCAACGGGACTACAGTGGCTTTCAAAAGATATGAGACAATTGGGAGAGCAGAGATCTATCAAAAGCCATGAGTCACAGTTCAAGGCTCTGTGCCCTGATGCTATGAGCAGCTACAGAAGACAGGCTGCCTTGCTTATTTGTCTCTGAAAATAGTTACCAAGGTATAAAAAAAACCACGATTCTGAGCTATATGCATCTTGGGTTGATAAAGCCACTGTGTTCGGAACAATTAACCAATAAGGAAACAAAAGCAAATAAGCATTGCCATTATGAAATTATAGTTCAAGCAGTCCGCATTTAGTGAGTACAATTGGGACTGGCAACTCAGTCATTAAGCAAAATGGTTGCTAAGTGAAACTGCAACTGTACTTATGACCTTTACTTCGGTTTTCCTTTGTGCTTGCAATCTTTACTTCAGCTTTACAAAGGTAAAGGACCACTACAAAGGTCATAAATGTGAGGACTGGTCACAAAGTTAGTTTTTCATCACCACTGTAACTGCAAAGAGTCACTAAACAAGGACTACGTGTTCAATTGTAATGAAGCAGCAACAAGTTGCACATATATATTTTTTTAAAAAAACACAGGCTGTACATAATTCTCCACTTTAATGATCCTCATAAATAAACATTTTCCATACCAATAAAGCATCATATATATATATATATGTATATATATTATTTGGCTGCATTTTTTTCAAGTGCTAAAAAAGATTTCCAAAATGAGCACAACTGGTAAAATTGTAGCACAGGATTTAAATTAGTTGGTCTTTATGGCACAGCACAATATGTTCAAAGTTTATCTTCTTGGCAAGGACCTGTGGAGTTGGCTTGGTACAGAATACTACCAGCTGTGGTTAAGAGGCCGGACAGGCAAGATCGAACTCTTATCGTCAAATCATGATTTGTAGAAGCACAATCACCATTATAGAAAAAAAAAATCTTTTTTTCTGGTGACATGAACAGGGAAAACGACGTTGCTGAGAGTTTGTGGGAGGACTGTGGCTGGCTCTTGCTTCTCTAGCACTTCACAGTTGTGACATTTTACAGATCCTATCCCGACAACACTCCGCTCCTCCAAGTCACATTGGTGTCTCACTGTTGAGGTGCTTGTGGGTGTCATTCTCTTGGTATATTAGATGGTATGGTTTTTCATTCTCTTCAAGGACTGAGTTGCTGAGCTCAGCATCCTGCCTCTCCAGCTCATGGCGAGACAGATGCTCTACAACACCAGCACCCAGGGAATCCCCCAACACATTGACGGTAGTTCTGAGACGGTCTCTGAAAGCAGAAGAAAAAGGAATTGTCAAATCAAAAATTGCTTGGGAGAGGGCTGCAGTTTTCAATGCCAACAGAAGGGTACCTTCAGTCTCACATGGATATTGCTGGCAAATTATTATTATTATTATTTTATTATTTAGAAAATTTATATTGTCGCCTACTCGCACGTGGTGACTCAAGGCTGCTTACAAGGCTATAAAAGTAGCATATAAAAGAAATAAAAATAACAACAAAAAAAATAACCCACTCTGGTGACAGCACACATTCATACTAGCCATTTAATGGGCTCCATCCCACTCAGGGTTCCCCAAGCTCACTGACAGAACCACATCTTCAGAGCTTTCCAAAAGAGTATTAGAGTGGGGGCCAGTCTAATCTCCGGGGGGGATTTTGTTCCAGAGAGAGGGAGCCACGACAGAGAAGGCCCTTCTTCTGGGTCCCGCCACATGTCTTTTTAGGGACGGGACCCATATTACTTGCCTCCCTGCTCTAGTGTGTCGGGTAGATGTTACCGGCAAATATAAGAACAGTTCTGCTAAGTTAGAACAGGAGATGGAATAAGTCTGGTTTCCTACAATCGTCCTCTTGTTAAGGTTTCCAAAAGACCTGGTCTTTAACTACTATGCTTAATGTAAAACTGTGACTCCATCTTTACTTTCTATGTACTTGATTGCCCTTTGAATTAACAGCCACCCCCATCTTCTTTAAATCTACCTTACGTTTTTACCACAAGCACCCAAAACTGCTACAGGGAGTTCTCTTTCAGTGACTGTCTAAAGACGGCTGAAGTAATACTGCAAGTAGAGTTGCAGTTTCACTTAGTGACTGCTTGGCTTAAACAACCAAGGTGCTGGTCTCAATTGGAGTTGCTATATGGGGACTACCTGTATTCAATATCATCAATACAAAATGGCAGCAGATCCTCAGGGTTTCTCCCTGCCCAATCTGATGATGATGATGGAGCCTGGATACAGTCCTTTCTACAAAGGTGTTCCATCACTGTATGTGGGTATTCTCATTTTTCAATGACAGTTGGGTAGGAGAAATTCTGCCATCTCCATTACAATGACATTAAGGTGGGGAGGGAGAAAAGGAGTCTATTTGTGGGTTATATCTATTTAAAGTAGAGTTAAACACAAGTATAACCCTTATCCCCAACCATTTCTCTCTCGCAGGGACTTACAGGAACCAGTCCACAGCCATAATCAAAGTGATGTCCTCTGTTGGCAATCCGACAGACGTCAACACGATTACCATGGTCACTAGGCCCGCCTGCGGAATGCCAGCAGCTCCGATACTGGCTGCCGTGGCAGTAATGCTATGGTGAAGAGGGCATTGATTAGATTGGAGGAACATTAGTAAGGTAATGCCTCACTACAGAACTCCTCAAAAATCTGGCCTCACAGATTTTGTTCATGCTCTTCTCCAAATTGGTGTTCTCCAGGTGGTTCTGGATTATGACTCTCACAGGCCAAAGGACTGTGGAAATTATAATCTAGAACACCACCAATAGGGCATCAGTTTGGAGAATTCTGTATTAAAATCTGCAGTTTGCAAGCGGGGAAATAATTCTGCAGAATTATTTAGCTTGGCCTTGCTGGTCTAACTCAAGGATGGGGCAACAACAAGTCAAAAAGTTCTTTGACTGCTGATGTAAAATGCAGCAAGCTTTAAAAATTAAACTTTAAAATAATAGACGTAAGGAAGTCAAACAAATGCAGAAGAACACTCACTATCCACGTATCTAAAATCTCATAAGGCAAGTATGTACTAAACCAAGGGTCCCCAATCCCCAGGCTGCGGCCCTTTGAGAACCAGGCCGTGCAAGTGGCAGGCAAACACGCAAAGCTGCATTTGTGATATTAGGTTGTGCGGTGAAACCATCCCCTCCCCCCGCCACTGCTGCCAGTCCATGGAGCTGGAAAAGTTGGGGTGCTCTGTGCTAAGTAGCACAGCACTCCTGGCAAAGCAAATCAGCACAGGTAGTGTCAGGTCCCCAAAGATCCCTATCGGGATGCTGCCATTCTTGTGGGGAGGGCCTGGATGCCAGTTTATAACTTTTCCTTGTCTTTGGTCTTTCCTTTGATGTACCTTCTTAGGAAGAGGGGGGGGGGAGTAGCCTGGGGCCATCTGTTTTGTCTCAGCTCAGAGGGAAGGAGCTGAGAATAGATTCTTATCACCTTCTGAGCTCCAGGTTCTCATAACAACTTCACACCTGTGGATTGGCTCCCTTTCGGACTGGATAAAGGGGAAGGGTTTCTGCAACTTTTAACCTAACGGTTTTGAGTAGGAATTTCAGATCCTGCCTTGCTTTCCTTGCTATCACTATCTCCCAGTAAAGGTTCCTTTTGAAATTAGTTCTGCTTTCTTGAGGAGAGAGGAGAGGCAAGTCCTTACAGATAGTTTATCACCTACATGTGCCTGTACCCACCTAATAGTAATGATCTGACCGAAGTCAAGCTCATAGTTGTTGACCTGTGCAATGAAGATGGCTGCCAGAGCTTCATAAAGTGCAGTGCCATCCATGTTGATAGTTGCTCCCACCGGCAGAACAAACCTGGTAACTCGTTTATCCACCCTGTTGTTTTCTTCCAGGCAACGGAATGTGACAGGGAGTGTAGCTGAGCTGGAAGCAAAACATCGCATAACTGGCGAACAAGGCCAAAAGGGACCCAAGATGGCTCCTCTCAGCCAAATTCAAACACAAAGCTTAAAACCGATGCAAAGCCTTTGGTTTGGTATCTGAACACCTGCTCCAACTTTGGATTTGCCTGCTTTTTGTGATCTCCCTGAGAGACTCTGCTCAAATGAATGCAAGCTGGGCCTGAGACAAGAGAACATTTGTTGCTCAGAGTTGAAGTGTGTGGCTCTTGGTGCTCTCTTGGTTGTTTTCTTGCAAACTCTGCTCCCTTCTAGCACTGATGATGTTACCTAGGTGGGTAATGAGATGTCTGAAAGAAAACAACCAAACTCCAAGAATACCAAGGACCCCACAATCTGGCCTTTTTGACGTTGGCACCCAACACTCAGCTGGTGCTCACTAGAGCCTTCCCCCCTTGCAGCTAACTATGGCACAAACATATTGTGGCAGCCTCTTTTTTCCAGCCTCATTCCTATGAACTCTGCCTTCAAATTCATTCCTAGCCCATAAGCCAAACTGGATTTCAGCTAGTTTTCTTCCCTTCTTCCAACATTGTCCAAGAATGGCTTTAAGATATTTAAAATGTTTTACATGAACATCCATTTCCTTGGAGGGACTTCAGAAAACTGTCAATGATTGCAAGGAGAGGCAAGATAGCAAGCAAATTTCACATCCATATATATATTCTTGCTGATTCATAGAAGAATGGATAATACTTCATTTTTGCAACAAAGAAAGGCCCTTAGACCAATCTTTCTCAATCCTGGCAGCTGTGGACTTCCTGCTGGTTGGTGTTCTGGAAGTTGAGGTCCATACAGTCTAAAGTTGCCAAATTTGAGAAACACTGTCCTAGATTGACCATTTGTGTCCAGATCAGAACCATTTTTGATGGATGGTAGATTTTAACCTTGCTATTTTTCTACTTTTAATGTCATGTTCCGCTATTTTATGTTACATTTTTAATCTCTTCGTATTTATGACTGACTGTTAATTACCAGATTTTGCTAGTGTGCCTGTCGGCATGGGTGTTTTAATCAATGATAACTAATATGGAAATTTTTTTGTGATGCAGAGGCCATTTTAAAATTAACAGAAAAAAATCAGAAAAGTTCTTAACCTGAATGAAGACCCGCCTATTCTCTTATACAAGCAGGAATGCAATTTGCCTGGGATGAAATTTGAGCAGAGTTGCTAAACAGTTTCAAGAATATTATATTTATTTATTCATTATTTCCATTTATATGGCTGGCTGTTTCTCAAATGACTCTGTGGAGCATACAAGATTAAAAGCAATTTAATGAAGTAATAACTTTGAATTGTGTGGATGTCTTTATTTCATTCCTGTTTTTTGTCATTCTTTTATTCTGTTGTTCTTCTATTTTTATTTATTACTGTATTTTTTCCCAGGTGTTAAATGTTTTTACTTGTGAATTGCTCAGAGTCATTGGAGATCGGGCAGCATACAAATTTAAATAATAGCAACAAGGTCACAAACATATACCCAACTGATAAAAAAAACCAACATTAACAATTAATTCCTTTAATTAATTGAGATTGCTGGAGCAATTTAAAGCTTACCAGTTGCTTCCAAAGGAAAGAAAAGCTTTTTTCTCTCTATACTTCCAAGCCAATATCCTTAACTCCTGCTTCTCCCCATCTTGTTAAGAGCGGCTTCTTCCAACTGTGAACAACAAAAGGGCCTGGCAACTAATCTGACACACAACACACATACACTACTTGTGACTTAAGATCCCCAATCTGTTGGCTTGGCTGGGAGCTACATTTTCCGACAGTGAGTTCCAAAACGGCTTGGAAACAACACACTCACACACACACACACACAAACAGTCTCCTGGGAGCGGTACCCAGATGGCTTGCCTGCCTGTCCCATTCCTTTGCGAGAGACCATCACCTGGAAGATGTTCCCAAGGCTGTAACGAGGGCTTGTAGGAGGCCAGCCATGAAGATCCAAGGGTTTTTGCGTGTGACAATGAAGTAGATGAGTGGAAGGACACAGAGGCCGTGGATCAGGAGCCCCACAATAACTGTAAGTGTGTACAGGCCTAATTGGCCTCCCATCACTGCCAGGTCCTCCATCTCCAAAATCTTACCAGCGATCAGAAAGAGGATCCCAATAGGGGCGTACCTGTTATGAAACAGAATAGTGCTCAACTCCCAAACTCAGCTCTGAGCCGACATGGAAAACAGACAATGCTTTGTGCTTTCAGGAAAGAATCTTGATAGTTTGCTAGCTTTTCATGCTGAAGGAACTCCAAGTTCTCCCAAAGGCACTTTTTCCAAAAGGCAACCGGACTTTGTTTTTTTTTTCTTTGAAAACAAGTCTAAATCAAGCTTCTAAGGTCCACTACCACTCAGAACCAATTGTAATCTCCTGGGTGATCAGCAAATGCTGATTTAGTTAAGGCAATTTCTGTGCTGAAATCGACATTCCTGCCAGTTAAAAAGTTTCAGATTTGCTGAATTCCAAAGTTGTCATGCAACCTTATTGGTCATCAAGCAATTCTGCTAAAACAGATAAATTTACAGTAATTAGCATACTTTAAGAAAAAAAAGATTAGTCATTATCACCCAGGTTTCCCAGTCTGGTGCCCTTCAGATGTATTGATTCTACATTTTCCACAAGGCTTGGCCAACTAAGCTATGAGGTAGAGAGATCCCATCCCAGTACCACCCATCTTCTTGGGTTTTAGTTCTTTTTAATCCTCATTAATTTTAATTGTTTTCAAAGTTTTTTTTATCCTTTTGAAAGCCACCCAGAGTTGCTTCAACAGTGAGATGGGAAGCTTTTAAATTTAGTAAATGAAACAAACTAACAGCCTAGTCTAATGTCTAAAAATCCTGAGTTGTAATCCCAAGACATCTGGAAGACACCAGGCTGAGGAAGGTCCTTCATTATTTATGAAGAATTCAATTGTTCCTATGCATCAAACTGAGGGTATCAAATTGCCTTTGATACTTTTAAGGGGAAACTCCTAAATAAGGCAGGAAGGTAATAATGCTCTTTCATTTGTCCTTCAGCAAACAGCATTCTGTGAAAAGCTCCCTTCTACCTTTATTTACCAACTGCCAGTGGCAAATCTATGAAGACACCTCCTGCATAAATAATTGCATTTATTGCAGTTTTAGAATCTGCCTAGAGAACTCTCATTAATGGTAGCATTAAAACTACAATAACTACAGGTGGTTCTCGACTTACGACATTGACCAAAGTTGCAACGGCACTGACTTATGACCGTTTTTCACATTTACATCCCTTGCAGCATTCCCATGGTCATGTGATCAAAATTCAGCCGCTCGGCAACTGACTTGTATTTATGACGGTTGCAGTGTCCTGGGGTCATGTGATCGCCTTTTGCGACTGTCTGACAAGCAGAGTCAATGGGGAAGCCAGATTCACTTAACAACCGGGTTACTAACATAAGAACTGCAGTGATTCACTTAACAACCATGGCAAGAAAGGTCGTAAAATGGGGCAAAGCTCACTTAACAAACGCCTCATTTAACAACATAAATTTTGGGCTCAACTGTGGTCGTAAGTCGAGGATTACCTGTACATTACATGTAGAATACTTGGAAGTTTTCTGACCCTAAGCTGATCCTATCCTTGCGTAAGTTTAACCACATTAGCAGCACAGAGTAAGACTGCTTTTCAAAGGTATCACAGCCTGCCCCCTGCTCGGCCTAGGAGGGACCCTGTCCTCACCATATGATGACTGCCACCATCCGCAAGATGGCTTCATTGAGGCAGTCAAAAAATTCCCGCAGGGGGTGTCCCTTTTGCTTCATGTTGCCAATCACCAGGCCAAAACAGATGGAGAAGACAACGAGGCCAAGGGCGTTCACCCCGTTGACAGAACCCGGGCCGGGGATGACCTCCTCAAAGTTCAGCACTTCCGGGAAGCTCCCTAGAGCGTTAGTGACATTATTCCAGACTCCCAAAGCATTTTCAAGTGGCAGGAGAGGCAAACTGGCAATGGTGGCAGTGTAGTTGAAACCGCTGCTGTTGGTATCCCGGTTTGGGTGCTGTGGCAACATGGCCGCAGGAGAAGTGTTGCTCACAACCGTTCTGTTGATAACGCGGACACTGTATTGAGTCTTATACTGGAAGGGAAGCAGAAGGAAGGATCAGCTCGGGCTCTTATGAGAGAAACAACATCCAAATGAGCAACTCTCACAAACTCTGCAGATGAGAAATGTCTCGAGCGGTCAGTCAGTCAGTCAGAAAATCATCCGAAACGAACAAGGAATCCTTGAGCCACAATTTCCCCATTGACTAACTTACCTGGGAGCTGTAGTGTACATTGTTTATATGAAAGACAGTTTTGGTCACATGCTGATGGGTTGCCTATTAACATTGTTGTAGTGTTTGGTTTCAACTTTAGTTACAAAAGTTGAGGGCTACTCAGAGTTGGTCACAATAAGCAAGTTCCCAATTAGGATCTTCAACTCTTCTTACCTGTCTAAAGCAGGCTTCTACAAGATTGGGTGGAAACATATTCCTACAAGAGACAAAAGCACAAGGATATCAATGCCCCTTCACCATCGGTTTGAAGATTTTTAAGATACTGGGTTGTGGCTAATCATCATACAAAGACCCCTGAACTGAAACTCTCCTGATTGAGTTAGGAATTTCACTAACAGTTCAGTTGGACAAGTCTAGCAAAGAAAAAAAAAAGCACCATTCATTTCCTGCTAGAGAATATTAGCTGAGGAAGCACTAGACAATTACTTCCAGGGTCACCTTGCCACGTCCACCGCGCTGCAATGTTAACAGATGAATGGCAGCTTCCCCTTCCAACCATTTTATACTTTTCATAGCCAGCCCAACATCAGAAGATTCTGCCCTGGCTTAAAAATTGCTCACCGGATGAGGTCCATGAAAGCATCAGTTGCATGGACCTGCTCAATCTTGCCCTCCCGTTGGAGGCCTTTCTTGCTCCCTTTTCCTGGATGGATGATGAGTACCATAAAGATTCCAATGAAGACGGCAATGATGGTCGTCATCATATAGTAAATGACAGCACGCACTCCCATCTTGCCAGAGGCACTGCTGTCCAAGGATGCCATGCCTGAGAAGGGAGGGAAGGCCATACATAATTCAGCAATGGAAGATCACAGGAGACCTTACTCCCAGCCATCTCCAGAATTGCCTTGGAAATTGGATGCTTCATCAGATGGACTTTGTGATCCAACCCAGGGCTGCATTTTTATACTTATGAAGTCCTGACTAGAGAGATGAGAACGCCTGGAAAAAACCCAGAAAAATTGGGGGGGAAAACAGGTTTTCTTCCATTGTTTTCCAAAGCCATTTGGAAAAAAAACAGGAGAAAATGTTTTTTTCCCATTTTTTCAGGGATTTTTCCAGGCCTTCCCATCTCTAGTCCTGACATGATCTGTTCGGTAGAAAGATGGAAACTAGAGAAGGTGCCTTAGCTAGTCCGAAAGGCGCTTTTTCAAGAGGCTACTGGACTTTCTGTTTTTTCTTTGAAGACGTTTCACTTCTCATCCAAGAAGCTTCTTCAGCTGCCTCTTGAAAAAGCACCTTTGGGACAACCCTGACCTGGATGGCTGAGAATCTCCGTAGACATGTACCGTAGCTAAGTTTGTACCCTGAATACACCCAAAGAAAAGAAACGGACAATTCCCAATCCCAAAGAGATAAAATTACAACCAGAAAAGAGAGGGCTTATCCAGCTCTCCTTGAAAGAGGTGGATGAGAACAGTAGTTCAATGGTCAAAGAGTCTTGCCCTTCTAGGTGCTCCGGGAACCATTCATCCCTGTGGCTTCCACCCAAAATCAAGCAACTGTATTGAGATAGTGCGCCTCTGAAAAAGGGGGCTCCTACACCTGCTGTAACACCAGATTGCCAGATGCTGGACAGCAGTTTGCTGATCTGACTTTCAGACAATGATTCTCAGGTAACCTGCTCATTCACCTGTGATAAGGCTAGAGACGATTAGTGGAAGAACCAACATCTGCAGCATTCGCACCAACAGTTCTCCAGGAAAGGAGAAGTATTTGATCTGGCGATAGGTCATCCGATATGGCCGCAGGGCCAGGGCGAGAGTAATCCCTGTGAGACACGAGGCCAAGAAGGGAAAACGTTACAATTCCACTCCTGACAAAGAACAGGGCTTTTCAATTGTTTTCAATTGATTTACCTGCCCTGATATCCCATCTTTTCTCCAGGTGTTCAAGTCTGTGGACTCAGTCTGGTCCACCAGACCTAGAGACCCAACATGTGGTGGCCTCATTAGAGGATGGCTTCTCAAAGCAAGGTTGCTTTCCCACTGCTATCGTCTGCCTCAGTTCGTATTTACTGACATTCTAGACCAGCGTTTCTAGATCTTAGCAACTTGAAGTTGTGTGGACTTCAGCTCCCAGAATTTCCCAACCGGTCTAATAGGCTTATTAACCAAATGATCAGAAAATGCTTCTTATCACCCCATCAGTAAATAAATGGAACTGAAGATGGATATTTCCCTACAACACTTTGGGTTGTAGGAATTGGCCTCAACAAATATCAAATATTACTCAGTCTTATTATAAGTTCTTTTATGGAACCCCCAAATGTATAGGAAAAGTGGCTCTATTATGAAAAATCCCAGTCCCCCATCAATACTTCTTAGAAGTTGTGTCAGAGCAGATTTAAAAAAAAAGCACACATAGCGTGGCCTTGAATTCAGTGATTTATTTAACCTTGAATGCCAAATAAATGGCAATAATGGTTGGATTTGCATGCTTTACTGCACAAGCCAAACAGACTACATTAATATAATGATCCAGGCCGCCAGGGACTTTGCGATTCCAGCAATCTTGTCTGCAAGCAATCCAAAACATGCCTGTAAACTGGGTTTGCCCGCCCCTTTGGGGAAATAACTCTCACTTCCAATTAAAATGGAACTGCGCATTCCCAGTAGATCTGGGACACATGAAATTTGGGATGCCTGAACTACATTCTTGTCCACACTTCACTATTTCAATTAATTCTACATCTTCTCTGTCTACAACACTACTGTGTACAATGAACTTCATTTAAGAAGGTGAAGAAAGACTATGAAGTATAAAGTAACACTTTATATCACGTGTGAGAGAGAGAGAATAAGAGGAAGAGGAAGGGAGAGAGAGAGAGAGCGAAAGAAAGAAAGAAGGAAAGAAGAAAGAAAGAAAGAAAGAAAGAAAGAAAGAAAGAAAGAAAGAAAGAAAGAAAGAAAGAAAGAAA
>JANHFL010001882.1:109650-121257 GCA_032468155.1 Oxyrhabdium leporinum
ACATTTCTTGCCACAGGAACAGGAAGCAAGTTCAAAGCCCAACAGAGGGTATAAATCTCTCTCCCTCTCTCACCCATCGCCTTTTTTGCCCAGGACCTCAAATCCTGTGGTCCTGCTGTCCACCCTTAAACCATCCTTCCAAGCAGCCTCCATGTTTCCAGTGTCTTTCTTCCCACTTGGAACTGAACCCAGATGGAGATTTCTTCCAATATAGCCAACATCCAAAAAGATCTTGACAGACTTGAACAATGGGCCTTATGCAACAAAATGAAATTTAATGTGGAGAAAAGCAAGGTTTTACACCTCGGCAGGAAAACCAAAACTGTAAGTACAGATTAGGCGAAACCTGTCTCAAAAACAGTAACTGTGAAAGGCACCTTGGACAATCACTTAAACATGAGCTAGCAGTGTGCGGCAGCCGCCCAAAAAGCTAATACAATCCTTGGTTGTATAAACAGAAGCACAGAATCAAAATCAGGTGCAGTATTAGTTACTGCCTTAGTAAGTATTAAGTACTACTTAGTAAGTATTAGTAAAGCCATAGTAAGGCCACAACCTGGAATACTGCATCCATTTTTGGTCACCACCTTACAAAAAAGATGTTGAGACTTTGGAAAAAGCGCAAAGAGCAGCAACTAAGATGATTAAAGGCCTGGAGACAAAAACATATGAAGAACGGTTGCAGGATTTGGGTTTGGCTAGTCTAGAGAAAGAAAGGACTAGGGGGGACATGATAGCAGTATTGCAGTATTTTAGAGGTTGCCACAAAGAAGAGGGGGATCAGTTTATTCTCCAAAGCACCAGAGGGCAGGACCAGAAGCAATGGATGGAAACTAATCAAGGAGAGAAGCAACCTGGAGAAACTTCGTAACAGTGACAGCCTGTGGAACAGCTTGCCTCCAGAAGTTATAGGTGCTTCATCACTGGAGGTTTTCAACAAGAGACTGGACAGTCACTTGTCTGAAACGGTATAGGATCTCCTCCCAGGAGCGGCCATCTCCTGAGCAGCGGGCTGGACTAGATGACCTCCAAGATCCCTTCCAGCTCTATTCTGATTGGAAAGTCCTTAATGGTCATTACGTAGGACGGCCTCCAGGGCGGGGCAAGGAGGCTGCGTGGACGCGCCCGCATTAAAAGCTCGACGGCGACAGAGGTTCAAGGACGGGGATCTTCGTCGTCCCGATTCTCGGGTGGACTCGCAGCTAACTTCCGAGTAAAACAGGGAAGAGGAGCCCCACGCTAACGGCCCGCCTCCCTATGGTTCTCACCGGTAAAGGCCCCGAGGCGCCCCGCAAGCCAAGTCTTGCGGAAACAGTTGGTGCTGTCCATAATCTCCCCGAACTCGTTCATGTTGACACCGACCGCGGCGACGGACGCAAGTATCTCGAGATTTCACCAAGGACGCTACCTTAGGACCTGGTCTCGCGAGAGCATGGAGAGCCGGAGTTATACACGGGCCAATGGCAACTCGAGGTTCGTCAGGATTGGACGGGATTAGGGGGAAAGTAGGCGCGGCCTTATTGACGATTGGGGGCGTGACTTGCCCGGTCAGAATAATTGATTAGTTCGTAGGTGTGGCTTCGCACGATTTCTATTGGTAGATGCTTGGGCGGCGCGTGCTTCGTTTCCCCTCCTCTTGCCCGCCTACTTGGGGCGGGGCGTCGTAAAGGACGCGCTTGACCGGCCCGACTGGAATCTCAAATCTGACAAGAGCTTCAGTCGAGCGGCTGTAATAGGAGGCGTGGACGATGGACCCATTTGTCATTCTCTCAGGACTCATTAGTGCGGCCTCGTTTCTGATTGGTTAGTCCGACTGAAGGGCGCGGCGAGCTTTCTTTGTGTGGGGGTGTGACCTGCCTTCCCATTGGCTACGATGCGCGGGCGGTGGGCGGGGCGTCCCCGGGCGTCGTCGTTGTCGTCCATGATGTCTTCATCTTCGCCGCCGACGCCGGTGCAGATTCGCGAGGCTAACGCACATTTGGCCGCCCTGCACGGGCGGGTTGCAGAATTGGAACGGCGGTTGCAAGCTGCGGAGCGCACGGTGCACGGCCAGGCTGAGAGTCTCATCCGGAAGGATGCCGAGATGCGGCAGGCGGTGCTCGGGCTTCGGGAGGGCAAAGACAGGTACTGACCTCGAAGAGGACTAGAACCTTGGTTAGAGTGACTTTGTTATTAGCGAACGAATAACAGGTTTTGTTGAAAACTCGTTGGCAAGTAGGTCCATTGCACTTTCTTTGACTGCCATTTACCTTTTTTTGGGACGTGGGGCTTTCTATGTGAAGTTGGTCCTCTGTTACTGAGCTTTTGGTGGGAGTTGCATAATATATTTTTGGGGGGCGGGACGGGCTTTTTCTCCTCTCTCAATCTTGCCAAACTGTCAGGATTAGGAAATAATTGGACTCTGAAAGCAAATATCCGGGTACTAAATTTCATGGTAGGAAATAGCTATCCCAGCTGGAACCTCAGGAACAAATTAATAGGAAAAGAGAGGTTGAGCAGGCTGTGGATATGAAGGCACTGTCAGCATTTTTTCCTGTTGAATAGCAATTGTGTAATTGTTCCAGTGTGTTTCAGGCAGGCTAAAAAATTCAGCAGGTGGAATCCTTTCAATTACTGTACATTATTTCCAGGTTTACAACATGGAGAAGCAAGCACTTCCCCACTAGCAAGCCCAACCAATAACATCTTGTATACGATTGTCATATTCCAATGGATACTTTCATCTCTAACTTGTGGCTCTGTCTTAGGAAAAAGGACTTAAACATAAATTTACCAGTCCTTTCTCCCATCCTATTTCTCCCATCCTATTTTAATTTTTAAATTTAGATACTGCTCATCTTACTCTCAGAGTGGCTCTGGCAGGTATAACAGTTAAAAGTATAAAAACATAAAAATCATATGTAGCCTTTGACTTAATAACAGTTTGTTTAGCAATCGTTCAAAGTTACAACTGCTGAAAAAAGTGACTTGCAACCAGCCCTTCACACTTAGAAGTGTTGCAGCCAGCGTCCCTGTGATCACACAAACAGAATTTGGCAACCAGCATGTATTTAGGATGGTTGCAGAGTCCTGGGGTCACATGATCATCCATTTTTGATCTTCCCAATTGGTTTCCGACAAGCGAAGTGAATGGGAAGCTGGATTTGCTTAATGACCATGTGATTCC
Source organism: Oxyrhabdium leporinum (assembly GCA_032468155.1). Lineage (NCBI taxonomy): Eukaryota > Metazoa > Chordata > Lepidosauria > Squamata > Cyclocoridae > Oxyrhabdium > Oxyrhabdium leporinum. Next base: position 112,817 of record JANHFL010001882.1, read on the forward strand.
CTTAACAATCACTGTGATTTGCTTAATGACTGCAGCAAAAACATCCATAAATTTGGGTGCAACTCAGTGGCTTCCTTGCTTAACAACAGAGGTTCTGGTCCCGATTGTACTCATAACTTGAGGACTACCTGTGAAGATACAATATATCAGTAGAAGGGAGTCAAGTAAAACAAGGATTAAAAAAGGTTAAAGGTAGGGTTGAGGGGCTTCAGTGCGCTGACCGCCCCCAGGGTTGTGAGCCCTTTGCAAACTAGCAGAGCTGGGTCTTCAGACTCCTTCGAAAAGTGAGGAAGGTGAGGCCCACCTCACCTCTAGGGGAAGGATATTCCAGACAGTGGGGGAAACGGGAGAGGAGGCTCTTTTCCTAGACCCTGCCAGTTAAAATTCTTTAACTACAGTATTGAGTAACATACTTTCCCTGCCTGATCAGATGGGGTGGAGTAATGTGAGGTGGATAAGATGGTTCCTCAGGTAACTTGCTTTTTTTTCCCCATCTGTTTTTTTTTTCCTCCAAAGGGAAATTGCCATATTGGAGGAAAAGCTGCAGTCTTCTGAACAGCATGCACAAAAACTGTTAAATGTGATCCAGGAAAAAGACAATTTGATAATGCAACTGAGGCACAGGAGCCGCCTGCTGACCAAGATTTGTCGTAGCCGTCCAGTCCTGGATAATCTCTTGGCATACATGGCAGAAGGGGAGCAGCTGAGTCCTGTCCTTGGCGCACAAAGTGACGCCAACTCACCAGATCACAACCTGTCATTGGAGACAAACTGTATCCCAGACCTTGATTTGGACACCAAAGACTTTTCACTTGGGGATGACGAACAGGATTCAGACAAGACTTTGTTTGGGACAACAGTGTAAACAGACGAAGATCCTTGGTTCCCATATCTGAAGCCTTTAAAAAAATATCTCTTTTGAGTAGGGTAATGCCACTTTTTTTTACTCTGATCTCCTCGTGCTGGAGATGACAAAGTGACTATTTTTAAACCAGCCACTCTAGTAATAGTTTTATGTATCAGCAGACTTTTTTGGTTTGTGGCTTAAAAATCATGCCTTTTTTTCCTGCACCCTTAATTGGATGTTGGGTATCTGGATCTCTAGGACAAATTACGACAGTCCCAGCATCTTCCAATATTGGTTATATTTACAGTTGTGGGAGTTTTAGGGTAGCCCTTCAGATTGCCTAATCCCACCCTTAAAAGAAGCAGGTATATAAAGGGAAGCTGATAACTTAAATTAACATTACTCTAAACAAGGTTGCCACCACAGCTCTCTCTTTCTCTATCTCACAATATTTTTTGGTTATATCCATCCAAAACCAGCAGCAGTCTTTTAGGGAGTAGGACAGGACCAGAATGGGTTCAAACTACACGGAAGGAATTCAAATAAGGGTTAGACATCGGGAGGATTTTTCTAATTGTTACAAGTTGTCAGCTAGTGGAACAAATTGTAAAGTACTTGGTAAGTTCTCCTTTGCTAAAGGAGATGTCCTACTGAATCCTGCAGATGGCCTTTATGGTTCCTCCTAATTGTGTGATTATGTAATTTTAGATTTGCATGTGCCACGTGGGCTAAATGGTTTAAAATATAAAATGCACAAGGACAGTAAATCATGCCTTTGTTGATAGGCTTGGAAATCCCAGTTAGAATGATAAAAAGAAGAATGTTCCCTAGATACCAGTATCTTTTTAAGAGCCATAGTTAAGGTTGGAATCCTGGAGTCCAGTCCTGCTAGTACAGGTAGTCCTCAACTTACAACCATTCACTTAACAACCATTTGAAGTTAAGACAGCTGGGGAAAGAAAGGGACTGTCAACTGGTTCTTACACTTACGACCGTTGCAGTATCTTTATAGTAATGTGATCAAAATTTGGGCAGTTGGCATGTATTTATGATGGTTGAAACTTCCTAGGGTCACATGGTCACCACTTACAATCTTCTAAGGCAGGGGGTGTCAAACTGGCGGCCCGTGGGGTGGATGCATCACGCACAGGCCACGCCAACCCCAGCTCCACGAATGGGGAAAACGTTGCAAAACGTCACATAATGGCAACGTGATGCAGCGAGTTTGATACCCGTGTTCTAAAGGGACTTCCAACAACCAAAGTCAATGGGGAGAGCTGGGTCTGCTTAATGACCATGGCAAAAAAAGTTGTAAAATGGAATGCAACTCATTTAACAACTGCATCACTTTGTGAGCGAGGTTGCACTCCAATTGTGGTCATAGGTGGAGGATTTCCTACATTCATTTATACTGATTGGGGTAAAAGACTACTTCCTTTCATTGGGCAGCTTCATCTCCCTTCAAGATTTACCCCTTAACAATCTTACTGAAGTAAGTTTTTCTAGCGCAGTAATTCTAAGTCTAGTGCATCTTCTGCTCGCATGTGACTTAATCCATCTTTAATCTGGGTAGGCAATTTTTTAGGAGGAGCAAAATCACAGAGAATAAGAAAGTTCTTTTTCAGCCTATTCGGCTAAGCCACAGGAATGAGCACAGGATTTCAGCTTGACATACTACTTCTGCTTGCTTGAGCAGGAAAAGGAATTCAGCCATTTTATTTATGGCCTTATTGGTGATTAGGCCTTCTCCATGGCAGGTATGAGCAATAGCCCTTAGATTTATATACTGCAAAGTGCTTTACAGCAGCGGCCTCCGACCTTTTCAGCTTAGCGGACTGGCGGAAGCGGCAATGAAGGAAAGGGGGTGGTTGCGCATGTGCGTCGCTTTCACAGATGCAGCTTTGCACACGCACTCGCACACCTCTTCCATGGCCCGGTTCCAAACAGGCTGCAGACCAGAACCGGGCTGCAGACTGGGGGTTGGGGACCTCTGCTTTACAGCGCTTTCTGAACAGTTTACAATGTCAGCATATTTCCTCCAACGATTTGGGTCCTCATTTTACCCACCTCAGAAAGATGGAAGGCTGAGTTAACCTTGAGCCGGTCAGGATCGAACTCCAGACTGCAGGCAGAGTTAGCCTGAAATACTGCATTCTAACCACTGCACCGCCAGGCATTACTGTGCCTGTTCTCAGAGTGGGTCACTTGCCTCTTTAGAAAAAAGTGTAAGCAATGACTCAGAGCTATTAAGCCAGTGTTTCCCAACCTCAGCAACTTTAAAATGTCTGCACTTCAACTCCCAGAATTCTCTGGCTAGCTTGCCAGTTTGTTTTCAAGCCCATGAATCAGTCAGGAAAGATCAGAGCCTATTATTTTAGCTTCTCAGTGGGGGAGAAAAAGTCTGGTTTATTTTTAACACTAGTAATTTTGTGTCAGAAATGTTACCCTAAGCTTGCTAAAAATGCTGAGAACTTCTGCTGAGTTACTGGTAACTGAGATGCACTTTCTGCTGAAATCCTGGAAGTTGCTTTTGGATATTTTCCTTGTCTGCCTTCTTGACCAAGCACATTATTACTGTTCAGACTATAGGGAACTGGCAATCAATGGGTTTTTAATAGTTTTCCCCCCTCAGAATTGAACAAGCTTCCAGGGCCGCTATAAAAGCTAAATAGGAATAATTATTAATGGCCTGGGGTGGAAAATTAAGGAGATTGTACCTTGTTTTGATTCTATCCTAATAGAAAATGGACATTGATGCATAGAAGCTGTTTTTATATGATAGACCCATCCACTTTTGTTAAAAGAGTACCCTTTGGAAATAGTTTGCCCTTGTCATGTGCGGCTCTTGAATTGGGAGTTTTAGGATTACTTGGACATTCAGACCTGAAACTCACACCATCACGAGTCATTGAAGAACATGGCTGTAGCTACAGAAGGCAGGGGTAAAAAGCTGGCTGTGTTTTATAATTCAATATCTTATGTGAATCCAGCCAAACTTGGGGTACTTATCCCTCTTTAAACTCATGTTCAGTAAAGTGCTGTGCAATTGCCATGCAACAACATGTTACATTACTGACGTTCCAGTCAGCCATGACCACCTGTACAATACAGTAGTCCATTTCATACATATTTCTAAACCCGGCAAATGTGCTGATCCTTCCCTCATGTCCAGGAGATGATGTCTGTCCTATAGAGGCAGTAGCAATCAGTGAACACGAACTCCTTTTCAGTTGGAGATCATTTAAAACAATAATTGAAACTTTTTAAGGCAATGCTTCTCTACCTTGGCAACTTGAAGATACGTGTATTTCAATTCCCAACTGGTTGGGGAATTCTGGGGGTTGAAGTCCACACATCTGCAAATTGCCAAGATTGAGAAACACTCTGTTACGGGGTCTTGAGCTACAGAGGAAGTAAAAGGGAAGCAAAATCCGGTGGTTCAGACAATGTTGTGTGTGTATTTCAGAGGAAAGTAGAAATGTCTTGAGGGATCCCATTCCGGTGGAGTTCACAAAATTCCACCAACCTAAACAACCATGAAACTGCCTTGGTGTCCTCTTAATTCCGTTTCGGCCATGTAGCTTTCAAAATGGCTGAAATGGTGATAGCAACAACATGATTTCCCAAGATTCTGCTTTTTCTTGCATCCAGTCTTCGCCATTCATGTCTGCCCATATGGGTTGAGTTAACTCTTGTAGTCCTCTTGGGGGAGTTGCAGATTTTCTACTAGTATTTTGGCAACCCTTTTTGTTCTATAATTTGCTGTATTTCCACAGAATAATTGATTTCTTGCATGAGTGATTGCAGTCTTAAGCACTCTTACAAGGAACCATCAGGACTAAATTCTGAATACATATGTAGAGGATTGGTTTGTTTTATTTAATGCCTGTTACATTTATTTTGAGTCATATATTTACTGACAACTAAAGCACCAGTTAAGTGCCTATGGGGATTTTATTACACTATGTCCTCAATCTAATTTTTCTTGTTGGAAGCAAAATAATATTAAAAATATTTTGGTATACTTGATCTGTACTGTATTCTGGTGTTTTTCTCACGGTTTCTAAATGTTTTACATGGGCTATAACTAAGATATGATTCCTAGCAGGAATATTAAAACTTTTTCCAAACTGCCTGTTTTTATGACGTTGTTCTCTTTTTTTAAAGGCAGTCTGATCAGTTGTGGTATGAATCTCTCTCAAGAAATTTCTCAAAATTCTGAAAGCTCAAGAGTCACAGAGTTCAAATGATTTAATGAAGAGCTAAATATAGCTAAATAAAAATATATGTAGATAGTCCTCGACTTGCAACCACAACTCTGTTGTTAAGTGAGACATTCATTAAGTGAGTTTTGCCCCATTTTACGACCATTCTTGCCACAGTTGTTAAGTGAATCACTGCAGTTGATAAGTTAGCAACACTGTTGCTAAATGAATCTGGATTCCCCATTGACTCTGCTTGTGAAAAGGTTACAAAAGTTGATCATATGAACTTGTGACACAGCAACAGTCGTAAGTATGAACCAGTTGCCAAGCATCTGAATTTTGATCACATGACCATGGGGATCACTTTTTTTCAGTACCGTTGTAAGTTTGAACAGACACTAAATGAACTGTTGTAAGTCGAGGGCTATCTGTATAGTTTTTAACTGTTGTTAGCTGCCCAGAATCATGAATTTGAGATGGGCCATATAAATTGAAATAAAGGACTTTCACAAAGATTAAAGAAACATGGGGAACAACAGAGAAGGAACTGAGCTAAGAGCAGAAGATCCATTTCAGATACACATATAGAGCATTTGCTAGTATTAAAAGTATTCAACACAGGATGCTCCTATCTAGAACATGTTTTTGAGTTGTGGACTGGAGGCACTATTCTGTGGTGCTTCCAGTATTAGATGTAGGGAAAATCTTAACAGGGTTAAGAGGGGCTGTCACAGAGAGGAAGGGGTCAAGCTATTTTCTAAGGCACCTGTAGGCCAGACAAGGAATAATGGATGGAAACTGTACAAGGAGAGATTCAGCCTGGAAATGAGAAATTTTCTGACAGTGAGAAAAATCAACCAATGGAAGTTGTGGGAGCTTCATCACTTGAGACTTTCAAGACGAGATTGGACTGCCATTTGTCAGAAATGGTATTGGGTCTCCTGCTTGGGCAGGGGGTTGGACTAGATGACCTACAAGGTCCCTTCCAGCTCTGTTAATCTGTTAATCTGTAGGGTAAAATAGGGTGGCTCTTTATGGACAGTGATGGGGAGAGGGGCTAATAGGTCATGGCTGTTATTGGAGGCTGCATTGACTTGCTTGACCAGCTGGGTTTCAACCTTATACTTAGATTCAAGGCATGCCCTCCATCAGGTTTCCCCTGGGCTTGCAGTCTGGAGTCTCAGCTAGTACAGAATGCAATTATCAAATTGCTTGGCTATGTACTGTACATGATAAACCCCTACTGGAGCATCTGGTTTGGTTGCCAATTCCCTACCAAATAAGGTTCACAGTAGTGCTTATGACACATTATACCCTAACTGACTTGATCTTACACATTACCTTATCCAATAGGTTTGCTCTTGCCTTCCTCTCTGGGATTAATCCCCTCTTTTATTTCTCTAGTATTTTGCTCATCTTGGAGCAAAGCATTTGGAAAAAACACCAGACTCGTGACCTCTCTGTCTCTCAAACTCTCTCTCTCCCTTTCCTTTCTCTGCTATAACCTGTAAATGTATTAAATATACAGGTCACACTATCTTTGTTTAATATATAACTATTAACCTGGATTGTTCATTTATACCTTATGCTGTTGTAAGGAGTTCTTCTAAATACTACTTCTAAATACTAGAGCAGGGAGGCGGAGAATGTTGTGGGTCCCATCCCCTAGGAAGATACACCTGGTGGGACCCAGAAGAAGGGTCTTCTCCATGGTGGCTCCCTCTCTCTGGAAACATCATTCCCACAGAGAGTAGAATGGCCCCCACTCTGACATTCTTCTGGAAGGCGCTGAAGACCTGGTTCTGCCAGCGGGCCTGGGGAGCCCAGAGTGGGATGGAGCCCATTATATGGCTCGTGTGATGATTCTCTCTTTTAGCAATAGCACTTAGACTTATGTACGGCTTTACAGTGCTTTACAGCCTTTTCTAAGTGGTTTACAGAGTCAGCATATTGCCCTCAACAATCTGCGTCCTCATTTTATTGACCTTGGAAGGATGGAAGACTGAGTCAACCTTTTTATTAGTTTTATTGTTTTTATATGATGTTTTTATATTCTTGTAAGCCGCCTTGAGTCACCATGTGCAAATAGGTGGCAATATAAATCGAATGAATGAATGAATAAATGAATGAATGAGTACATACATACATACATGCATACATACATACAAACGTTTTCATCTGGACTCACAAAACAGCACTATCTGCTTTTCTCAAACTGTTGTATTTTATCCTCTACTTACGACACCGCTTACCATCTCTTAGGCCTCTATATTTTCAGGTAGTTCTCAACTTACAACTGTAATTGAGCTTGGAATTATGACTGAAAGTCAGGTTGATAGTTAAGCAGATCATCACTGGGGCTGCTGGGACATCCATATTAAAGGTAGATATTACTTGAGTCTGATGATGTGCTGTGTGAGTCAAAATATAGTACAGGCAAAGGTAGAATAAGATTAGAAATAACAAAGGCACCTTTTTCCAGCTTGCTAATTCCTAAATGTGTTGGGATCAGAACTCACAGAATTCCCATTTTAGAGAAATTTCAAGAGTTCTTGTTGCAAAACAAGGGTGGGAAAGGTTGCTGTACAAAACAGAATCTGTTGGATTGTCAAAAAACAGCAACAGAAAACAGTCCTCTCTGGGTACATGACAACATTTCTGGGCACAAAAGTTGCTGACAATTGCTAATTGACAGCAGGCGACAGCCCTCACAATTGGGCAAAAAAGAAAGATCTTGAGATGGTACCAACCAAACCTTTCACTCTGATACAGAGCTGTATTACCTCTCTCTCCCTCTCCCTCTCTCTTTTTAAGCAGCTCTAGACTAAGATGAGCCATCCAGGCTTCTGGCCCCTCCTGCCACCTTCCTATTTGGCCTGTGTCACTTCCTCTGAGAGCTTTCCCTTGGCGAGGCCCTCCTGGCAACAGAGCAGGCGATTGCTATAGAGACAGGGAACCGCTCAACGCAAGCCAACACAGCAGTCAAACTAAGTTCCCCGGTTGGCGAGAAAAAGCAAGTAAAGAAGCAACAATTGCAGGTAGGAATTCAACATTGATGGAAAAAAACTCCAGCAGTCTGGTTTGAGGGGCAGGGGGTGGATTATAAGAAGAGAGAAGGAACGGAAAGTTATTTTTCCTCCAATGTCTGTTTGCTGGAATGAACAGAAATGAAATGAACAAAAGTTTTTGTGGCCTCGTACATTTAGTCTTCAAACTGTCTCAAATTTTTTTTTTCATCTTAATGAACTAAAAGGACCTACTCACTTGGAAACGAAAGGAAGTATAAACACAGGTAATCAGAAGTGTCTTCCCTACCGCATCGAGTCCACTCCCCCCCGACGTCCCGTGCGGTCACACAGAGAGGGCCTGCTGGGGGTACCATCGGCGGC
>JANHFL010001882.1:127136-146462 GCA_032468155.1 Oxyrhabdium leporinum
GTTCAAATTTTGAGGTGAATCGTTTGAACCATTTTGGATACAATGGGCTCGGTCCATTTTGGGAAGAGGGAGCTAGAGCAAATGTTGCTTATTGAATCCAAAATCCATGAATGGAAATATTTTAAACTGAGAGTTTACTAGATTTGCATATCATAAACCATTATTATTCAGGTCCCTTTTAGGACTCTAAGGCAGTGCTTCCCAATCTTGGCTGTGTAAAGATTCCCCCTGCTGGCTGGGGAATTCTGGGAGTTGAAGTCCACACATCTTCAGGTGACCAAGGTTGGGAAATGTCGCTTTAAGTTAGTTGAGAACCGAATGCCGTGTCATTATTTTCTTCTATTAATGTGAATGGCCTAAGAGCACTACTATTTTTGGTAATCCCAAATGTTTAAATTTTTAGGGTATATTTTTAACTATGACAATTTTACGGTCTTGAAGTAAAAGTACTACTTTGTCCAAGTATACCGAACCATTGTCATCCCCAATAAAACATCAGGTTCTGTCACTAGGGACAAATGTTAAAATCTACTCCATATTTCTCTACAGATCACGAATGAGGAATTCCTGAATTACTACAGTGGAGTCAGCGCTTCTATTGACAGGGATGACTATTTTGTCGACATGATGAAAGCTGCATGGAAGCTGTAGTGGGATTGAGTGTTGGCATTCCTTTCTGAAGCATAGGCAACTTAGCACCACATATTTAGTACGACATTCCTGGGATGTTCTAGTGCAAAGTAGATTTAGGACTTTGGCTAATGAGGATCCAGCTTGTACATGCAGTAGACACATGATTAAAAAAAGAGGTTCCTCTAAATTGCCCATAATTACGATGCTGTGATAGAAATCTAACTATAGCAGAAGGGAATCTGGATTTCCTGACTTCCATCCTTTTTCTTTCTGAGTTTTCTACTTAAGGGAAGTTTGGACTTTTTGGAAATCATTAACCTGTAACTTCCAACTAAAATTGGTCAAGTAGAGGCGTTCAACTTCCAAGATCCCTATTGGCCATAACGGGATCTGCTGGGAGCTGTAGTTTGTCAGATATATGGAGAGACACATGTTCCTAGCCCCTGTGGATTTATCAGTCTCTACACAGAAGAACATTTAACATTTTCCAACTGAGTGCTATGAGTTTGTCTATCAGTGTAGGATTCTCTCTCCTGTTAGGCATAGACCAGAATAATAAAAGGCTTTTATACTCTTTTCTGAATTTTCTCCTGAATAAAAGATTCACCAACTCCAACTTGGCTGCTTGTTAATATCCAGTAGGGTGATAAAAAAGGGTACATGGTAAGGATGGAGAATTGGCAATACCATCAGCTTAAGTATGCCTTATGGTCAGGAATTAGAATCCCACAGATTCAAAGACTAGTTGCTCCCAGAGCGGCCCCATGGGCCAGATCTAAGTACCCTACGGGCCAGATCCAGCCCCTGGGCCTTGAGTTTGTCACCCCTGGTCTAAGTGTACCCATTTTAAATTTTTAACATTTTACCACTAACCACAGAGAACCGTCTTTAATAGTTTAATTAGTAATTATAATGGGAAAGGCAGCATCCCCATGTCAATTCTTGATAACTTAATGAATATAGAGGGATTTTTTGCAACAATTTGAAAGTAGTTTGCCACTGCTGGGTTTTCCCCCCTCCCCCACTTTCCAATCTAACAAAAACTCCGGCCTTTCCTGAAAGTCTCCTATCTAGTACAGAACCAAGTCAAATCCTACTCAGCTTTCTATCCAGCCAAGACTGGCCAGGTACTGCCACATGCTAACATAACTGGGAAGAAGATTCATCTAACTCTACAGCAGCAATGGTGCAGATATTTCTCCTATGACTTCCCAAACTGAATAGTTAAATGAAGTTAAGACTGAAAGTGTCAAACTTGTAACCTTTACAGTGATGACAAAATTTGGTCAGCCTGAAAGGTAAATTGTATGTTTGTTTTAATTTAACAAAAAAAAAGGTATTCAAGTAGTCCAGTAAATAATACTGTTGTCATACATATTAAACCAAAGTTTGGTGAATTATAATTCACTGGCTAAACACATTTAGCTTAATTTAGCATGAATCTAACAAATTTGAAACAAAACCAGTTCTGGAATATCTCCCTCTTATGGACATTTCCCCATTAGATGAGCTCCAAGTCTCAACTAGCTCAATTATTTTATTTCACAGTAGTCCACCTGGTGCCTACCTCAGCAAGACTTGAATGCTTTAATACCAAGTGATTTTTAATTAACTGGTTTTTTTTAAGCCACTGTTAAACAGAATGCTCTTCTCAAGTTGGAAAATGTCCTTAAAAATCTAACAATACCTCAGTAACTAAGTCTCATTTTGTGTCTGAAACAATATAACTAGATCTGATCCCAGTATATTTTTAAATCCATCTTCCTGTTAGTAAAATGGAATAGCCAAGTGTTCCAAAGGAGAAATGGACACAGGACACAGAAATGACTGGCAAGAAATTGGATTCTATATAGCCCTTTTAACTTTGTTCTTAAAGGACCCCTTATTGTTCTAAATAAACTTAATTGCTGTTGTTTGGTTAATAGCAATACCAGTTTCAGATCGAGGCAAAACCAGAACTTGTTGCCTGAAATGGCTGAAGAAACTTCCAAGCAAGCCACTGAGCATAACTGTTCACAAATCCTTTGTGATGGAATGTCAGTTTGATTCAGAGAATGGGAAATGACTGCCAAGCCATTAGATATTTGAATCTAGTAAATTAGAAAGTGTGAGAAAAGAACCAGTAACGGTGGTGTGGTTGCCTTAGGTATAGGTTGCCTTGAAGGTCTTTGACAGGTTTTCAAGGTTCTGTTTCAATACCCAAAATATATTAATGCAGTGTTTTTCAACCTTGGTGACTTGAAGATGGATGGACTTCAACTCCTAGAATTCCCCAGCCAGCATAGAATTCTGGGAGTTGAAGTCCGTCCATCTCAAAGTCGCCAAGGTCAAGAAACATTGCATGAAAAGTACATTTCAAGATTTCTGGTAACTCGTTGTTTTTCCGACCTTGCTTATCTCAAAGGGCCGACATCACTCTTGAAATCCTGTCAAAGCTTCAACTTCTATCTAGCACAAGGTGGAATTGTTCCGAATTTCTTTTTCATATTTTCAACTTTCCAGACTTGAATATAATTTCTGTAACAATTTGGTATTTCTTTTTTCACAAATCAAACCGACAAGCAGACCCATTGCCTAATTTCTGAATTTCGTGCTCTTTTTGGAGGCACTTTCATTAATGGCCATAAGATGGCAGAGAGTTCCTCAATTAAGAGCCTTTCCACACAATCACACTTTTCCATAAGAAATGAAACTATGCTCCTCTGCTGTTTTCCTTGTATCAAAGAATTACGCAAGGCAGGACTTTTGTTACAAGTTGTTTAATGTAATTTCCAAATACATCTGATATGACAATTGTACAGAAATCTTCCAAAACACATGGGTGTTGTCTGGTTGTTGTTTTTTGTTTGTTTTCTTTTACTTATCACTAATTGGCTAACGGCTTGAAGAAGAAAACAAATTTATAAAGTCTGTGTCTGGCCCAGCCAACTCTCCATCTCAGGAAAGCGCCCAAAATGCGTTTCCAGACAGTCACTGTGCAAGGAATACAGCCTGTGGCTGGCCTAGAATGAAACGTAGAATCTCCTCCTCTTTGCCACAGCAAATCACTTGAATCCAAACCACTGTGTCCATAAATAGCTGCCAGATTTTGTTTTTTTTTTTAAAATGAACTCTGTGGGTAACTGTTTAAACATTCCATTGAATATTAACGCTTCTAGAGAAACCAGCCAACCTCTTACCCTGGATGACTTTGAGTGCCTCCCTTAAACGCCATACACACAAACCCACCCAAGCCTTTCACACAATCACATGCATACCAATGGCAGGATCCTCTTAGCTCCAGATGTTTAACAAAAGCGAATAAAATTATACCCTATTCCCGTCCCGCTCATACCTGTTATGCCAAAGTAACTTTGAATAATCGGATGTGCATCCACTGTTCTAATTAACTGTTTTAAAAGGGTGAGGGGGGAAGTGTCTTGTTAACACAAAGTGGAAAATTATTCTCCCTAAAAGCAGCACAACTGCCCAAGAGTTACAATCGTATCAGTCTTCAGTGTCATTCCGTAGGCGGTTGGTATGTACACATCTGGTGCATTTGAGAACTGAAACGCAAGGGGAGAGGAAGAAAGGTTAAGTAAAAGCAAAACAAAAATCTGGAGAAGGCTGCACACATGCATGGCCATCTGCTTTCTCTCCCAGGAAGGGAGAGTGAGAAGAAACTTTTGTCAGCCTGAAGCTCTTCCAAAGAGACAAAAGGCGGGAGAAACGACTCAAGGACAGACTTCTGAGATCTGATGAGAACTTCCATCCATTACACAGAGGAGGCAGAGTATAAAACCTGCCTATGATTCCCAGTTGTTTCTGTGACTCAGCAGCTTATGACTTCGTATTACAATGTCCTCCTTGTTTTCCACAGTGGACAGAATTGAAAAATAGGCTTCTACCCTCTTCTTGGTTTCAGGGCTTCCTTTGACAAGATGAAAAGAAGGCCGCCTTTTCACTTCTCAACCACCTCAGGCGGAATCAGACTGTGGCTTGTCCCAACTCTGTTGTGTTACCATCTTCATTGCAAATGGCTCAGATTTGGGAGTTCAACCGAGCAGTGGTCCCATCAAGGCCAAGAGCGGGGGGTGGGGGGGAGAGAGAGAGAAAGGCCACCAATTCTTCCATGGAGCTGGTGAAAACGTCCTGTTCGGATAGATGTGCCACTCCACAGAGTCCTCAACAGGAAGTCACCAAAGCATTCCAAGTCTTTATGGTCTTTGCCCAAAGATGTCGCAGCCCAACTTATTTATATCACACTCCAGCTATAGCCAGAAACAGTCCTTTTTTAAGCCGATCGTATTCAAAGAGGTTTCCCATTTCAACAGAGCCGTCTCTGGACACATCTCAAACAAACAAACCCACAGAGCCAGTGGCAGCCCAGGTTGATACTTAGGTAATTTGTATTTAGGCACAAACTGAAGATGCTTACTGACCAAGAGAAAGTGCCCAAAGCAATACCTATATTTTTTTTTTTAGTAGTTGGCCAAGATTGGAAGAGCAGCCCTCCTGTTTTCAGGAAAACAAGGCAGCTGTTTCCTAATCAGCTGTTAAGCACCTTGGCAAGGCAAGAAGGAAATAAAAGGTTATTTGAAAGGATTAAAAACAAACTGGTATATGAATACCTGTTATATATGTACACGTGTGTGCCTGTGTTGGGATGTCTATTTACACAGTGGCTTCACTCTCCTTTAAATAGTAACAGAAACATAACAGTACAAAACAGAAGGGGCCCACTTGGTCAACACACAAGAGTATCTTATTAAAATCTTTAAAAAAAAAAAAAAGAAAGTAAGTTATCGCCACATTTGAAGTCCCAAAATGACAACAATAATGATAACCAGAAAAAGAAAGGAGTTGTTAGCAAAAAAAGATTTAAAAAAAAAAGAACAAAAAACACACCCCCTTTCCCACTCCAGAGCTTAAAGTGTTTCTGCCCCATCCACAAACTCAACAAAAGTCTTATTGTGTTGTTTTTAACTTCTAGGATGAAAAAAAGAAATCAAATCCCCAAAGAGATGCCCCTCAGACAAGCCACGCTGTTGTCAGCGAAGTTTCCAATGGGGCAAAAATTGTTATTTTTTTAAAAGAAAATATTTTTTTTTAAAGGAAAGGTCTTCCAGTTGAAATCCAACTTTTCTTCAGAAATGGTGGGAGAGGCAGGAAGCAGAGCGGGCGATGGGGATTTTAGGCAAGAAGAGACTGTTTTGGAAGGGTCCATCAGAGAGGCCATTCAGCTACTGGAGTTGAGGGACGGAGGAAGAATGTGTGTGGCAAGACAAAGAGGTGCCACGGGCAAGCTATGGCAAGTCTTGGTGAACCTGCCCTCTACAATGAATCACAAGTTGGGGGGTTGGAGGTGGGGGAGAGAAACGGTACTCTTTTTCTCCCTGCTCATCAATATGATGAGCAATTAAATGTCCCAAAATCACATTCAGCCAGTTTTGTCCAAAGTCTGCTGTGTTTTGTTTTGTTTTTTGTTTAATATGGAATCAACTGATCCAGCCCCCCTGAAAAAAATTCAACACACACACAGAGAAAAAAAAAACCCAGAACAGGGATGCAGAGTTCTTAAATCTCAGAGCCTCTGTTGCTGTCCAGAGCAAAAGATGGCCTGGGGCATGAGTCTCACAAAGGGCCCTGCGAAAGGGGGTTTCTGGCAGCTGCTCTTCCAAGTGGTCTGGATCGTGGCTGCTATGTACTGCTGGTTGCTTGCCCATCCACTTCATCGGTGGGACCTGCAATACGAAACAGGGAGGTTCGTGTTCAAAGCAGGGTTGTAGAACCATTGCTTATTCGCAATGGGAATCGATTTCCTCCATTAACCCCAGGCAGGTTTTATTTCCATTTTTACTGATTCACTCTTGATTAAGCAATTTATGCTCTTATTTTTTCAATATTAAATCCAAATCAAGAAAACATAATACGACAGTTTTTCTAAATACTAATTTAAGCAAGTCAGGTTAACCGGTTGGGTGCACCAATCTGCAAAGAGTTCAAGAAGCCATTAACTTTCCAAACTGCTGTTACCCTGCCCAATACGTATGCTGATAGGACATTCTGATCCCAGACCTATTGGGAAAACACTAGCAGAAATATTATACAAGGCTGCAATGCATTTAAACCCACATCTAAGGTTGTTTTAAACTTTCTTTACATCTTGTTCTTAAATGTAAAGACATAAATTTAAATAACCTCTGAACAAACGCCATCTTTACAATAACTAAGCTCAATAATGTGGAACTGGAATAAAGAATAATGTCTTCCCATGATCAGCTTTGTTTCCATACCCATGTCTTGAGTCAAAATTGGGTCTGCAGGTTCTTGAGGGCAGAGACCGGGGTGATAATATCCTGCAAACTGTTATTCATGGTTGAGACATGCTTTGGACATTGGAGGTATCCCCATCAATGGTTCTGAACAGAATACAGGTAGCCCTCTGAAAAAAAGTGACTTATGACCGTTTTTCACACGTATGATCATTGCAGCATTCCCATGGTCACATGATCAACATTCAGCCGCTTGGCAACTGACTCATATTTATGATGGTTGCACTGTCTCAGGGTCACCTGATCAGCTTTTGTGACCTTCTGACAAGCAAAGTTAACAGGGAAGCTGGATTCATTTAACAACCACGTTTCTAACTTAACAGCTGCGGCAATTCACTTAACAACTGTGGCAAGAAAAGTGGTAAAATGGAGCTAAACTCACTTAACTGTCTTGCTTAGCAACGGAAATTTTGAGCTCAATTGTGGTGGTAATTCGAAGGCTATCTGTATCCCCGGAAACTGCTTACCACTTCCAGGTGATCCCGAAGGGGCAAGAACATCATCATCGCTGTCTTCCTCGTTGGACTGTGTCACTTCCGGCACTGGTGCTGCACTTTTGGCTTCTTGCTCTTGCTCTACACGACTCCGCAAAGCCAGGATCCGATGGTGCAAAGCTGCATACAGCTGTCCTGTGTCTTTAGAACTTGCCTAAAATTCAGAGAGAATCGGTAACTCTCTCATTAAAAGGGCTGCAAACTGACAAGTCACTTGTCCAAGCAGGTAAAGGTTTCCCCTGCCCGGTTATGTTGGTCTCTAGGGGGCGGTGCTCATCTCCTTTTCTTAGCTGAGGGACCCAATATTGTCCAAAGACACTTTCCGCGGTCAGGTGGCCAGCATGGCTATACGCCAAAGGTGAATGGAACACAATTACCTTCCCACTCAAGTGGCACTTATTAATCTACTCACATTTGCATGCTTTCAAACTGCTAGGAGGGCAGGAGCTGAGGCAGGAACGGGAGTTCACCCCGTTCACGGTGCTGGGTCTTGAACCCAGGCTGTCACCTTTGCAGCTGCCAAGCTCAGCGTCTTTAATTGCTGAGCCATCGCCCCTCCTTCGTCCGTTTTGCCAAAAATATAATCAGATTGCTAAAGAATGCTGACGTCTGTGAATCTGAAAGGCTTTCATAATGAGTGGCCAAATCAATGCAGGGCAGGAAGAGGAAGCACGACAGGAGTTATTAACAGCGGAGAGGAATGGAATCTCTGCATAGGATTCAAAAGCATTACTTTGTGAGGCCACTCTTAGAAAAGCAGATGGGGACTCTGTGCATAGGATGCACATCATTAGGTCACAATCTGTTTCTATCAACCCAGAGGTTAGAATACAAATAACTGATTTGGGTGACAAAGTGGTAGATTGCAAACCAGAAAACTTTCTAACAAGTTCAGGGCAATTCAACATGGAACTAATTATCTATGGAGTTGGGGGTTTGCCTTAAGATAGAGACTGACAGTAACATGCTAGAAATGCTATAATTTGGATTCTGCAACCAGTCAGGGAGTTTATCAATCTGTCTGTCCATCTATCTAGCGGTAAACCAGAAAGCGTTCTAACTGGAATCCTATGATGCTCTTGCAGGTTATTTATTTTTATTCTTATTTGTTTATATTGAAGGAGGTTAGACAAATGAATAAAAATGGGGTCTATGGCATATTAACCAAAGCTCTGACGCAGGACCGCTATTTTCAAAGATAGTCTAAATTCTAAATCCTAGCTGGAGAGAGCAATGTTCTTATTTGCCTGGATTATAGGGAAGCATTTGGTTAGCTAACGTTCAAAAGGGATGTCACAGACGGACCCCTTACACAAGGTGGTTTACTACAATCTGTTTTAATCTGCTATTAAACAAATCATAGTGGCCTATTTCCCTAACCTGTAACTAATAAGCCACAATATCTGGGTTTATTCTTTCTGTTATTATTCGTTGCTCCGATGTGCATCTGGACACTTCACTTGGTGCCTGTTGTGCTTTATGCCAAATGAGTTTTGTGCATTGAAAATAAGGTTTGCTTTGGGGTTTTTTTTTTTAAATGAGAAAGTGGCACGCTGCAAAGCTTAGGGTCAAGCCTCATGATGGCTCTTGACCTCACACAGGCCCCTGAAAGCTTTCTTAAGAAAATCAAGAGAGGCAATCTGGTATAGTGGTTAAGTTAGAGGGCTAGAATTTGGGGGGCTCTTCCTTCCTTAGGTGTGAAAGATGGCTGGGTGGTTTCGGTGATCCCTCCCTCTTTTTCAATCCAACCCACTTTGTAGAATAGATGTTGAAAAATAAGAGGTAGGGGGCATGAGGTGGCCCTGAGCTAACCCAAAATAAAAGTTGGATTTAAATCTAATCAAAGAATAAATAAAATGGTGGCTGCACATCAGTGTTTAGACTGGAAATGTATCCATCGGCTAAGAAAGAAGGCAAAAAGAAACAGGGGCGTTAGGGACTGCCCTACAGAAGGATGTGCCAGACAGCATTCTGGTGAATGGATAATTATGATGGATCGTAACCTCCAGTTGCAAGTATGATGCAAGACTTCCCATAAGATCCTCTCAAATATATCCACTGACTCAATCCGTGGCCTTACCAATATAAGGAACACTTTGACTCCTTGGTCTTCCGTGTCCATGGCTGTGATTCGGATGCTTTTCTCACTGGCTTTATCAATCTGCATCTGAGCCCACAGTTTGGTGTTCAGGATTAATCGCAGACTGCCTTGTGTTCTCATTACTAATCGAAAGTATCACGGAGATGAAAGAGACACGGTCAACAATTATTATTATTTTTTTACATGCCTGCATTCAAACACAGTAACTACAGTACTCCTATCAATCCAAATCCACAAATCCAGGCATCTTCTGTAGTACAACCCCCTGAATTGGCAGCTTCTACAGCGGGAAGATGAATTCCCGCAACCCCAAGGAAGCAAGGAGATTTGGAAGATTGTTCAAGACATAGCAGATGGGTTCCTTCCTCTTAGCTTCGATTAGGTAAAGTGTCCATCCTAAAGGAGGCTTGTGTGTATTCAAAAGCAGCTGATGCTGTGTCTCTATCAAGGTCAACCCGACGACATCACAAGTACTTCATTCTCCCAATCATCGAGGCAGGCAAGTTCGTACTTAACCTTTTACAGAGGGATGCAGTTGGTTGAACTTTTTCAAACGTTCGGGAGGAGTGATGATGCTTTTAAGTGTGCTATTTTATCTTAGGACTTGTACCAGTGTTTCTCAACTTCAGCAACTTTAAGAAGTGTGGACTCGGAGTTGAAGGCCACACGTCTTAAAATTGCTGAGATAAAAGTTGCTGAGATACTAGATAGCTCTCTCAGAATGGCAGGAAATCATCCCGATATCGTTCAACAATCAATCAGAATAAGCCAGTTTCATGTATTCTTGGATAATGTATGTTGCGGAAAGCTGATTTCCCCCCACGTCCTCTTTATTCCTTTTACAAGACTGGCATCCTAAAAATGTTTGACTATTGGAATGTGGATAAACACCCTGTCTACCAACAAGTCTTAATCACAAGGGCCCCTGATGCCACAGGCTGCTCCTGCAAGTTACAAATGTCTATTTTGGTATGCACCATCCATAACAACTGGGTGGCATGGAAATGGATCCAGGGCTACATTGGATCCAACTGCAATCTAGTTTCCTGCAGCGGTTGATTGGTTGGTTAGGTTTCTGGCATCTTTTCCTCTTACCCAGGCGTGACTGCAATGTCCCATCCTCTGTAGACGCCATGTCATTCAGCCTCAGAAGCCCTCGGCCTCTTTCCACCCAGGACTGGGAGCTCTTATCAAAGACAAACAACTTGCATTGAATCTGTAACAGAAACATTAGCTGGAGAACTTTAACGAAGGCAGCAAACGAGGAGATCACAAACCACAAAGCCTCCAATGCATTTGATAAATGGGTTTTCGTGCTCTCCCCAAATTCAAAAGTATTATTTCTCCCTAATAAGAAAGATAGAAACGCTTTTCATGATCCCTCTCATCTATGCATCACATAAAGTAGCATTTACAGCAGGCAAAATAAAGGAGATAAATCAAACAGAAATTGTAAAAAGGATGGTACTTCTACATTTCAAGGCAGTTAACAACAGATATTAGATACAATCAAAAGAGGATTATTTTTTTTAGAAGCAACAGGCAAGTATTAGAACAGTATTCTGAATTACTTGAGCCTTTGGTCTTGTCCAGCAGAATTAATTATTGATATTGTTTACTTGACTCTGTCAAGCCTCAGTGGACATATCCAAATGGAACCGCTGTACGGTCAGCTTACAGCGGTGTTTTTCAACCTCAGCCACTTTAAGATGTGAAGAATTATGGAAGCTGAACTCCACACATCTTCCAATTGCCCAGGCTGGGAAACATTATAACTCTGCTAAGTTCATAATTTGTTTACTCATGATTTATGGATAAACTATAAACAAGCAACGCATATTACAGCTGAGAGTGAGGCGTGAGACTCAGACATAAACAAGAAGAGGAACACAACTTCACACCCCACTTGGGAGTTCCCCAGAAACAACTGGCTGATCACAACTGCAAACAAAATGCTGGAATAAGGGGCTCTGGGTCTGATTCAGCACAGATGTACTGGGATGGGCATCTTTGCACAGAGCATCTAACCGACCACCGTTTCCAGAGCAGAGCAGAAACTCGGTTACATGAATGTGGAGCAGAAGTACTGACATCAAGGCTGGAAAAAGAAGGACTTTTTTTCTGTTGGCCCAAGGAGCAAGGCGGCAAGACTTCACATTTAAATCATGTGGTTGTACAGGTAGTCCTCGACTTATAACCATTTGTTTAGTGACTGTTTGAAGTTACAGCAGCACTAAAAAAAGTGACTTCTGACCGTTTTTCACACGACCGCTGCAGCATCCCCATGGTCACATGGTCAACTTGGCAACTGGCTCCCCCCAGGGTCACGTGATCTCCTTTTGTGACCTTCTGACAAGCAAAGTCAACGGGGAAGCCCGATTCACTTAAGGACCATGTTACTATAACTTAACAATGGCAGTGATTCACTTAACCACTGTGGCAAGAAAGGTTGTAAAAGGGAGCAAAACTCACTTAACAACTGTCTCGCTTAGCCACAGAAATTTTGGGCTCAATCGTAAGTCGAGGACTAGCTGTACGCTGTGCCAAGCAGGTGTTTAACATGTAGAACCTTTGAAAGAAAGAAAAAAAAAACTAACAATATTAACTCTCTGAAATTTTTGACGGATTTAAGGTTGTGCCTGTTCTAAAGATTGGCTGAGAGAAGATGCTCCAGGATTCTCCCAAGTGTGTATGCACAAGTTTTCTCCACAGCAGATCCCCACCCTCCTGGCGAGCAAAGACCAAATAAAACAAACATCCTGGGGGTTGCCCGAGCCGAGTGCCGACTTCTGCAGGTCCTACTCACCTGTAGAACGTTACTCTCAGCTTCCTCTCCTGTGATTACTTCTACCTTCTCCAGGAGACATTTCCTGGCTGTTGCTTTTGTATACGCCGCGGCGGACTCAGCAAGCGATTCTGAAATATTATTGGCTGGAAAGAAACGGAAGGAGGTTAATGTGCGGGAAAGCCTTGACTTCCAAACCCGTTCGTGCACTTCCACATGTAGCAAAATTTTGCTTTAGAGACGAAAATAAACACAGTGTGATCCCTTACGAGAAAAACAGTATTATGACTGTGGGCACTTCTTTCATACTGGCGGTTCTCGCTTAGTGACCCAGTTGCTTAGTGACCATTCAAAGTTACAACGGATCTCCCCAAAGCTACTTATGACCCAGTTCTGGAGTTCCGACGGTTGCCTCCCCCACAGTCATGTGATCACATTGTGGGTGCCTGGCAAACAACTCGCATATACAGCCATTTGCAGCATCCTGTGGTCCCATGCCTGCAATTTAGACATTTTGGGCAGTTTCCCGCATTTACTTCTGGTTTTGAGCAAAAAAATACCCACTGAATAAGATAAGTTTGCTTAATGACTGAGGCAAAAGGGGGTCATAAAACCAGGTGCGGTCACCTGGTGATTCACTTAGCTGGCATTGCTTATGACTGTTAATTCTGAGCTCAATTACAGCCTTTAAGTCAAGAGCTACCTGTATCCATTCATGCATAGCTGGGATGAATAGAAGATACAAAAGAAAAACCCACCACAGAAAATAACTTTTCTCCATGAAATTTAGTTACTAAATTTGTTAAACTATAGAAATAAATGTATATTCTGTTTAAAATGAATTAAATGCAGCAAAAAGAACCGAAGAGCAACAATTAACCCACTTAGCCAACCCACAACGACACCCTGCCTCCCCGTAACAGAAATAGCTTCAATAAGTCTGCTATATGAGCACCAAAACTAATGAGTCTATTGCTGCGATGGTAAATATCCATGACATATTCCAGCCCAGGAATCCAACTTGTGTTACAAAAAACATGGGTTTCTATTATAAATTTGGATGTTTTAACCTACCCAGACTTCTGGAACGGATGGCCATAATACATTTACTAAAATAATAAAGTAAAAACATTTATCATTTCTAAAAACAGAAAGAAGACTTTGATGGTGCAATTTACCCATGTTCGAAATCTAATATGATTATTTTAAAGTTTTCGCAAATTTCCCACTCCAAAGTGATGGTACTTTGTTATATCTTCATCACTTAAGTCACAGGAGCTTCTGCAAGTTGCAATAATGGAACTTAAGGGCCATAGGTAGTTGTGAGACAGAAGCTGCTCTAGCAGGAGAGAGAAGGAGAGGGGGAGGGAAGGAGGGAGAGAGAGAGAGGAGAGAGAGAAAGAGAGATATTGTTTTACCTTTTTCTGGTGTG
The DNA here is from genome assembly GCA_032468155.1 of Oxyrhabdium leporinum. Taxonomy (NCBI): domain Eukaryota; kingdom Metazoa; phylum Chordata; class Lepidosauria; order Squamata; family Cyclocoridae; genus Oxyrhabdium; species Oxyrhabdium leporinum. Next base: position 140,896 of record JANHFL010001882.1, read on the forward strand.
GCTTCCTGTGATGAAGACTCAGAGCCAGAGTCACCAGTGGTGTTTTCCTTGTTACTGTCTGTGCTAACCTCATTCGATTTGGGTGGACTCTGCAAAAAAGAAAAAGAACAGGCCCTAAAACCATTACCAACATTTCAGGCTTAAGGCAATATCTTAAGTTATTTGTCTGCAACATACAGGTACTCCTTGGTTAAGAACGCTCATTGGGACTGGACGTTCTATCGCTAAGCAATGCAGTCATAAAGTTCGATCAAATCTTGGCAATTCCCACTGCCATCGTTAAGTGAGGGTCACAGGTCGTTAAGTGAGAACATCTTTGTGACTTCCTACAACCAAAGTCAGGAGGAAGCCAGTGGAAAATTGCAAGTCACAGACAGTTTGCATGCAGGCTGGCAAGTGGCTGCTGCTGGGCGTGGGGAGGGCCTGGGGATGACTGGCACAGTGTGGCAGGACTGGGGATAACTTGTACCAGATTGACTTGTGACTTTCCCTCCTGGATTCTCCGTTGACCTTGCTCATGGGAAGCCAACAGGGAGGGTTGCAAATGGTGATTACGTTGACTGCAGGATGCTGCAAATGTTATAACTGTGAATTGGCTGCCAAGTGCCCAAATCATAGTCACGTGACCGTGAGGATGCTGGGACAGTTAGAACTTGGAGTATCAGCAATAGCAATAGCGCTGAAGATTTATATAGCACTTCACAGTGCTTTATAGACCTCTCTAAGCAGTTTACAGAATAGAACATATTGCCCCTAACAATCTAGGTCCTCATTTTACCAACCTCGGAAGGATGGAAGGCTGAGTCAACCTTGACTCGGTCAGGGTCGAACTGTTGGCAGTTGGCAGAATTAGCCTGCAATACTGCACTTTAACCATTGCGCCACCATGGCTGTTTTACCAGTACTAGTCACAAGTAACACTCATTCAGCGTTGTTATAACTTCAAGCAGTTGCTGAACAAGTGGTCATTAATGGAGAACCAGCTATTAGTCTAGATGGATTTAGCAAACCAACTAATAAATCATCAGTATCGATTTAGGTGTAGCTCAGGCTTGGCTGATAGCCAACTGAAAGTTGATTTTGGTGGGTGCAGGGATGATGATGAGCTATTTGTGAAACTAAAACATTTGCTACCTAAACTCCTGACACAAAGTTGAAGCAAGGCTAAATGTGAGGAACAGCTGTTTACTGATTTACAGGATAGTCTTTGCTTCAATACTTATCCTGCTATTCTCTACCTAATATCTGTGCAAGTAACGAATTAACATCTATAGGCGGCTGCTGGCATGTGTGCACCTATGGGTGAGAGTGCTAATTCCATGCTGCCATTAGATGGCAGCCTAACCCCAAGAGACAATAGTACCTCATCCTGGGTTCTTTGCAATCAGATAGCAGAAAGCAGCCACTCCAGAACTCTATCACAAAATAGCAGCAGTTACTATAAAAAAAAGATTGGCTCAAATCCCTACTCGACTGGAAAATGATCCTGGCCTGTCACCTTCATTCTGAATGTAATACATGGGTTTGGAAAAGCTAATAGGCAGGAGAAGAATTATTTATGTTGCTGTAGCTGCACAGCATCATTGCAGGTTTACAAAAACATAAATCAGGAATGAACCGACTGTAGACTTAGACTTAGTGCAGCCTCATTGACCAGAGCAAAATATATCCAAACCCATAAAAGCCCTCCAAAGCTGGACAGCGCTTACCAACACTCTTTCGCTCATATTCTGCCCAAATACAAATTTGTTGCTGGAAGCATCAGCACTGTGTGTAGAGTTTTCTATGCTGGAAGGAGAGAAATACTCTTTTCAATTTGACGGAAAGAAAGCAAACCCTGCCTTTTTACACCCGCCCTCCCTCTGCCACCTTGCTTGAAGAAAGGAGCAGTGAAAAGCAGTGTAAGAGAGGAATTTGCTGACATTCTCCCCCACCTGGAGCTGATATACTGCAGGAAGTAGTTTGTAGCAGAAGGCATCTCAGAGCTTGGGAGCCAGGTGTTTTGCACATCAGCTGATTCATCCCCTTCATCTCCTAGCTGGGATAAGATGGGTTGGCACTGAGATTGGGTAAGGTCCAGAGAACAACACAAAGCACAAGTGTATATAAAATACAGGAAATTGCTTTGGATTAGTTAGCTAATTGGTCATTCTTAAAGAGTAGTACTGGATCCTCTGATTGGAAGCTGCTCTGAAGGGGTTCCAGCTACTCTAAAAGGCTCCCAACAGCCTTGAAGAGGAGTTTCCAGAGCTCTAGAGATGGAAATTCTGCATAGGCTTCACCACTCTGCAAACAACTCTCTTCAAGTATGCAGAGAGGGGGGGGGGGGAGAGAGAGAGAGAGAGAGAGAGAGAGAGAGAGTTTTACTCCCCCCCCTTCCATTCTGATGTCTTTCTCACAGACACTGATTTATGAAATAGCTAGAATGAAGGAAGAACACGTCAATTAAACTTGGTGCTCAAAATCAAGGGTTTGTGTAGAAGTTGTGTAGGAGGAAAGCAAGTCATGTAAGGGATACAATATATATAATCTTCAGTTCTAAGAATGTTGCTTGTGATTCATTTTTATCCCTCAGGGGTGCAGAAAAACTTCAAGAGTGGCCCCAAACCTGTGTTATGCAGGAGTCAATATCAGAGATTCCCCAAGATCATTAAGTTCCACCTCTCTTTAATGAGGTAGGGTCACAAGTCGTCTAAGCCCAAGCAGAAGTTGCTTCATGTTGGTGTCTAATAACAGCACTTGAGTGTCTAAGGAAAGCATTCCTTGATTTTTGACTGGCAGTAATTTACAGAATGAGGATAGTTCATTGACCGTACATTTTCAGAATGAGAATACAGGTAGTCCTCGGCTTACAACCACAATTGGGCCCCAATTTTTTGTTGCTAAGTGAAACATTTGTTAAGTGAATTTTGCTCTGTTTTACAACCTTTCTTGCCACAGCTGTTAAGCGAATCACTGCAGTTGTTAAGTGGATCTGGTTTTCCCATTGACTTTGCTGGTCAGAACGTCGCAAGAGAGGATCACATGACCCCGGGACACTGCAACGGTCACCAATGTAAGTCAGTTCTCAAGCGTCTGAATTTTGATCATGTGACCACGGGGATGCCGCAATGGTCATAAGTGACTTTTTTCAGCGCCGTTGTAACTTTGAACGGTCACTAAGTGAACTGGTGTAAGTCGAGGACTACCTGTAGATCGTGCACAATTTTTCAAACTGTCACTGCCCTCTCCAGGAATGTCTGCGCATGATTAACCTGAAGAGGGCAATCGAAAGAAATCAAAACAGAACTGCACACAGCCTTATCTAGCGCATTGTTTGGCTACAAATGGCAACAGCTCTCTGGAGCCTGAACCAGAGAGAGATTCCTTTCCCATCATGATCCACCCAAGAATATATAACTAAGGCATCAGGAGTTGAACGCTCTGCCTACAATATGGGCATTGCCACTGAGCTATTTCCCCCCTTAACATTTACCAGCAGTACCTGGACCCAAACTGGAAAAATACCTTCACTCTGTCTCTTAGGTTTTGCCCAAACACAAAAGATTGCTGTGTGTTCTGCTCTTTGTCACATTTTTCGGTGTGCGAAGCATTGTTGGGTTTATTTTTCTGACATGGGTTCTCCTAAACAAGAGAGAAAGGGGGAAGGGAGGGAGAACATAACCACAAGAAAAGGAAACCAGTGAAGAAAAAGTAGAAATGTAATTTTTCTCCCCTCCCCCTTCCCCTTCAATCCATTAAAACAATTTGGGTTATGCTGAGTGTACGTGACTGGTCCAGGGTCACACTAAGAGTCTCATGGCTCAGCATGGACTCGAAGCCAGACTTCACAGATCAAACATTCAAGCCACTGTGCCTCACTGGTTTATCAGGAATCCACTGTACCAGAAGAGCAAAGGAATCTGGGGTATGGGATAATCAGTGGAGAGAAAATGCCATTTTCATATTTCATGGGAAGGAACAAACACAGATGTCCACGAAGCCACCGGGAGCCCAGCTCGCCTTGAAAAAGACTTTCCCAGATGTCCCCAAACAACACAAACCCCTGTGCTGAAATAAAAAAAGAGCAAGAGACCCCCACCTCCCCCCAACCTCCTTCCCAGATTCCATCTATTTCCCAAGTGCCATCAACAAAGACTCACCATTTCTTCTGAATCGGGACTTTTCGGTATGGTATTAGTTGTGGGTTCAAATGTAGCAGCCAGAGGATCTGGAGGGATACTTACACCATTGGTTCCACTGCTTGGAACTGTGACAAGAAACAACATGCAAGATGTAAAGGCTGCAGCATCTTTATTTTTTGACCTTGCAGTAAATCTAACGTTAGGAAACCAAGGTAGCTGGACCAGTTATTACTTAACACTGTTAAACGTAACAAGTGAGCAGAGCTCAGTAAGATGAATTTGCAGTAGAACTTTCTATTCTAGCATTCTTTCCTGTACTGGATCAGTCAGATGAATACAACAAAACCCTACACAGGACATGCCCAGATTACCTGAAAAGCTTTTGCAAAGGATTCACTCTCCACTGATTTTTTTTTTTCAAAGTGGTAAGGCTTGATGACATTTCCAGCCCCAAAGAAGTGATATCTTTCTCAGTTCTCAAAAATGAGGAAATGAGGAAAACTCAGTTCTCTTCCCCAGCTCCAGCTTCTGTTATATACTTCAGCGTGTACCCTTTAAGAAGATCAATGCTTCTCTTTTTCAAAAACAGAAATATAAAATGACACATCCAATATTTCCTCAGTACCGGATAACATGGTTCCAGCAGTCTTGCACATACTTCCAGAACCTGGACTTCATTTGTATTCTTGTCAATCATCTGTGACTTGACACCGCCCCGCCCCTCCCACGCTCACAGGTATACACTGAAAAGCGAGCTGTTCTATAGAGTCAAATGATTTCATCTTATAAAATAAAATAACTAGCTTGCTGTGATTTTTAGAGATCTTTCCTATTACCTGCATCCAAAAGACTAGTCTTATTATAGATTAAACTAATTTTTCCACATATCCTGTGCATTGACAGAAGGCTTATTAAAGAGTCTATTTGGTCTGGGGTTAAGGCATCAGGCGAGAGACCAGGTGAGTTCTAGTCCCCCCCTTAGGCATGAAAGTGGACTGGGTGATCTTGGGCCTGTCACTCTTTCAGCCCAACCCACCTCACAGGGTTGTTGTGGTGAGGAAACTAGGAGGAAACAGTGTGTTCATAGCCTTGACTTGTTTATAAAAAATAATAAAGGCAGGATAAAAAATGAAATAAATATATTTATAAAACAAATATAACCCTTCTAGATCCTGATAAATTATTTTTAATAAAAATCTGTATAATCTGTATATATTATACCTATAATATTCTGTATAATCCCTTATTCTTCCACCTTGTTCATATATATCTGCATGGGTGTCAAAGGTAGTAAGACGCACTTTTTCCACTCCCAAAAGTGGGTGGAAATGTCTGTGCGTCTTATACACCGAATGTTGTCAAAGCCCCGCCAACCCCCAGCCCCCAGCCTTTGGCCTCTGCCGCCCAGCAATTTCCTCCGTGCAGCAAACAGCCAACAGCCTG
>JANHFL010001883.1:0-22218 GCA_032468155.1 Oxyrhabdium leporinum
GGGGCCGTGGGGGGGGGCGCGACATAGCTAGGCCGCGCATGGATGCCGCGCAGGGAGCGGCGCGATGCGAGTGGCGCTGGCACCAGGCAAGCTCCGGACGCTGCGCAGCGCGAGCGGTGAGCAGGCGGGTAGAGGCAGGGCCAGCCAGAGGTGATATTTGCCAGTTCTCCAAACCAATCATAATTTTACCTACCGGTTCGTCTGAACTGGTGCGAAGCGGCTAGATTTCACCTCTAGTTATATTGGTATAACAGGAGTGTTGCTTCTAGCTCACATTTTTAGATGGGTGCATTCTAGTAATGGTGAAGTCAGGTGACTCTTGCAGCTGGGATCAGCCCAGCAGTACTTCTTGGCCACTTATTCTTTCTCTTCTCCTTTCCCTTGATCTTTTCTAGCTCAGAAATAAGCAAATCTGGAGGAAAAAATTTGGGAAACTATAGGCCAACTACCTATTTTCCCCACCATCTCTCCTAGCGCATACAGTGATCTCCAGACCCGGAGAGATAGCACTTAAAGAGGCAGAGTTAGTTCCTTCAGAGGCCCAGGTCACTAATCAGGATGGGATTGTAGAAATGGGAATTAAATCATGCTTAGAAAGAGGTCAGGTGTCAGTGATCACAAAGTGGACAATAGCCAACTTCGATTGTACTGTACCATCAGAGTATCCCTAATGGTAGTTTCCATGCTGTTGCTGGAACCTTTCCTTATTACATGGACCACAAGCACATTTTTATTATTAAAGTGAGATATTTCATTTTCAGGTGATGGATTATGGTAGATCCCTTCTTCTACAATCTGCTTGTGGTAGAGCCGTTTAAATGGGTCAGCTACCTATTTAAACTCACCCTCCCCCATGGCCCATCTCCCATCGCCATCTTGATGGATAGATGGTTTTCCATCAACTAATGACATCCAGAAGGAGGAAGAGCAGCAAAGTCAGGCAATTTGACCAATCATTTTGGTTAAGGTGCCCTCCACATCCAAAATCAGGACTCCATAATTTGACAGAAAGTCAGAACAGAGACAATAGGAATCTTTTCACTGTAAAACAGGGGTGTCAAACTCACAGCACGTGGGCCGGATGTGTCACACACTGGCCAAGCCCACCCCTGGTTAAGTGAAGGGGAAAAAAGTCATGATACATTGTATGACAACAACGTGATGCCACAAGTTTGACACCCGTGCTGTAAAAGATGTGATGTTTTATTTACAGAAGCTTTAAAACATCTATACCATATTTTTCTTTTAGATAAGACTATGGAAATAATAAAACACAGATAAAGAAATAGTACACTGTGGACAGGAGTAATGAGCAAATTGGTCAAGGAAATGACAAATAGCTTGTGAGTTTTAATCCCTTCAAGTATTTTGACCAATTACAATAGCAGACCAGCTGGCAGGAAACTAGACAAGCCTTAAAATGCAAAGCGACATATTTGTTGTATTAAGCAACTTGTTGAAATGTACACAGAAGCAATGGATTTGATTTTTTTTAGCAAAGCAGCCAGATAACATGGGCTGTCAGCTGTCTAGATAAGTCTATTTGAAGAAAACATTAAGCACGCCTTCCTTAGGGCAAATAGCATGTCCCATTCCAAATTCATTTGCTATGACAGGCTAAGGCATAGAAATTATGGAGATCCCATAAAGAGAAATAATCAATAGCAATTGAAAAAAACCATCCTGATGTTTAAATTTTATATTGGGTTTTGAATACTCTGTTTATTTTCTGCAGGTCAGTCTTACATTTATGCAAAGAATAGAGATATGAAACAATGAACATATCAGCATACCATACACAAATATTTGCTGGCTATAGCATGTTGAGACAAATAGCACATTTTATACTGTTTTATATATTCCACTTTAATACTTACTGAAATTAATTATAAATCTGATTATAAATTCAGGAATAATATACAAACATAACCTATGTTAATAATTCTGAATACTTCTTTCCAGCAGGGGACTGCCTACTTTAAGTCAACATATTTAAAGTATTTTCTTATCTGAAACTAGAATTAGCTTTATATTACCTTGCAGAATTTTATTAGCTACAAAAATATGGGACCAGATCCAGACTCAAAATCTGTGGGTTTTATGCACAGCTAATCCAAATCCCTTTGATTTCAATAACTCTATTTTAATTTTGACTCAATCTTGATCTTAACCCATTCCTTTTTATACTTTGTTCATACTACTCAGTTTTTGTCGTTGTAGATATTATATTTCAGGGTCAATATCACAAATGAAAATATTGGTGGTGCTAATCTGATTGTTGAAGAGTTGTGTAATAACCAAAATGCTTTTGTAAAGACTAAGCTTAGTTTTATTTCCAAATTCACTATCAGCCATTGCAAATGAACAAAGACATATTAACTAAATTGATAACTCAACAGATACATCAGCTGGATTAAAGGAAAGCTATTTTTCAATAACAGCATCTGGAGATTCTAGATGAAAGTTAAAGTTCATGAATGTTAATTGAGCATCTAAGAAAAATCTTCTCAAGACTTCACCAATTTTCTTTATTCAACAGAAGCAGAAACTGAATAATTGATGTATGGCAAGGTATTTGAGGACATCCAAGAGTGTTTATTAAAATGACGAAGCAACTTTAACACATTTCATATGATTTTTACAATAATTCACATGCAGCCTTGTAGCTATGGTAACATTGGATTACAGAATAGAGTATGCAATATTCGCTTCAGCTGACAGACATCATAATGATTCAGATTTTTATTTTTATTTTTAGATTTCCCCCCTCCTTCTCAGTGTCTTCCAGTTTGGGATATTTACCAAAGACAGCCAAAGAATTTTTTGCACCCTTTATAGGTAAAATTACCCTATTGTCAAATTGAGAGAAATATTCTCTCAATTTGACAATAGCATTAAAAAAAATAGGAAAGGAAAAAGTCATATAAGGAAATTCTTCTATATGGCTATACATATGACAATCTTACCTGAAGCAAAATACTTATTTCTGTACTTTGGAGAGCTCTGACTGCAATTATTGAAAACCTGATCACTTGACAAGAGAAGAAACAGCAGCATTCATTTGTTTATTTATAATAGCTAATGCACTTTTCTTTGGGGTTTGTACAAAGCTGATTTTATTTTCTTGATTTCTTTTCCTGGCTTATCTAAAACAAAACTGAGATTCATTGTTATCATTTTTAATAATTTCTAATCTTTAATTTTAGTAAGAAACACTGCATTGGATGAGACATTGCTGGCTATCAATTTCCCATTTTAATGCATGTATTGAAAAATTTCTGAACTGAATTTGCTAGTTCTCTTTTAAATATGAAACCAGTTGCTTCACTCTTTATGCAATGGTTAAAATTAGAAGTGTACAAAAAAAAAAGGAAAAAGTGATCAAATAAATTTAACATTTATGATCCAAGACTTTATTTTTTCTTTTTTGTTGTTGCTGGTGTTGAATGTATGCTTTTGTTTTGTTTTGTTCTATTTGTTTTTCTGTTCTCTATTTTACTGTTTATGATAAAACTATAAATAATATTAAAAAAATAGCAGTGACCCTCTTGGAAAATACAGGAGCAATTAGATTATGGTTTTTATTTAATAATGCCAGCAGAGAGTTTTATTCAGAAAGATGATATCTCACATGAAAGAACGTTTGTTCTTTTTTCAGTATGTGATGTACTCTTTCTGAAACTATCAAATTGTTTTACTCTCAAATACTTATTATTTTGCGATCAGGATTGCTGAAGAACTTTTAACCATGTCATTTAAACCAAGAATCACCAACACATTTTGTAGTATTACATGCACAAATTCCCACCTGCAATTAATCTCTCAACAAAGGGAACAGAAAAACAATTTGGCATGCATGTTCAATCTTTTTCCCATTGATTTAGAGCTACTACGGGCAACTCCCAACTTACCACCATAAGTTTAATGACCATTCAGTATTACAACATCCTCAGAAAGGTAGTTGTAAATTATTATGCCACCCCCCCATAGTCACATGACTGCATTCCAGGTGCCTGGCAACTGGCTCACATTTATGATTGATTGCAGCATCCTGCAATCACGTGGCTGTGATTTGCAAAGGGTTTTTTTTGCTGATTTCTGGCAAAAAAAATGCTCATTCAGGAGAATGGATTCCTACTTACAACTACATGATTCATAATGATTGTGGTAAAAATTGACACAAAATCAGGTCTGTTCATGTGAACTTATAACTGTCATGATTTAGGACTGAAATTCTGGTCACAATTTCAATCGTAATTCGAGGACTACCTGTATAGCTGGGTAGCAAAGATCCAAAGGGTGCCATGAGTTTATTGCCTTGTAATGGTCATCTGATTTCTACAGATAGGGTCTAGATAAGATCATCCTGTCCTATTTTATCTTTTATTTCTTATTCTCTGAGGTAAAAACAATGTAATTGTATGTGGGTGTACACACACACACACACACACTATATATATATATATAGTGCAACCTGCAAGAAACTTACACCACCTTTGTCCTAATCCAAAGAAGCCCTTGGAAATCAGCAGTTAAACTTTACCAAGGTCCATCAGACTCTTCCCTGGCTGCTGCTGCTGCTGGGGGAGAAAATTAAAGAGACGTAAACAGATTCTTAGAGAGAATGGGATCCCAGACAAAGAAAGTACTTGAAGAAATAGAACCAGACCTCATTCATCTTTTCTTCAGGATCTGCCTGTGATATTTCAGCTTCTTATCTTCTGTGAATTTTGCAATGTAGCCCTTGACTGAGTATTGTTGTCTTGAAGCAATCAGCCTTCCACTGGAGAGGAACATTGCTACTTCTGCTAGAGGGGAACCGAAACTTCCCATACCCTATAATTAATGAAATACTTTTTTTTTGTTGAAGAGAAAATATAGATGTAATTTGTTTTTGTAGAGTTGGGCGAATTCAACGTGTTTTACCCTCTTGTGTCAGGGTCCTACAACTGTGACCTTAATTGCATCAGGATAGGATATAATTTTACTATTTTTGTCCAGATGAGAATCAAATATCTCATAATTATTATCATAAAACCTCCAGGTTTTCTTATACAGAAGACAGAATTACAATTAAAATTATATCAGCTGATTGGTATCAATGTTAGGGAAGTAAATGGAGAGCTAAACTAAACGAAGATATAGTCGTTTTAATTATAATCCCTGTCTTCCATTCCATATCTGTTTTATTATTTTTGTTAGTCTATCTGGTCCAGCTAACTGGTCTTGTCTTTTGAGCTATGGCAAATTGAAAACCCAGCTACAAAAGTACTGAATCATTCTGACACTGTCTAAAATAGATAAACCAAAAGTATTACTGCCTAGTCTGATTTATAAACATACTATACGTTAAACAAAAACGTAGGCTGCTATTTTTATAATAAGGCTTTTTGTCCAGTTCATAGGTCTGTAGTCCAAACTGCAGTACAGTAACCCTCCAGAAGCTACAGGTGAATCTTTTAAAATTATTGCACTAGAACTGTGGTAGAGAATTGAAAATTGGATCTTTTGCATCTCATATGTCAAATAATGGGCTATCTCATAATGTTGCTAAGCTAACAGAACTTTTAAATGATCTCAAGTTTGCCTTCTTCACGGGTGGCTACACTCGAGCTGCCATTTTTGCAGAGCTGTCAAACTATAGGAAAGTTCTTGCCTGCCAATCAAAATCAGTTTGTGGCTTCTAATACTGGTTTACAAGCATTTGTTTACAGGAAAGATCAGGTGGCAATTATACTATACACGGGAAGGAGAGAGAGCATCTTCCTCTGCTTGTCCCAATAGCCCTAGTGATAGTTTGGTTTCACCAGCACTAGCCCAGTCTTACATTTCAAAGAGCTATGCCTGGAAGCATTAACTATGATCTGCCCTTCATTTCACACATCTGCCAAAAAGCAATCAGTGAAAGCAGTGGGAGAAAGGGTCCTGGGAACCATCTCATTTTTAAATTATCCAGTAATCTCTAGGTAGCCAGCTGTCTCTCTAGTAATAGTTGAAGCCCGTTCTGGTCGCTTTTTGGTTACCAGCATTTTGTACAATGCTGCCCTGTATTTCTTTGAGACCAGATTGTAAAGGATTGGGTTGATAGTAGCACTCAAGTAGAAAAGCTGCAATGCAAAAGCATTAAAATACTGAGAGAAGAGCATCATCCTGAAGTTCTTTGGGTTGATGTACATGATCCGGCCAACATGGAAGGGCAACCAGCAAATGAGGAATGCCAGAACCAGGATAACTGCAAGTGAGTAGAAAAGAAGGAAATAAGATGACCTGTTGACCTGGTCCAGTTACACCTAAAGCATGACTAGGAGCTTTTGGAGTGGACTGATACTCACACATACTCTGACATAGGGTAAGCAACAGGGTAAGCAGGAAGCAACAGCTCTTTATCTGAATAGGAATTATTTGAGGCATTCCACAATAAGTGCCTTGATAAAATTAACACACCATTGACTATTGTTCATATAAAGAAAACATGTGAATTTGGATAATAGATGGGGAGAAGAGGCTTCAACTCAATCCTGGCAAGGTGTTTTCGGTACCTCAATTCCAGAGGTTTTCCATCTTTAGCTCTGTGTGGGGATACAGTCAGAGATGGTGTGCGATTTGAAGATTCTCCTGGCTTCAAGAGGGCCTTTGCAGAGGTTCATATTGTGGCACCAATTGTGCCCGTTATTGGACCAAGAGGTCTTGCTTCAGGTGACTCATGCCTCCCATTTGGATCACTGTAATGAATTGTACATAGGGGTCCCCTTGAGGAATATTTAGAAAATGCGTGCGCCACAGGCAGATTTTGGCATTTCTCATTACACCCATGTGATGAGAATATATGAGCATATTCTCACCACAATGAGAATAATATCTGGAACCCTTAAATCCACAACACTCTTATGACTCCATGTTCTTTCTAACATTGCCCCTCCTGATCTCAGGCGACAACAGCAGACAATCCGAGAGTGGAATAAGATAAACATGAGATCTTCCAATACATAAAATATTAGACTTTCTACCTTTCACCAGGCTAAGTCTAGGAAACCAATTTAGGATAATATACCGCAGTCTTATAATCTAGAGGAGGAATGGCAATTAAGATAGGCAACTTTTAATAACTACAATCACACAGATCCAACCAAACCACTTCCAGGAATGCAGTTGCCCTGAAAAATATGGAGCCTCCTGAATAGAATCAGGACCGGCCCTGCTAGAACTAAGGCAAAACTCTTTTAAGTGGGGAATGACCGAGAACCTACAATGTGACTGTGATGTTCCAGAACAAACTACAACACATATAGTTCAAGAATGTCTCCTCAGGAAATTTCAAGGCACCTGGGGTTATTTCATCGCAGTCACACTAGGAGCAGTTAGACAGTTAGCTTCTTTAGATGTCAGATTATATAACATCTATCCCATTGTAGTTCTGTGGCTACATATTATGGTGATTTTATTATGGTTTTATCTTAATTTAATATTTTATCTCCTATATTTATTGTCCATGTATCTCATCCATATATGTTCATGCTGATACTTTATTTAAACTAAATTTGTACATCAGTGATTACATGAGCACTGTAGATGCCATACACTAAATAAATAAATTACATCCACATAATAATACTGCTACGCTGAAAGCTGTAGTGCCTCCCAGTAGGCTTCCTGGTGTGATTCAAGATGCTAGTTATTTCCTATACAACCTATAGCATAGGGCCGGACTACTTGTGGGAGCACCTTTCTCCCATGGTTTCTGCTCAGCCACCAGATCTAGCAGAGAGAGCATGTTCTGGGTCCCTTCTATCAAACGATGTTATATTTTGGACCTCAGAATTGTGGCCTCTCAGTGGCAATGTCTGTCCTATGGAACAGCATCTCCCTGAAAATTTGGATAGCCCCAGCCCTGTTAGCCTTTTGTAGGGCATTGAAAACCTGGCTGTTTCCCAAGTATTTAAGTCAGAAGGTTAGATCAGTTCTGCTCTTGTCAATGTGCTTTGTCTGCGTAAATTTTATTGTTTATCTTAGGGTGCCAGGGATTATATGGTGTGTGTGTGGGGGGGGGGGGGTTAGTCCGTGCATGCTGCCAGAGTCACTTCTGTGAGGTGGGTGGTCATGTAAATCAAATGAATAAATAAATAAATAAGCTAAAAGACTTAAAGTTGCTGCCTACTTTGTACTGACTTCTGGCTATATAAACAATTCGACATAAATCACATTTCCAGCTAGGGATACAGAGGCAGAGGAGGAAAAATCTATTAGATGGACCTATAACCATGAAACGTACAGAACTCAGAGACTGACTGGGAGATTGAATCCAGAACTGTCTAGAGAAGAATGGTACTGGCCACAGGCTGTAGATCAAGATGTAGTTTATGAGACTAAAAGTATCACCTGCATGTTTGCTCGGTCCCTATGCTCAGCTTCAATATATGTAAATAATGACAAAGATATGAGTTCTCTCTCATTCAATGGAATTGGCTCTGGGACATCCTGTACTTTGAAAAGTGAAATATTCCCATGAGCCCAAAGCTTTCTGTGTTCTCAGATTCTGAGGAAGTGTTACATCCCCACAGAAGTCTGCATTTGAGGGTATGAGCAACAAAATTTTCTTCAGGATAGAGGTTCATCCTTATTTAAAAAATAAAATAAAATTCTGAGGCTGGAATGCCATACAGCTCCCTGGGCTATGCAACCCTGATTACTTGTTTACACTCATTAGATGCAAGAAGAATTAGCTAGACATTCTGTAGGATAACCCTAGATAATACTAGATCATCCTCACTCAGTACTTTTGGACTCCACAGAGCATCTCCATAGTTATTTATTAGACACCAGGATTTTGGGGTTTCCATCAGTTCTGGAGCTCTAATAAGTGGTATAGTAGTAGATTGGGAGGGTTTTAGATTGTCAACCTCTGCTACAGAATTGCTAACAATGGAAAACTTCTATGAATCTAAAAGTTTCCTAATTCTAAATAATGGGGCTGGGGGAGTTTCTTTGATAAAGGTAAGGGATGGACAGGACATTGGGGCAGTAAGATAATGTTTCCTCCCCCATTTTAAGATATCCTCCACTTACTTACCCAACATGCGCACTGTTTGCTGATGGTTCCGGTACGAAGTCACACCAAGATGTGCTTTGCCGACACGCAGAAGTTCTTTAGCAATCAAGCCATGGAGGATATAGAGACAGAAGAAGGGGAGGATGAAGTAGCTGGTGGTGACCCAGAGCATTGTCTCCAACAGCCCTGTCTGTTGGGCGTACAAAGTAGGGCCACATTCACGGTTGAAATCATCATCACTGGAAAAGTTGCCAGTCTGCTGGACTCCCATCAGGAATAAGTAAGGTGCAGCAGAGAGCAGTGCCACAGCCCAGAGCACTACCAAGAGGGCTTTTACCCGCTGTTGGGTCACCAGGACTTTTGCCCGTAGTGGGAAGCAAATGGCCAGATAGCGCTCAGCTGTCAGAGCTGTCAGATGCAGGATGGAACAGTAGGCAAATGCCTCACTTGACCAGTGCCACACACGGCACAGCACAGTACCCAGCACCCATGGCTGGGAGCGCCACAAATGGTACAGATCCATGGGTAGACCCAGGAGGAGCATCAGCAGGTCAGAGACAGCCAAACTGCCCAGATATAAACTGGTAGTGTTGTGTAGCTCTTGGGAGCAGCTTGTAACAATCACAGTCAAGACATTGCCACCTACACCCAGCACCAGCAAGACCAGGCAAACAGCTGTCACTGGGATGAGAATGCATGTGGGCAGCAGTGGGCAGAGGTACTTGTTGCAGGGTGGAAGGGCCCAGGTTTCAATGCCCTGTTCTTGACACACAGCTAGACTGCTGCTGTTGGTCAAACCCATGTTGCAGGCAGCACTGCAACTGGTCCCCAGGCTGCTATTACAGAACATTTGGAGCACCTCTTGACGCAAGGTGTGAATTCCCTTCTAAAGCATCAAAAAGAGGTTCCTGCTTTCCTTGGTCTTGCGTGATCAGATGCGTGCTCCTGCAGCTTTTTCTGTTCTGTCCTTTCCTTCTTTCCTCGCTCGGTCTCACTTTGTACTGCAGCTTTCAAGCAAAATCTCTGGAGTTGCTGCCCCTTTTGCCCGTGCAGTGAAATTGAAGTGTCAATGTTCCAATCCCAGTCTGACGGATATCCATAGTTACTAAAAGATAACTCCTCCCAAACAGACAACAAATAAGAAATCAGTGTTTTTATTTGCTGCAAATTGAGCCTTATTCTTTCATATCAGAACAGAAGCAGCTGTTGAGAAGCAAATAAGGATCCCCCCCAACCCAAAGTACAAAATAGCTGCTGAGATGTGAAAAAGATCCCCCAAAATAGGAGTGCCTAGAGGAGAGATTCTTGGATGCCGGAAAGGGATCAGATTCAATACAGAGTACGCTTTTGACTTCATCAGAGACATAACATCTTGTCCTCAACTGACTGGTATGTCTATGGAAATTCTCAGTCATCTGTGTTTTTGTTTTGCAGAACTGAAGCAGCTTCTTGGATGAGAAGCAAAATGCCTTCAATCAAAAGCAAGGAAAGTCCAGTGGCCTTTTAAAAAAGCATCTTTGGGGCAGCTGACCGATATGCATACCTGTGTTTATGGGAAATTGGGAGGAATTGTAAACAGCTTAGCTTGTGTGTAAAAAGCACAATGTGTGTGACTAGAAAATTACAGTGTATGAAAAATAAACACTAATTGCTAAGAGCAGATGTTCCAGTTTTGCTGTGTACTTTTTCACTTTACAGAGTGAGAAGATACCTGTGTCTTGAGATGAAGTACAGTGGTAAAATAACATTTCTTGATCAGTTTTGATTTATACATTTCACACTTTTTGTTGAAGAACAGTTATCTCTGAAATAGGTTTGAGAGTCTATCTTGGCTGTAATTATTCCACTTTTATTCCTACACCATGCCAAGACAGTCTTAAGGGGTTTATAATCTGTTACCAATTACCTTAGAAACAAGGCCAGTATTTTGCAGTTCTTCTCAGAAAATAGAGACTGCATAAACTAGTACCAGTGCCAGTCATCACTTAAGGACTCAAGATGAGTTAATAGATCTTCAAGGCATTCCAAGAGAGAAACTCTTGATATGATATCTGTTCCGGCTATGGCAGCAGAAAACTGTAGCTGATGTTTGATTGCATATGAATTGGAAGACAGTTACGTGAGCAAGTCTCTAATAGGAATTATTAGGGTTTTTTAAAAATAGAGTAGGCTGAGATGGAACAGAGGTGGCATTTTGATTTATTGTGGAGCTATTCTTATCACTTGATTCTTTTTCATGGGTAGTTCTTCCTAGAGTTTAGGGGCATATTTTAGATGGTGCAGTTTGTAAATAATGCCTGTAAGTGGAAGCATCTAGCCAAACGTGGCCTGAGTTTGGAAAACATGGTTAGATCTATCCAGTATTTGGATAAAAGAATAACAAGAGATACCAAGGCTGGTAAGAACTCTATAGAACTGCATACCCAAAAAACCATATTCCCTCCTTGCCAGTTTGATCAAATAAGAGGGAGAGAGAAGTCACCTATGTCATAATGAAATATTATCACTCCTATGACCGCCAAGAAAACTGCAAAACAAATACATACAAAAGTATCAATAAACTCACAATTTCCGTAGGTTCTGGACAAAATAACTACAACAGCCAGAGGAGGAGAGCCGGACTTCACTTCTGTAGAGCCAGACTTCACTGCCCCCATGTAAAATATTTCCTAGACCATCAAACTCATAGAATTACACAACACAGCAATAATCAAGACTTAAGCCTTGCTGACCGGTGCAGTAGGAATTGTGTGGAAACTAGGCTAGCACAATGTAAAAGACTTTCTATCTGAGGCACTGCTACCACCAAATCAAACAGTGATGCAGTTCCATACACTCTTAATCATGCCTCTGTAAAAAGTGGCCAGGACAGAAGGAGAAAGATGTGCTCTCCTCATCCAATGCAGGAAATGCAGACGCTGTTTGCATTCACTTCACGAAGGATGACTTGAGGAGAAACCAGTTCAGATTGTTAGCGATTAAGCACCCCCCAGGCACTTAACACTGTTGATCATCTCTACAGCTGCATTTTTGATACTGAGTGGAGTATGACTAGGCCGGCTCTTTCTAAAATCTACAATGATCTCCTTTGTTTTATTAACATTTAGAACCAGGTTACTTTTATTATTATTATTATTATTCTCCAGTTCCCATTAACTAAAGAATGTAATCTTGTGGGATGCAGGAAATGTACCTATTTTGTTCTAATTACTGCTTTCTGAAATGATCGCTGCCTAGAAATTAGTGTGGCTCCCAACCTTACGTCATTTAGGAAGCTATTGAAGACTGGGTTGTTCTCGCAGGCCTTCGGTGATTATGAGCCCCTCTTTTGTTCTTTAGCCTGTTTTGTTTTAGATATTTTGATATTTTGGTTAGTTGTATATTTTATATGCTTCCTATCATCCATGCTAGCATGATCAGTGGTCACGAAAGTTGCGACAGGAGGAACATACTGTACAAGGCATTCCAGACTGCTATCTGTAACCTTGTTATAGATATCTATAACCTATATAAAAGTCTGAACAACAAGAAAGAGGCAGTCTGCTTATTTCTTGAAAATATGAGGGCAACCTATTTCAACAAAATTTGTGCCAAAGCCCAGTTTTAACAGAAGGGAAAGATTCCTGAGACAGGTTCCTGGAGTATCTTAATCAAGCATGGACATTTGTCCATAGCTGGATGTCAGATTGGAATTATGGTAATAAGAAGTCATGCTGTAGTCCATGTGGGAAGATAATTGGCATTTACACCTTTTTGTCACATGAATTAGGATGATCCCCTCTGCTTGTCCAGGTAAACCCGGTATGGCCAGATGGTAATGCATGCGGTACAATGCCCTGAAGTCTGCCAGAGCTTAAAAGATTGAGATCCCCTGCTTTCCTTACTGTCTTACACTTATGATTCCCTGTAGCCACTGATCCCTTTAAAAAAGTTTAGAATGATTTGCCCAAGGGTTTAAAATGCTGCATTGCACTATTATCTTTACTAAGCAATATTGTTATTTTTCTGTGGATCTACTTCAAACCTATCAGAAAGGATGAGGTTCACAATACCAGAACCTTTTGAAATAAATTGTATTTGGCTATAATATAAATAATTTTGGTCGTGCATATGATGTTCCTACAAATTAAAATATGTTTTCCTTTGAAGTTAAACGAAATAATTACAATTGATTTTTTGTCTGGAAAAAATATGCTAATATATAACCGTCATTACTTTAAACATGATTTTGTCCTTGCTTGACAGAAAATATTTCTCTCTCCCAAATGGCAAATTATTGTTTACAAACATCAGCTCAATCTGAAGAACATATTTTTGCTTTTTCTTGTAATACCAGTAGTAATAATTTCCTTTGAATGATTTATTCTTTTATATATTTTGCATAATTTCTTTTTCAAGATTTATTTCATTGGTTCATAATAACTTTCTGTGTACGTACTATTACAAGAGATTAATCAAGTGTTAATATACATGACTCCTGTACTGTATTTCATAAAAGTTCAGCAAAAAGGCCTTTCTTTTCAGAATAAATATATAAGAGCCAGACTTGCTATCCACATTAAAGAAAGAATAAATGAAATCTTCCACAACTTGACTGTGGAAGGTCTACAAAGCGTGTTTGCTTTATAAGAATTGGTGAGCAGGTAATGGTGAAAGCTTTAAATTTGAGAACCTTTGTCTTTTCTTCTTTTTTTCTACACCTTTTCTGCATCTCCATGATCCAGGGAAACTCACTAGCACATTCTCTTCATCTAAGATGGGGAAAAAAAGTGGTGGCTATTGAGGTTTAGCACTTTGGGGACAGGTAGATTCAATCAGAATTCTTAGAGCACATTTAGGAAGTTCCCACCAAATGGCTGAAGACACTTTTTATTTTTACAGTATGGATGAGAAAAAGAAAGAGGTAGGAAACCTCCACAAAAACTTTTTTTTTCTTACTTAGCAAAATTATTCTTGCAATGTGCATTCTGGTCATGAACTATTGACATTTAAATTAATTCACAATTGGAAAAGGGGGGAAATTAATCATATAAACTAGCACAGTCCACATATTTAAACAGCCCTCCAAATCATAAAAAGCTT
Source organism: Oxyrhabdium leporinum (assembly GCA_032468155.1). Classification (NCBI taxonomy): domain Eukaryota; kingdom Metazoa; phylum Chordata; class Lepidosauria; order Squamata; family Cyclocoridae; genus Oxyrhabdium; species Oxyrhabdium leporinum. The sequence continues at coordinate 14,129 of JANHFL010001883.1, forward strand.
GTTCAGGTAGGAAAGGAAAGGTGATACTTGAGGTGGTTCTTTCTTGCTCATAGGAGGTTTATGTGTTGAGAAGTCAGCAGTCATAGTGTTATTGACCACAAAATCACCATGTATCAAAAGACAACTGAAAAAGTTGTTCTCTAACAGAGTTCTAGCCCCACTTCAAGTGCCTTTGTCCTTCTAACTTACCTTTGCCTATTACCTGTTCAGGTAAGTATCCTTCTAAACAAATTACTGAGCACACATCATGAATTATTTTTATTTTCTAAGAAGGCTTCTAGCATTTTCAAGTACACATCATAAAATCTTTCTCTCTTTCTTACAATTTTCTTTTAGTTGCAACCTTATGTCTTTCCTGCATTTCTCTCCATATTACTGAGTGAGCATCAGGTCAGATGTCAGACATAGAAATCACATCCCATTCAGATTATAATTGTTAGAGATTTGGGCTAATGAGACAGAACATAATAAATAAAATAATGTCAGTCACCCTGTGGAGATTCCCAAAGGGTCCTCTTGCCAGTAGACATTTGCCATACTTCTGAAGTATATAAAGATCCAGCAAATCAGCTTAGAAGATTAGCTAAAAGATGCAATTTGGTCCAGTGGTTAAGGCACCAAGCTAGAAACCAGGAGACTGTGAGTTCTAGTCCCACCCTAGCCATGAAAGTTAGCTAGATGATCTTGGGCCAGTCACCATCTCTCAACCTACTTCACAGGGTAGTTGTTGTGGGAAAAACATGAGAAAGGAGTATTAGATACGTTTGCCACCTTAAGTTGTGGTGGCAAAAAATAAATGTAGGATATAGATAACAGTAAATAAAACCTAAAACGATAGACAAATTCAAGGGGAAAAAACAGTCCTTCAAATTTCCTTCCTAGTTTTAGGTTTTTGGGTTTTTTTATAGTTTGCCATTTGCACTTTGGAGAGATTGCAAAACAGATTTTGCAGACTCTTCCATTTCTCAGTAACAAAAAGATATTACTGCTAATATTGGGAGCAAAAAAAAACTGTAGTTCAAGCTCCACATGCAACCCTCTACCTAATTTTTAAAGCCTTCTGCAATCAGCTCAGATCTCTAGTTAGAGCTCCGAGTCATCTCTCCCTGGTCACTTGCATTAAACTTTTCATTATTAGTTCCATACTACTTGATTAGAAAAAAATGTTGCTGTCCACAGACTCACCTTGTTAATTCTAGCAGGAAGAGGGAAACTGAGGATTTTCCAGATGTTGCTAAACTGCTACTTCCAACAATTTGCACTGAAGTTGAATTGGCTGAAGATGCTTGGAATTACAATTCAGGAACATCTGAAGGACTCTTGGTTCCTTCAGAAGCTTTTAAGACATCTGGAGCTGACAGCATGTATGAAAATTTATCAGCTAAACGTTGGAAGTGTAATCAGATACCAGGTTCATACTACCATATGTGGTAGACATGCTCAAAGGCAAAAAAATATTGGACTAAAATACATACTTGGTTAGAAAAAATGATAAATGATAAAACAAAATGATAAAAAAATGATAAAACAACAAACCAGAGGTATTCTTGTTGGGTATATTATCAGAACAGTATGACAAAGGGAAAACATATTTAATTTTACATGTATTAACAGCAGCAAGAATTGCGTTTGCACAACAATGGAAAAGTGAAGAGATCCCTACAGATGAAAATGTTATTAAAAAATATTAAAATAGCAATAGCACTTAGACTTATATACTGCTTTATAGTGCTTTGCAGCCCTCTCTAAGCAGTTTACAGAGGCAGCACATTGCCCCTAACAATTTGAGTCCTCATTTTACCTACCTCAGAAGGATGGAAGGCTGAGTCAACCTTGAGCCTGGTGAGATTTGAACTGCCAAATTGCGGGCAGCCGGCTGGCAGCAGAAGTAGCCTGCAGTACTGCACTCTAACCACTGTGCCACTGAAGCTCTTTTAGAATGTGCTGAGATGGATAGATTAACACTTAAAAGAAAAGGAAGAGACAGAATATTTCTTGACAGGGGACTTGTTTTATCAATGGTTAACTAACAGAATCTTATTAGAATCTAATAAGATCTAAAAGATAATAAAAACATTTGTATTGAAAATTTTGTAAGATGGATAAACTAATTGAATTACTGTTTTGCGATTATTACTGATATGTTTATTATGCTTATTATTATGCTTAATGTTAATATTGCATTTCTACTTAAAACTAATTGTGTCCAGACAACAAATACGCTGTTCAGATAGATAAGGAATTTTTATGTGATATAAAAAGAAAATGTATTAATAAAACGTATGTTTAAAAAAAAGAAGAAAGAAGTGTCTTAAGTCTCTGTATCTTTTCAAATATCTTTCAGAAGAATCCTTGCCATCCCTAGAAAAACCAGGAAGAATCACTCCAGGCCATGTTTTACTAGATTTCCCACACTTTTTGTTGCAATTTACAAATTGTCTAAGAAACCCAAAGAAGGGAAGGGGGGAAGAGAGGGAGAAGCAAAGCATGAGGTTCACAATTTGGGTTATCCAGTTGTTATTTTTTTATCCAAATATTTACACATTTTTATTCTTGTTTTGGTGTACCTGGAAAATCTTAGTATATACTGTAATTTATTTTATAAAAGCTCAATTACAGTTTCAGAGGCCCTGGTGCTTAGAGGGAACAATTTCCTTACAAGAAGATCAGTGACATTTGTTTAAATAAGCTGAGCTTCATCTGTTTCCTATCGGTTTTAGGGAACTACTTTTGTGCCATTAGATTTCCTAGTCAGACTTCCACATAATCAATGTCACCATTCCCAATCATAATACTCATTGTCAGAGTATCTGACAATAGCCTGTATCCCAGACTGCAGCCATTGTAGGAAAAGGCAAGGTTGAACTGCACTCCTTCCATCCAACCAACCAGTGAGGGAGCACAGAATTCAGGCATCTGCTAGTAACCTACCACTCCTTACTGCACCTCTCCCTTGCATCGCTATCTTTGCTCATGAGAAAGAAAAAGCAGCCATTTTAGCTACGAAAAGACTCACAGCCAAGGAGATGGAAAAAAGCAGAGGGCAGCTTTGCAACGGGAAGATGAAGATTACTTAAAATTCCCACCAGGGGGAAAGGGATTCAATGTCCAGCCTCTTGAAACTGAAAATAGTTCGTTTTGGGACTTTTGCACTATGAGTTTTTGGCAGCTGAGACACATTTTTTAAGAAAATATCAAATAGGTCAACTTGGCTGCCCACTAGGAAATGTTAGCGTGAGAACCCAGAGGTTGTATTCCCACCAGGGCAGAGATTAGATTTGATAGTTATCACTTTCTTCTTTCTCTCTTTCCTGCAGCCAAAAAGCCTGCGGAAATCTATGGGCCTCCCACAAATATCTCTTTAAGAGATGGGAGACATTCTGAGGAATGATAGTGCTCAGAATAGAAATAACCCTACCATAGTTGTAGTGAGGCTGCAAAAGTCCAGATGATCAGTAGAAGTGGGGAAAACTCTACATCTGGATTTTTTTCAGACTACGTATGATAGCTTTACATTATGAGAACAATGCCAAAGCCTCATATGGAAGTGTCTCATCTGTCCTTGTGTCCACTGATCTACACACACACACACTTCACGCCATCTCTTTGTCTAGTGGGACAAAGTCCTGCCTGTCATCAACCATATGAGTTCATATTGAAAGCCCATCATGCAAATTTTGCCTCTGAACACTGGTATAGCTGGGCCAATTTCCAGGGCCCTGCAGCTAAGTGGCAAATATTTGAGACAACATGCATAGGCCAAGTGTTGACCTGGGTTGGCATGGGCATATCACACCTTGCCTTTCTCTTTCAAAAATATTTTACAGCAAGATCAAGCAAAACATGTCTAATTATATTATTATGGTTCATTGGATAGTCAACTGTATGTTTAGACTGGATTTGGCATTTTTATCCACCTATCAAATCCTACCCAAGGACTTAGCATAAACAGGTGTCATTGTTTGATGGTGTTAATATCATTGCAATGAAAGTAAAACTGCCAAGTAAAATGACCTTTTGCAATTGACTGATGTTGATTTTCTCAATGCTGATGGTATTTAAACAGTGCTCCAAATGTTTTGGGATGACATCCAGACCTATCACTATTGGTACTATCTTTGCTTTCTTTTGCCATGGTCTTTCTATTTCTATTTGCAAGCCTTTGTATTTTGTAATTTTCTCCAGTTCTTTCTCTTCTGTTCTGCTATCTCTGGGTATGGCAACATCCACTATCCAGACTTCTTTGGCTTTCTTATCAACAATAGTTACGTTTGGGGTTAAGTGGGGCACTGTGGCAGGTGCTTACCTGTTTGAATTCTAAACTCTTAGAGTCACTTTAGTTTCTTCATTCTCTAGTACTTTATCTAGTTCATAGTCCCATAGTTCTTATTTACAAGTAAATTATATTTCTTGCAGATATCCCAATTTTCCATTGTGGTTATTTTGTCATGCCTGTAGACAGTCTATGTGATCTTCTTGAAGCAGCTACCTTAGGTGGCCCACTGTTTCTTCAGCTTCTTTTGAAGGGTAGCATTTGCTGCCTATTACGATCTTCTCAATTCTGGCTTTGTATGCATTTATTTTTAATGCTTGATCTTGTGCAGTCAGAATTAGCCCCTCTGGTTTTTCCCCCCAACTTTCTTGATCTTAGCCATTGTTAAATTTTGTTGTTATGTGGCGTGGTGGCACAGTGGTTAAAATGCAGTATTGCAGACCAACTCTGCCAGAAGTTCGATTCTGACTGGCTCAAGGTTGATTCCAGCCTTCCATTTCAAGGTCAGTAAAATGAAGACCCAAATTATTGGGGGCAATATGCTGATATTGTACTCAGAGTGCTGTAAAGCACTTTGGAGTAGTATATAAGTCTAAGTGCTATTGCTAATGCTATTACTATTGCTTGCTAGTGTTTTTTATGGACTGCACTATTCTTTGTCTTCCCCATGTCTCTTTTCTGTTCTTCATTTGTTCTTTCTTGTAGGGCAGTTTGATCTCCCCATATTCAGTAACCCTTCAGTATTGGCTTCAATGCATTTTCTTCACTGTCTTTCAGATATTCTTCCAATGCTCTTTTCAGTTCTTCAGATATCTTGCAAGTGTCACTGCACGGATGAAGGATATGATTCATTGTCCTTATTTTTCTGGTCTTCATATCCAGGGCTTTTAGTTCTGCTTGAATCCAGTCCTTGTATCTAGTGACTGCAATTGCCCAGGTGTTAATTGTCTTGATGGCATTTCCTCCACTGAGTTTGGATTTTAAGATCTTCATTCTCATAATGTATTCACTAGCAACCTTCTTTTTGACTTTGATGTGCTTGATGTTGTCAGATTTAAGGATGCCTAGATATTTTTAGTGATCTTGTTCATCCAGACTCTTGATGATATTTCCATAGGGCATCTTGTTTCCCTCAATTTTCACTGCTTTTCCTCTGTTTTTTATTTTTATTTTTATTATTTTTATTATCATTATTATTGTTGTTATAATAAACTTTTATTCATTAAACTTGGAACTCAGTCAACTGAACATTTAAAACTGTATCATAAATATCATTGACTGCCTATGATGGTTGATATGGGTTGCTGCCAGGATCCTAGGTATCAACCAAGTAGCTTCTTAAAATGTATGATGATGACGATAATGATGATGATTATTATCTTTATTCATTAAACATGAAACTCAGTCAACTGAACATTCAAAAATGTATCACAAATATAATTGACTGGTGCTAATGGTTGATACAGGTTGCTGCCAGCATCCTAGGTATCAACCAAGTATCTTCTTAAAATGTATGTTTACTATTATTATATACTTTATTCATTAAACATGAAACTCAGTCAACTGAACATTCAAAAATGTATCACAAATATAATTCACTGCCACTAATGGTTGATACGGGTTGCTGTCAGCATCCTAGGTATGAACCAAGTACCTTGTTAAGATGTACGATGTTCTGAGTAACGCATTTTTTTGCAGTTCCGCTGGTGTTATTACAGGAAGCTGCAATTTCTTGATGAATTTTATAAAATTGCACATGGTGCCAATTTTCGGGGTACCAAGTGCCCCGATGACAATGGGTATCACTCTTACATGTTTCATCCATAATCGCATAGTTTCGATGGCCAGGTCGCGGTATTTTGTGATTTTTTTTCCAGTTCTTTTTTTTCGACTCTGGCATCTCCTGGTACGATATCAATAAATTGTACATTTCAGTTTTCGACAACTGTGATATCTGGCATGTTGTCTTCCAAATGATGATCCATCTGTATTCGAAAGTCCCACAAGATCTTCACCTTCTCATTTTCAATAACTTTTTCCACTTTATGTTCCCATGACTTTTCGGATACAGGTAAGTTGTATCTTTTACATAATGACCAGTGGATTAATTTAGCAACTCGGTCGTGTCTAGCTTTGTAATCAGTTTGTGCAATTTTGCTACACTCACATTAAATGTGAAACAGTTTTGACTTTGTCGTTGCAAAGTCGGCAGTTTGGATTGTCAGTGGATTTTTGTATCTTTTCTATACTATTGTTGTTGTTGTTGTTGTTGTTGTTAGTGTATGGCATTGTTACATTGGCCAGCAGACCACAATGCTATTGCAGAGTAGTAGTTTGGCTGCCAAGGTACCAGAACCTGCCAAGGTTCTGTTGTAGGAAACACCGTCACGCTTTCCAAGCTGTGCCACAGGTGGGTGAGTTGACTTCACATCAGAAAGAAAAATGAGCAGCTCTTCCTGCAGCATCATCCAAGGCCCCTCCCTCCCCAGAGCCACCTTGCAAATGGGCAGTGCAGCTAGGAAGGTTCAGCTGACAAAAATTTGACTGCCTGCATGGAACGCCAACTCATCTCCCCATCAACGTGGTACCTATTTACCTACTCACATAGAACATGCTCTTGAACTGTTAGTTGGACAGAAGCTGAGGCGAGTGGCAGGAGTTCACTCTGACAGGCTCGAACCGCCAGAGCAGAGATCACCTCCAGCGTCATTAAGTCACTGAGCCATTATGTCTCTTTGGAACATGGGAAGATAACTATTCAGTGTTTAGACAGTTTTTCATTACACAGTAATCATGTATTAATATAGCTGCACGTATGTGTCTTGTCTCTACAATATCCTAGAGCAGAACTTTTTTATCTTTTTATTTACTGTATTTGCCTGCGATATATTATTTCAATATAAACAGTTGGGCTGTTTGCCAGCTTTCCTTGTCTTTGATAGTCTCTTGTTTGGTTGACATGATTCCCCAGCCAGGGCAATGATGCTTCTTTATTTTACGTATCTGACCTGCCAGTGTATAGGCAGTCTTTCTGAAGGAACCTGAGGATGTGGTGTTATATTATGAACTTTGTTTGCCTTCTGAAACAAATACGTGGCAATGGATTTTGTAGGAGAGAATCCAGAGGTGGAAGAGGGTGCCTGCCTCTTCATTTAGCTGCCAGATTTCCCTACCAGCCATTGGTCTCAGGCCATTTAAATGGCTTCTTTCCTGCATCTGAAACAAACAAAAAAAAGAAGATCTCAAGGTCTCTTTCAGTGATACAGAGTGCGATGCCTATTGTAGTGGTAGAAGCCGGGTAGAGAATGAAAGTGAAATCTTGGTGCACAAAGTTCTGAGCATCCTTCTACCTTTTAAATTACCCTAATGTCTTTGGGTGTAAGCAGAGAATATGATTAATCTAACTGAAAACTAGCAAGAGGTATTATTAGTAATATAATATGTTTCATAAATAAAGTAAAATTCAGCTGCTAGTTATTTCTGTAATTGTCAGAGGGAGTTTTCTCTTCCCTTGAGGCAGCCAATTATTAGGAAGGCTTTAAACCTGTCTGGAGGAAAGAATATTAGAGTGGCTAAGCATCTTTTCCTTCCCTGTGCTGTATCCTTTCTCCCTTCTGCGACCTGATATGTAAGAACCTATGCTTGGTAAATCAATGTACAATGTTAGCCTAAGCCAGGAGTGTCAAACTCAATTTCATTGAGGGCCGCATTAGGGTTGTGTTTGACCTTGGGGGGCTGGGAGGGCATGGCTGGAGTGCGCATGGCCAGGACGGGCATGGCCAGCTGAATATCACTCATGTCAGGGGCACCTGTGGCA
>JANHFL010001883.1:22318-36772 GCA_032468155.1 Oxyrhabdium leporinum
AGATAGATAGATAGATAGATAGATAGATAGATAGATAGATAGATAGACAGACAGACAGACAGACAGACAGATAGATATGACAAGTGGGTACTTGATTATTGAGAGCCTCTCCAAAGGTGCATCTAAGTACTGTACATATTTAAAGATAGACAGGTGCGGACTTGTGCCAGAATAAATACTTGGAACATCGTACACCAAATTAAAAAGGAACAGAACCAGATAAAATAACCCGCTTCTCTCCAGGTTAGAGGGAGGGAGGAGGGCTGGGAGAAGAATGAAACTGGAACACTTATATCCAGAATCATTCAACATATACCAATCCCTTTTCTTAAGGTTTCTCCCCCCCCCCACCTTGCATTTCAAAATGTTTCCTCTTTATATGAATTCATTTTTTTTTTGTAGCAGCAACCATGCCTTCTCTGCTTTTGGGAAAGGCAGATTTCTTCCTGAGATCTTCTGGACTTTCTTTTCGCTAAACATGTGGAACTCACAGACCAACTATGAAAAGTGTCAGGTTTGGAAGCCATTATTCTGAGGCCTCTGCAAGCCGCCACAATAAAGTGTATGGGAAATAAGGGGGGTTTACTTTCTCATGTAGTTAAAAGGGATTGTAGACAAAACAACATTCTTGGTAAATGTGTCAAGGCCATCCTAGTTAGCACCTGGAAGAGGAGTGACAAGATGGGTGAGGGACGATGGGTATAAGCTTTGATTGGGGAATGTGATGTATGATGATGGTAAAGAGGTGAATCTTTGAATTCTTTCGGGTGGGGAAAAACCTGGCTTTTCTGATTCAGGTTTTTCCCAGATGTGCCAACATGGTTTCTTCAATAAACTCTGATTTGGATTCATTACTGAGTGCTGAGCGGTTTGTTGAAACTTCGATGGAACACTGACACAGTTTGTGTGATCTTGTTGTACAAGCTGAATATACAATCTGCTGTTTCTTTTGCTTCTTTTACAACTTGCATTTTGAATCATTTGATATTTTTTTTCAATTCTGGCCTTCATTGCATTAGTTCAAATAGTTTGCTTTTGAGCAGCCAAAAATCAAGCCTTCAGGGTTCCACTTGGAAGCCATTGTCGGGTTTTATCTTTATCCACTTTTTCCTTGATCTTTTGTAGAAGTTGACTTTTCCCCGCTAGCATTTTCTTCTTGCTTTTATTACATTATTTTGATGTTTATTGTTTGTTTTCTACATTTAATAAGTTCCAATTTTTAACTTTCATCAGTGCTTGTTCTTGGCTGTCTTTTACATAATTAAATGCATAATTCTCTTCTTTAACAGTTTGTTTGATTTGAAGTAAACCTCTAATTCCATTTCTACACAGCAGGTATGATCTATCAATAGTACTATAGGAAAGTAAAGCATAGTGAATAATCATTAGATTTCTTGTTTTTTCAGTCCAAATTGCCCAGTTCAGCTTATTATTATTATGGCTGGTGGCAAAATCAGCAGTTGTTTAGACTGGATTTGATATCTTTTCCAACTATCAAGTCCTTCTATTATTAGCATTGTATTTCTGGATAGAGATGTATGGCTGTCTAAAGCAGCAGAGACTAAAAAGTATTTTTGCCAGCTCTAATGACACTTGGCAAGTTTGTCACGCTGAGAATCCAACTGAAGGCAAAAGGAGATATGCGGGGTCATGTGGATAGGACTACAAATGAATAAAAGAATGGGTGTCCTTCTCAGATTCAGTTTAATGCAAGAGGTAGAAATAACAGAATTCAAACCCTTACCTAAATCAGCTTTCCCCTTTCAGAAATGCTGGGACTATAACTCCCATCTCTACTTTGTGAAGAATGAAATTTGGTAATGTCCTAAAAACGATGACAATTTAGGAAACCTTGAGTTTGTGGTCTTAACCTATCTGGAGAAAATCTCATTGAGATGACTGGCCAACATATTGGAATATGTAGTGTGTATGCTATATTGCAGAGAGTCCCTTTGAATCAGCTACCTGAATTTTCAAGCTGATCCCTAAGATATCAGTATCTCTGCAAATCTCAAACACTGGAATATTTTATGATCACTGTAATATTTGTCTTACTGGCAATAAACATTAATCTTTTGGAGCTAATGGAACATGATAGAATAATCTCATGAATGTTGTTTCCTAGATATATTTGTGTTGATTAGGTGAGATGACGCATCTCCAATACATAGCATGATATTAATGTGGTTTTAGTATAATTAGTCTCCTAATAGTATTACAGAAGAGAAAACAATATTACAAGCATCCTGTGGAGAGGAAACTCTAATCAAATAGTACATATTAATTAAATGATACATTATATAAATGAAACCATAAAAGTCTTCTTGACTCTTTGTCGAACGCCTTCTAATAATAGCTAAACTGCTAAAAGCTACTTCATAGAGAAGTGTGATCCAAATGAATAGTAAGGACTTGCAATCTAGATATTTCACAGAGGAAAGGAATGGGGCTGTCCAAAGGAGGCTAAAAAAGTCAACTTTTCTTTCATTTATCAATTTAGCCAATATGTTTTCATTTCTCTGTGGTTTCCCATCCAATTTCTAAGCAGTCATGACTGTATTCAGCCTTATTGAACCAAAATTTATCGAACAGGTGCTATCTTTATTCAGAGTGGTGAAAGTGCCACAAAACAGCATTCAAACTTTTCACTTTCAAGACCTCTTCAGCAGGCAAATTGGCTAGAAAATAAGCCAGAGAGTTAAAAGGAAAGGAAAGAGCCCTGTCTATACAAAATAACATTTTTGAAGAAATTGTGTCTGTTTTGACATTCAAATTGGGTCTTTGAGGTTTCCCAAAGATAGTTGGAACGATGCTATGTCAGCGAAGGCATGCTTCTTGAGTCACAATGTCACTGTTTAATTGAAGAGATCTAAAATGCAAACTACGTAGATTCTTGCCTTGGGAAAAAAAACAAGAACAAATAAACACTATAGTTTTAGTATCAGGAAAGCCAAATCATAATATAGATGAATTTCATTAACTAGAAAATCATTGTAAGCTTAATTTTGACTAAGTGAGCTAAAGATTTGATGAAACTCTGATCTGTTTAAAAAACAACAACAACCTTCAAAGCACTCTCAGAGTGTGGCTTGATGTAGAAAAGTGTATTTCCTAAAAATAAAGAGGAAAAGAATATTCTATTTATTCCCTATTTTATTAAATCTGCACCTTTGTTAAGGAAAAAGATTAAGTTATATGACTTCACAAAAACAGAAGCCCAAAGATCACCCATAGAAATAGTTCATATATTATTTTCCTATTTCAACGAAAAACTCTTAAGCAGTTTATAATAAACCACAATAAAATATAATAATAGCTTGCTAAAGTATTTTAATAAGTAAAATTCCATGTTTCCTTTAACTGAACTTTTGCTGACAACGAATGAATGATGCTGTTTTGGGATTTTGATTTTTAGTAAAGAGGTGAGCTACAGGGCAAATAGAGTTTACGTTGTATTTACAGATTGTGAGAAGCTATTAAAACATTTTTTTCTTTTTTGATATTTTTGTAGTTTGCATTAGGTTTTATTCTCATTTGTAATTCTTCATAAAATTATTTGAAAAAAGTAAAATTTCATGATCGCATTTATACATTATTATTTTTATTATTAGTACTTTTAATCACTTTCATAGGTTTCTAGGCATCTTATAGACTAACACAGAATATACATGAATTTATTTAAAATATGACAATTATAATAATATATATTAACATACATTGCAAATAATAATAGTATCATAAAACCAAAGCATAATATCAGCTACCCCTGAATTATAATGATCATCTTTGTAAACTGTATTGCATTACAGCATCCTCAGTTAGTAGAAAAAGTTTACAGTATCCAATCATTAGAGATAGCTATCAGTACTTTGTCAGAATTAACAACAACAATTTATTAAATTAATGAGCCACCCACAGCCAGAAAAATGCTTCGGCAAGTCCATGTGTTTCAGCTGACACTTTAAAAACTACAAATCCCAGCTCATCTCAATGGAAGAGAATTTCATATGGCAGAACAGCATCTTCTGCTCTGCTTCCAAATGAGCTTTAGTAAGCTTTTGAATAGCAAGCAAGACATCATCCAGATTATGCACAGAATGGTTAGAGTCCTACATAGACAGCCAATTTCTCTCTATGAAAAAAAGATAGTTGACAATCGGTTAAAGTCTGCCAAATGAACATCCATCCATTTTGTTCAGAGAATGCCTTATTTTCAAGTAATCTTCAATAAACTTGCTTCTGCTTTTGGTACAATACTAAACCAATGGACCAGAATTAAGAGAAGCTTTTGATTGGACATGAAAACGTTTCTACAAATTTTTCTAAACTTTACTAAAGATGATCATTAGGGACAAAGTAATATACAAACAATCATGTTTCCCACAAAATTACTAGTACCAAATTATCCCTAGGAACTCATTATCAATTGTTTTCAAATGGTTTAAGTCCTAATTCAATCAAATCAAAGCTGAATCAAGTCCAATACCAGATTTAGAGGTAGTCATTTCATTCTGCCCAATGTTAGGGCTAGCTATGGAATCAGCAGCATCCAAAACCACCAGCCCATTTTTATTTAATGCTCAATTACCTCAAATACCTTATTTTGGCCTCATCAGGAAGGTGCTACACACTATGAATGTTGATCTCCGTTATGCTCTTTTCCTTACTCTTCCAGGGCGTAATTGTAACACAGCAATTTGAACTACACACATTATGAGCCTACTTTATTTCCAGTTCCTGCACTAATGAGGCCCACCATGGAATTTTGTAGCCAAAACATTCTCGATTGACTTTTTCATCACACTGCTTAGTTCAACTTCAGTGTAGTCTATGTAATTCAAGATTGCAGTGTTTTTTATATCATTCAAAAGTTTAGATTTCAGGTGGTGTGCAGCATAAAACCAGCTCTCTCCAAACAGAAGGCAGCACTTAGATGTAGATTAAAACTTGTTCAGTTAAATTATACACAACCTAGTGTCCCCAGTTTTTTTTAAGACAAGTACTAAACTTCCTAGCTATATAGCTCACTGGCTGAAAACATCTGGAGGAAAATACTAGTTACTGGTGTTTAATCAGTAACTAGTATTATTGGAGGCATTGTAAGCTTGAGGAGGACCGCAAAGATCATCTCTCTACCTCTAAGGAGGGTATGGACAGAGAAAGGCTTTAGTAAATGATTCAATAGAGATTTTGTAACAGTTAATTTGAATAGGGCTAAAATGAATAAATAGTCCATTAAAATATATCAATCAGAATAGAGCTGGAAGGGACCTTGGAGGTCTTCTAGTCCAACTCCCTGCTCAAGCAGGAAACTCTGTGCTATTTCAGACAAGTGGCTGTCCAATCTTTTCTTTAATATCTCTTTTCTAAGAGCATATGAGAGGTGGAGGGGGTGTTTTTGTTTTCCTTCATACTTTAATTTTTACATGGAATCTTAATTGTTGGTCATTCAGTAAGAGCAATCATGTCCCTAAAGCTTTCCTAATTCAGTTTTGGGTATTATCAATCACGGGTAACTAACTTAAATAGTGCAGTCCCTGGTGAAGATTTTTGGATGGAAGAGGAAGTGATGGTGGTGATGGCCATGGTAATGACAATGACACAAAATACTGAGGACTATTATATGCAAGCTCAAATCGTCCATCCATTCCAATCCACTGACTCATGATGCAGATGCCCCAAAGTGACATTTAATAAGCAGCTGAGTGTTTTCACTTAGCACTGACTACAACAACATGGTTGATTTTAAGCCTTCCTTCTGGAAGAATGTTAGCATCATAAAACACCTCATAGTCATGCTCAATAACATTTATTCTTAAAATATCCATGGAAGCTGTTTCCAAAGTACTGTTCTCTGGGCATGTTGGAAATTAGATGGACCTCAAGCATAGGGTGCCATCTTGTGGCATTGTACAGCTACACAATACAAAGCATATGTTGATTGTTTCTGGAATAACCTCTCAGCAATTCTAGCCAAACTGTCTTTTTATAAGAAAGACCATGAACATGGCCTCAGTGATATTGGGAATTCCTGATCTAGGCAGGTAGATGTTTCCATCTGTGATGGGAATACTGTAAATAGGAACATAATGGCAAAATCATGTATTAAAATTCTTGATCCAGATCATTTAGCATTTTTAACATTTTTTAAAACTAACAAATTCTACTCATTCTGTTAAGCTAAGCTAGGCATTAAGACATAATATACAATATACAAACCACAATTTACAATTACCCAGACCTTTTCAAAAAATATGAACCTCAATCTAAAGAGTATCCTAATAGAGTTACAATGTCTCTAGGGCAACTTTCTGGTCCTCAGACCAACTATATGTCAATATACTATATATATAATTTATGGACTCATCTAATTCTGTTTAATGCTAAGGGTTTTTGTTAAATTAGGGCTGCAATTACTCTTATGTTAATTTTCCCAGTTATTAAAAAATCTCTTGGACTTTCTTATAAAGTTATCATATTGTTCCTTTTTATTTTCCTCTATGGGTATATTTTTGCATTATTTCAACCTGATGTTTTGGAAGATATATATGGGGAACACAGTTGGACAAGTTGGAGAAGGTTCTTATTAGAGTATGCACTAAAAACATTTTAATTTAACAGTTTAACAGTTTAATTTAATCTCAAATTTTAGAGTTTAGCCAAGAAGCAATGTTAACAAACGATGTTAAATGCGGAATTTCAATCTACTGTCAAGCATGGAGAAAAATATCTCTGATGGACTCAAGAAATAATCTTCAGAACTTTGTTGATCATAAAGACTGTCAGATGTACCCAAACTATTTTAAAGTGCTGTGCTGTGAACTAAAATTAAATAATAGCAAACTGTAAACCCTGTAATCTGAAGTCCTTTAGATAAGAAGTGAAAAATATGTTCAAAGAATAGCTTTGAAATTCCATGGAAAGAATTTCAGGAACACCTCGGCAAGAGTTTTATTGGTTTATTAGTGCTTGAAACAACTAGGAGTAAAATCCAAATAAAAGCTTTATTTTTGTCTTCTCTTGTTTTGCAAAAAATTATACAGTTGAGGGTAGTGAACAAAATTTTAATGAAGCAAGGACTTTAATAAAATCTTAAAAATTGGAGGAGATACTTATTTCACAATTGTGGTAAAACTACAATATTGAGCAAGTCAGTTTCTTGAGAAAAATAGCCATCTCTGCAGCAATATCTAAAATTAACAAACTGAACTGAAAACTTCTGAATTCAGAGTAGTGACAAAAACTTAATTTTGAAAAATGAAGTTTCAGTGTTTTCCTACCTTTATATCTGCGTGAAGAAATATAATTGGGAGACTTTCTGAAGGAAGACTAACAGTGAATATATTACCGTGAAATGCAGACATTTATCAAATCATGCATTTTAATTGTGTAATTAAATCTATTAAATCAAACTTTTTATATATAAAAGTTTAAATAATACAAAGTAAACAGGCAAAAATTGTTCCGCAGCTTGCCTCCCCCCATGCGAGGCAACCTCAAACTCAGCTTTCTCTAATCTGTTGAAATTGTAATCCACTACATGAAAAGTCAGAATTTAGGAAGTCAAAAATTCATACTATGCCTGTTTGTTGATTCTGGTTGCTCCGTATAATCCTCCTTCTATTACTGGGTGAAGACTAAATGAGTCTACCCATAGAGATTATTTTGCATGGGTTATTGGCATTTTTCCATCAGCAAAGTTATACTTTTGTAATTTTCAGGGATCCTAACTGGAGGATCTCCCAGAAATGATTACATGTATTGTCTGCTTTTGTAACTTCTCTGTTCCCCAAATAACCAAGTTACAAGCCACAAATTTCATTTATTTTAGAACACTTTTAGATGCCTCTGGTTTTCAAATAAGTTTTCTAAGTACTTGGCCACTTAACCGCCACGTGAGAATATTTGCTGTCCTTCAGGAGCCACGTAGTGCTTGTTGAATAGCTTGTTTATAAAATCAAGGGAGTTGTGGAGAAATCAGCATTTTCCCAAAAGAGTCAGAAGAGGCATGAAAAAAAATCTTCAAATGAGCTATTATTTGTTCTGAGCTGGCCATGGTAGCCAAAATCAACATTGATGGTGGGCAGGCCCTGCCTTAGTGGTTTGACTACAGCTTGGAAAAATTCAGATATGGCCATCAGATTTTTCAGTGATTCAGAAAGGGCCCCGTTTCCTTATCATTCCAAGTGCAGACTGGGGTGGGGTTGTGGTGGAAACACAACTGCTGATTCAAGGCATTAAGCTGTATCAGCCATACATAATAGTTCTCCACTGCATCTGTAGCTCATGAAAAATTATGTCTTTTGATTAAGTGATTCGATTGGAAAAGGTGCTACCAGACTGCTCCCGAGTTTTTAGAATAGCCTTGTAAATGTGGAGCTGGTAGCCATACAGTAGCTAAGGCTCAGGAAAAAGCTAGGTACTGAGAAGCGATTACAGGGAGGAGACTAAAGGCAAAGCAGAAGGGATATTTCTGCTTTCATTTTACTTCTTTCATTTACTTTAACTTTGCGACTTAACTCCTTCCCTTACTGGGTTTTACACAGCAATTTTTTGTGACTGTATCTAGTTCTCTAACTGGAGGAAGGCTTCAGAATGAGAATTTATTTTATTTTATTTTATTTATATTTTATATTTATATACCGCCCCATTCCGAAGACTCGGGGCGGTTCATAGCTTTTATTTAAAAAACAATACAGAATATGAGTTAAAAATAATTAAAAGAAATTAAATTATTAGCTGTGCCTTTTCCGTTTAAAAGTTTTACAAAATTTTTTTTAAAAATATTAAAAACCCCGTTTAAATTCATTAAACCTCATGACCTCAGGATGCTGCAAGCATTGTAAATATATGTTGGTTGCCTAGCATCCTAATTCTGATCACATGACTATGGGGATGATGTGATGGTTGTCAGTGTGAGGAGCAGTTGTAAGTTGCTTTTTTCAGTGCCATTGTAACTTCAAGTGCGGTCATTAAATAAATAGTTGTAAGTCAAGAACTACCTGTATATAGAAATAGCAACACTAGTAGTAATACAAGGAAGAAGAAGAGATCTAAAATGATACATTCAAGAAGTAGGTAAGGAAAAATACAATGTAAAATTACTTGTTTTGCTCAAGAATGTGAAGTGTTGTCATTCAAAGAAGAAAAAAAAATGTGATAGTCTTTGGTCCATCACAATTGGTATAGGATGAAATGAAAGAGCTGCAATTTGTGTTTGAGATGTCATTTTTTTCTTCTGGCTTGCTAAGCAACCAGGGTGAGTAACACAATTTAGCAAGATGAATGGATTTTCACACAAAATGCCTTTAACCCAGCTAGAGATTGGTACTCAGGTCAATTAAAAATAATAATAGAACTATGTAAGCCTTCATGAAGGTAGAAGAGGACTGAAGTGTGAAGCAATTATTCAGCTTTAGTCAAATAAATCCTTTCAAGTTATCTTCCGGCCATTAAGGTTCTTATTTTGCCTTAAAATGGATAAAGATTTAAGTACGGTAGTTTTCACCCAAAGGAGCAACACTGGAAACATTTCTATACTTGTGTTGACCCTAATTTACCTATCTACTACTGAAGTTTATCCTAACACTATGAAAGCAGAGCAATAATTCCTAAATTTTGTGTCTTGAAATAATGGCTAGTCTTCTCAGAGAAATACAACCTATAAAATAAAATAATAAAACTATAGTGCTCTCAACAGCTTTTTAGCCTTTGAGTAATTATATATTGGACTTCAGGTATGCTGGGCAATTTTGAGTAATCATCCTGGTCTCATATCAAGAATAAAATGTTCTTCAAGATTGTAATGTCCATGGTTATTCTTCATTTTTGGTACTGTATAATTGCAAGAAATTGTCAAGTTATCCCTCTGGCATTGGTGAACTAAGCCTTCCTGGCTTCATCAGACATGTCTATCTAATACAGGAGTGTCCAACCTTGGAAATTTTAAGACTTGCGGACTTCAACTCTCAGAATTCCCCAGCCAGCACCCCTAACCTAAAATATCTGATCTTCTCCTGCCATTAGCCCCTTTCTTTCTCATGTATTACAGATACACCATAGTCAAGTATTTCTTCAACTTTTCAAGACTATAAAATACCAAATAATTTTTAAAATATAATTTTATTGAAGAAATGTTTAAAAAGATAAATACAATACAAATATTAGAAAATAAAATATTGTTTAAAAGTCTTAAAAAAGCATAGAAAGAAATAGAAAAGAAAGAAAAGAACGGAAAAGATGAAGAAGCAGCTTCCAATCTTTTTAACATTGTAAGGTTATAAATGCATTTATATTTTATCCTTTCGCTCAATTATCTCCTTTCCATAAGTATCCTTTCTAATCTTCAAGCCCATAAATGATAAATTCATTTTTCTTTTTGTTAAAAATCCATAAGGGTTTCCAGCCACTGATAAATGTGGTTATCGATTTTTCCATAACCAAACAAGTTAATTTTGCCATCTCTGCTAGTTTGTCATCTTCATGAACCTATTCTCTGTTGCAAAGATTTCAAAGTTTTTCCATTTTTGCATATATAGTAGTTTCATAACAGTAATTACATATAGTCTTCCATGTATTTTTTAATTGACCGTCCATTAACCTCAGCAAGAAAAAAATATGGTTTCAGTTGAAAACTGATTTTTAACATC
Organism: Oxyrhabdium leporinum; assembly: GCA_032468155.1. Lineage (NCBI taxonomy): Eukaryota > Metazoa > Chordata > Lepidosauria > Squamata > Cyclocoridae > Oxyrhabdium > Oxyrhabdium leporinum. Next base: position 32,968 of record JANHFL010001883.1, read on the forward strand.
CTTTGTATCTTTATATATATATTTGAACCCAGAAATTTCTGACTTCTTTAAAACTCCATCAGGCATAATAAAATGAGCCATCATGATTTCCATATTTCCAACATAGATTTAAAGTAACTGTATAAACTTTAGACAATCTGTCTTCATGGATAGACTACTCATTTTGCTAGTGGAAGTCAGTGGATCCAAACCCCAGACAGATTAGGGTTCTGTCTTACGGCATTTTACAGATTGTTCATGTCCTCTTAATAATTTATATTACAAATTCCACATATTCTTGCTGTTGGTCATGCTGCTAGCAACTGATAGAGTTGTTTCAATTACTGGACAGAAGGCAGGATATAAATCAAATAAATAAACGATTAATAACTGCACTTATTGTGAGATAAACTGAAGAATTTCAGGTATGTCCGGGATGGACATCAGATGTTATAGGAGCTCTATGTTGTGCAAGAAACTTTCAGTCCATGTATGCTTTGGCCTAAAAACATCTCTGAGCTCTTCTTTCATTCTTTGTCTCATGTCAAAAGCAATGTTAAACAATTCAGTATATTGGTTTCCAAGGATTTTTTTTTTCCTTGTCTGAAAATCTACATAGATTTCAAGATGAAAAACTAGGAAATCTAATCAGCAATTTTTTTGTTCTGTCAAAATTAGTAATAGAGCCACTCTGCAGAAAACAAGTGAATGTTTGTTTCATCTTAAAGAGATTTTAAATTTGTACAGTTAGTGACATGTGTTATTAAACTTTTTACAACAACATGATTAATTTTGCACTCTAGTCTTGGTATTTAACCTTTTGTACATCACAATGGATGCTATGGAATATCTCATACCACATAACAGTTGCAAGAAACAGTGGTGTCAAGATGTCTTCCATCCTACATACATTGCAAAATGAAAGCATTATTTTCTTCTCTCTTTCTTCTGTCCTTCTAAATTCATGAAAGTTGTCCAGGAACAATATTGTGTAGGATTATTGCATTGGCCTTGGACCAGAAATTGCAGATTCATGTCCCCACATAGCCAAAGATCTCATTAACTGACTTTGAGCTAATCATTCTCTCTCAGCCTGACCTATCTCATAAGATGTTGGTTGTGAGGATGTAAAATAAAGAGGGACCCTCAAAGTACTCTGTTTTGAAATCCTAGAAAAAAAAGATGGTATATTAGAGGAACAAATACCTTCTATGCTAGAACCTGACGTTGGTAATGGAGTGGATGAAATTAACAGAGTAACAGAGTTGGAAGGGACCTTAGAGGTCTTCTAGACCAACCGCCTGCTCAGGCAGGAAACCCTGTACTATTTCAGACAAATGGTTGTCTAATTTCTTCTTAAAAACTTCCAGTGTTGGAGCATTCACGACATCTGGAGGCAAGTTGTTCCACTGATTAATTGTTCTGTCAGGAAATTTCTTATTCGTTCTAGGTTGCTTCTCTCCTTGATTATTTTCCATTCATTGCTTCTTGTCCTGCCTTCGGGTGCTTTGGAGACTAGGTTGACTCCCTCTTTGTGGAAACCCCTTAGATATTGGAACACTGCTATCATGTCACCCCTAGTCCTTCTTTTAATAAAACTAGACATACCCAATTCCGGCAACCATTTAAAACAACTCATATCCAAGCGAGACAGAGATGATCATTAGTTGTAAACTCAATCGAGAAATAGAGAATTGATCTTCAGTGGATGGTGGTGCAGTTCCAGGGGTGGGCTGCTGCATGGTTGCAGAGGTTCGGGGGAACCTCTAGCTCTGATCTCTGGCTGGCCCCGCCCACCCGCTCTCGCCCTAAGCTATCGCTAAATAACTCAACTTTCCGCCGCCCACGCTGCCCAGGTGAGCTCCGTGCTGCCCCTGCTGCACTCACCGGAGCTGCTTTAATCATCAGCTGCCTCCCTGAAGCTTCTCACGAGCCGGAAACGGCGCCTGTGAGTGAAGCAAGTGGTCAAGCGAATGCGCACGCACGACCAGCGAACCTCTTGCTAAAGCAAGAGCAGCCCGTCTCTGTGCAGTTCTCATGATACGTTTCCACAGCTGGGTCTACTCTCAAATCTTAACTCTGGGCTTGGATATTCTGATTTTAAAGAAATGCTTAAAATATATCTGCTTGCTGATATTAGACAAGCACACCCTATTAATGGGGATATGTAGACATGTTCCTAATCTGCTACAGTGAATTCTAGGAGGTGGTGGGCATGCTTTAAGAGTTTTCAGAGAGTTAAACCCATTCAGAATTCTGCACTGAATGGAACTATTCATTCATGGACCTCAAAGATGGACTGGTTGTAGGGGTGTGTAATTTGCCTGGTACAATAATTTCATTGAGAACAATTCAAAGGACTTGCCTCTAGAAGTTGTGGGTGCTCCAATATTGGAGGTTTTTAAGAAGAGATTAGACAGCCATTTGTCTGAAATGGTATAGGGTTTCCTGCTTGAGCAAAGCCCCTTCCAACTCTGTTATTTTGTTAAAGTGCTGGCAATGTCCTACAACTTGGACAACTTGGAGCTGTTGTTGGAAAAGCCATGTTTTCTGCTGTGACTCCACCTAGGTTTTCAGATCTCTGGAAGTACCTTTTGCTCAGTCTTGATGATCGAAAGATAGGGATTCATTGGGTGGCAGCATGAGATAACGACAGGGTAAGAAATAAATATCTTGGAAGACAGAAACTAGTTCCCAAAAAGGTGAATTTTTTAAACTTGGATAAATGAATATTTAAATAGATGTCTTACCTTGGATGAAACACTGAAATAATCTATAAAGTCCATTCCATGTCTTAGATCTATTCTGTGCCTAAAAAAGGTTGTTGAACCACAATTTCTGGTAACCGGACAGTGGGATTCACTAGTTCTAGTGTTACCTGTTCATTACTATAGATCAGAGTTTCTCAATCTTGGCAGCTTGAAAATGCGTGGACTTCAACTCCCAGAATTCCTCAGTCAGCCATGAATTCTAAGAGTTGAAATCCACACATCTTCAAGCTGTCAAGATGGAGAAACCCTGATCTATAGTAATGAACAGGTAACACTAGAAGGGTTTAACTCAAAGATAGTTGTAAGCCACAGCCACACTGGCAGAAAGACACAGAACTAAAATAGATCTGAGTTTTATTTCCATTGTATAAACAGGTCCAGCTACTGTATTTATCTCTGATTTCCCTGCACTAGCAAAACTCGCCTTGGGGTGAAAAGAAATCTGGGCTCTTCCCTGCAGAACGCCATGCATGAGACTGGCTCTGGTAAGACTGGAAGCACAGAATCTGGATTTGCACTGAGTTAACATTTCTCTTTCCAAGGCCAGGGTTCAAGGGAACAATACACAATCTAGGTAACCGATGGCAGAGCAGAAGAGCAAGCAGAAAGCAATGGCAACATTAGCAGAGAGCTAATGAGACGATTTTCCTTTTATCCCTGCCAAGAATTTTCAGATAGGATTTGGCTGCCCAGGAATAGAATGAATTTTGCCAAAGCAGAAGCTTTGGCCATCAAGTTCATAAACTTGGCCCTGAATGCTGCCCTTGTGCCAATATATAAAAATAGGTAGGATGAGGAGAGAGCCTGTTCTCTATTCTGCCCTCTCCCCTCCACATTTAATTTTTTGTTTGGGGTTCATCAAGCATAATTTTAATTTAGGTTGGGTGTTTGCTTTTCACTGCTTTTTGTCCTGCCATCTTCCTTTAGCCTTTTTTGGATGTGATATGAAGTAAGTTAAGATTCTGCAAGTTTCCAGCTGCTCATTTTATGTATTTAGAGTTATAGCGCTCTCTCTCTCTCTCTCTCTCTCTCTCTCTCTCTCTCTCTCTCTCTCT
>JANHFL010001883.1:41025-70391 GCA_032468155.1 Oxyrhabdium leporinum
CCCCACAATCCAGGTCCTCATTTTACCTACCTCGGAAGGATGGAAGGCTGAGTCAACCTTGAGCCTAGTGGGATTTTTAAGTTTAGAAATGCCTGTAGTTACTTTTATTTTTTTTCATGATCCTGACCTTAGACAAGACAGAGTTTCCAGATCTGGACAAAACAAGACGGCAACTTAGAGATCTTTCAATTTTTTTTAAAAAAAATCCTAACTCTTTCTTACCGTCCAGTTGTTCAGATTTTGGCAGCCCAGATAAAGATTGGATAAAAATGTAATAAATAAATAAAGTAACATGATTAGCAAATGAAAGTGGTCATTTGTATAGGCTTAAGTAAAGGGGAAGGGTGTCCCTTCAAGTCAGCTTTTGATACCTGGTGATTGCTCGGATAAGCCCCTGCAGTTTTCCTGGCTAGGCTTTTTCCGAAGTACCGTCCTTGCCATGCCTCTTTTCTAGGGCTGAGAGTAACTGGCCCAAAGTCGCCCAGTTGGCTTTGGCCCTAAGGCGGCACTAGGACTCCCGTCTCCCGGTTTCTAGCATAGCGCCTTCACCATTAGCTCAACCTGCTAAAAATTTAACTCCACGTAGTACGAAGCCCGCTTTCCTAGTACAAGTGGGCAGAGGCAAGCATGACTTTGGTTTGCTTTGCCCTTCCAACTTCAAAAAAGGAGATGGAGAGAAGATCAAACTTTTTTTTTCTCCCGGGATCTCGCCAGCTTTATCTTGTTGATTTAAAATTCTCTTAAGATCTCATGCCGGGCTTTGTAGCGTTCACAGGTTAAACCTGACCACAACGACAGTTCGGATAAATTTTAGGATTCTCAGGCCCCGCCCTCTTCGCCAGCGATCCGAGCATGCAGCCTCCGGAGCGCATGCAGATGTCAGAACTGCAGCAGCAGCAGCAGCAGCGACCAAGTTGCACGCGAGGCGGGGCCCGACGTAGACTGCGGGTCCGAAATCTTCCCCCCTGCAAACTAAGGGAATCCTGCCCTCGTCAAACATGGCTGCCTATGCACCGCTCGAGCTTCCTCTGTCCGCAGCTTTCAAAATGGCCATCCCACTCCGCTATGGATCAAGCGTGCCCACATTTGATATGGTGGATCTCGCTTCCTTTGGTAAATAGACCGGAGCAGAGGGAAAGTTAAAGAGAAGCTCAGCTTCTGATGCTTTCCTGATCAAGTGGGCTTCTTTCCCGGAAGGCTCGGGATTTATAGAACTTTACAGATCTCTTCATCATGGGACCACTAGATCCAAGACAATTACGGCAAAGTAAGTGGACGACGCGCGTTGGAGATGGCCGCAGCCTAAGGTTATACTGAGGTTCCTAGCCGTATGGATTCCAACGGATGGGAAAAAAAGCTTCCCCCCCCCCCCACCGCCGACGGATGTGACGCTTAACACAGGATGTGGCGCGGTGGAGGGACACGCCGAGCTAGGGGGGAGCGTTTAGCCGCGCGGCATGCCGGGAAGCGGCGAACTAAGTGGGCGGCGAGGGGAGGTGGGTCAGTCCAAGGCGTTTCCTGGGCTCTGGGGCGGGAGGGGGAAGTTCGAGATGGATTCACCTTAATGGCGGTTACCGCGGGAGGCCTCGAGTCACCCTCCCAGCCCCGTCTGGCCCGGCCATGCCCGGCCCAGCTGCCGCTGCAGGAGCCCAAAGGTAAGAAACGCGGCGGCGGCTGCCCTTGCCTAATGTGAGGCGCTCCGCCGGACGGCCAGCCGGGACCCTTCGCCTCGGCTGCCGGCTGCCTCCCATAGTCGGGAGGGTGGAAGGGAGCCGCCACCTGTACGCCAGCCTCCCTCTTCGCTCCGCCGTGGAAACGCGCCCCCCGGTTTCTGAAAAGGGGAACGAGTCCGTCTCCCCCCCGTTTCGGGTGGCGGGGTGGGAGCCAGCAGCCCCTTTTCTGCCCGGCTGGGAAGCGTGTTGCCGCGAGTAACGTGCCTTTGGAAAAGTCCAAAGCGGGAAGGGAACCGTGATGTATCCCGGCGTTTCCTCTTCCTCTCAATTAACAGATGAGCGTATTTCCTCCCTCTGAAAGTTGGAAGAAAACAACCAGGGAAGGGATGGAGGAATGGGTCGTGGCGTCGTGACGGTTTGCTTCTTGGCCTGGTTTGGTCAGTCAGAGGTGTTGGGTTTCTTCTGGAGTTGTTCCCAAGCTTGTCTCTTGTCTTTGTTCTCCTAAGGCTGTAAGTAGCTGGTGCATCGCTGGCCTGTAAGTACCGGGGTTTCTTCATCTCTTCTTTTCCCTCTCCGGCTGTTTTCATTCCTCCGTAGGTGAAGAGGGATCAAGCAGTGGTGGTTTTATGTTAATTGGCACTGTGCCATATTAGTGGGGTTTTTTTACAAAAAAATTGCAGGAGTGTGGCACAAATTATGTTGCTGGAATTGCTTCCCACCTACCTACCATGGTTTTTTTTTTTAACCCTTTAAGATGAATGTATTAGGCAATTCCAATCTGAAGGATAGTAGTATTATAAACAGCAGAGTCAAGATTCTCATTCTCATCGGAAAAGTGCCAAAAGATAATTGTTCATTTTGGAAACAAAAAAAAGGGAGTTAAAACAGCTGTTTAATGCCACAGCAACATTGTGGAAGTTGGCACTTATCCAGTCTTATTTTTGTCATTACATTAAAGGTTAAAAAGTAGGTTTCGATTAAAAATTCTCATAAAAATACTGAACTACTCCCCCCTCCAATCTTTTGTTTCATTGGAATCGATGACCCTAGCTTCAGACCTGGGCTAAGGTTCTCTACCTCTCCCCTGTTCTAGCAGCATGTCAAGGAATAAGAAATGCACTAGATTCAAGAGATTTGCTGCTTTTCTCAAAATACTCCTGTGGTATTTCTATTTTACTTCTTTGTGATATCAGAGGAGTGCTTCCTGCAACTGGAACAGAGTTGGGAAGTCAACTATCTCTATTCAAGAATGGACTTTTTCTGTTATAGAAGGAGAAAAAAAAAAGCTAACATTTGTGGATTCTGTCCCAGTCATCAAATCTTTTTCATGACTTTTTCACTGACTTTAAAAAAAAACAAAATTTAATTCTCTATATTTGGCCATGTAACCCCTCCTTTTTAAAGCACATTTTCATATGAGGAAGGATATGCCAAAAATCATGTTGTAAAAATTCGTATATGACCTTACTCTAAGAGAGCAGGACTTTGTATTTTTTGTTTTGATGTTTCATGCACTTGTAAGCAAGAGAGAATGCAGCAACACAGGTAGTAATGGGGATGTTTTAAATGCCCATGTGTCATCAGTGCTGTGTGAGTTGCATTGGTAGCCACATGAGCTCAAATGCTGATTGTCACTTATAAAGTTCTTCATGGAAGAGGTCTTCGTTATTTGAGACCACGTTTTTTCAGTGGTTTGTGCCCGTCAAATAACACTGGGAAGAGTAGGGGCGCTCCAGTCCCTTCAATTAGTCATCTAATAGGACCCTGGAAGCACACTTTCTATCTTGTGTAGTACTTGCCATCTGGAACAGCATGCCCCCAGAGATTTGCATGGCTCTCACCATACAGGGGTTCCCTATGTCCTTGACAGTGGGATTTGCTCCCATTTGGGGTTGGGTAGTTTGTTGAGCCCAGTGTCGTTTTCTTTCGTATTACATTAAGTGATTTTGTCTAGATGTGTGTGTTCTTTTCTTTTTTGTCTTTTAATTATGTAGGCCACCTGGAATTACCTGGGAATCAGGTGTCCTCCAAATCAAATAAATATAGTTGTAACAACAGTCCTGTGAGCAAAATTAAATTTTGGGTTGAATCACACTAATCATAACTAGTAGACCCACTGAAATTAATGGGTTATATAGTACTTAGATTCATTAAGGGGACTTAAATTTATGTGGGTCTGTTCTAAATATGTCTAAGCTTAAATCTGTCCCTATTAATCTACATTAAATATAATAAACACAGCTTTGCTATAAAATCAGCTAAAGGTGTGTTAAATAACTTCAGTTTCAGTTATAAAAACTTGCAGGACAAATACATTGTATGAATGCTTTATAGTTTAACCTAAGGCAAGGAAATTCCCAAATGTTTGTTGTGACATTAAATACTGAGAGTTACATCTATTTGTGTGATTCTTCTCTAGATATCTTGGGTTTCTGTTAACTACTACTTTTTTATTGTTAATTATTAAAGCTACTGACTCTGCCCAGATTTCAAAGGCATGCTTTTTAACTCACTTCAAGTAGGATTTTTTACTTCTGTCAATCATGTCTAATTCTTGGGGACTGCCTGAACAAGTCTTTGCAGTTTTCTTGGCAAGGGTGTTCAGAAGTGGTTTGCTATTGCCTCCTTTCTAGGATTGAAAATGACTAGCCCAAGGTCACGCAGCTGGCTTCGTCCCTAAGATAGGATTAGAACACAGACTCCCAGTATCTAAGCCTGATGCCTTAACCACTACACCAAATTGGCTCTCAAAAGTAGGATATCTTTCTCTAACTTGCTGTGTCTCAAAGTCCTTAATGAAACTTTGCCTCCAATATGCCATTTGGTAGCTTGATGACCTAAAACAGAATAGTATAGAAGCTTTTGCTGTTTGTTCAAAACAGTGGAACAAGTAAAGGCATTGGGGGAAGACAGGGAAATACTGAATAGAGGAACCAGCGGATCCATCCTCAAAGTACAGGTAGTCCTTCATTTAAGTCCACAATTCATTATCCACAGTTAATACTACCCTAAATTGCTGAACAAGCTTTCAATTCTGATATTGAATAGGTATTGGAATTGAATATTAGTATGGGTGAGAAAATCCATCAGTTCTCAACCTCTTTCTTGTTATGTTATGAAATAAATATCTCTGGTTGTAAGTTTTTCTCTGATCTCAAGAGGTATGTGTAAATTGCTGCTATTTAGAAGAAAGACAAGAACTAAGCTAAGTTAAGTAGTAGTTCAGTGTTAGTTGTACAATACCATCTATTTTCATGTATTCATAAATTCTCATGGACTTTAAGTGTTAAAATTCAGTAGAATATTGCACTCTGAGTAGAAACATTAATGCACTAAAGATGATAGCCACTAAAGATAGGGAATATCCGGAATTCATGTTTCTATTATAATCAAATGAAATATATCAATCTTTATACGATTGCAACAGTGTTTCTTAGAGGAACCTTAGCAGCAATCAAGTAATATTGTAGATCAGGAGTCCCCCAACTCCAGGTTGCAGCCTGGTACTGGGCCGTGGCCTGTTCGGAACCAGGCCATGCGAGTGGGGGGTGAGTGCTTGAACATGCACAAAGTTCCCCATGCGCAAGTGGTGACTGCTTGCACAAGTGTGCAAAGCTCCCCTCATGCAAGTGGTGGGCGCTCACACGCACCTACCTGCCTATCGCTCACAGGGAATTATTCCCTCTCCCCCCACTGCCAAACTAGAAAGGTTGGGGACCACTGTTGTAGATGATCTAAACTTGGGTTGGCTAAGCTAAGTACAGAAGGACTTGACTTAGTTTTAGTATGAATTATCATTTAAGAGGGCATTATTTACAACCTCTCAGACTTTTATTCTTTTAACAAGTGGCAGTGAGATCTAAAGAGAGACTATGCTATTTACCATCTACATTCAGGGGTCAAGCATCCAAATAGGATTCACACATTTTATATTGTTCAAGCAAACCCATGCTTAATTTTGTGTTACAAGCTATTTAGTCTTTTAAAACTAAAAACTAATACAAATAGAAAAAAGTGGTAGCAAAAAAGGCAAGGGAAAAAAAGAAAGATAGAAACAAACAAAAATACAAAGTGGCTTCCAATATTTTTCACAACAGATATAAGCACAGTTGTATTTTAGCCTTTCTCTCCAAAGCAGGGGTGTCAAACTGGAGGCCCGCGGGCCAGATGTATCACACACAGTCCTTGTCCAAACTGGCTCTGCAAAGGCAAAAAACGTTGCAATACGTCACGTGACGAGATCGAGTTTGACACCCGTGCGCTAAAGTTAAATAATGATAGTTACACTTAGAATTATATACCTCTTCATGGTGCTTTACAGCACTTTCTGAGCGGTTTACAAATATCAGCATATTTTACTGACCTCAGAAGGATGGAAGGCTGAGTCAACCTTGAACCAGTCAGGATCGAACTCCTGGCAGTGGGCAGAGTTTGCCTGCAATATTGCACCCTAACCACTGCACTATCACAGCTCTTTCTCTTCTTTAATCTGTCCAATCATCAAAGCTATAAATCACAACTTTTTTCATTTTATGCAAAAACTCCATAAGAGGCTTCCAGTCCACAATAAATGTAGATAGTGCAGATACTAACAATTTCTCTATAGTAGGTAGATTGAATTGTTCTATCTCTCTGCATATAATAATCTCACCTCAGTAATCATATATTGAAATCATCCTCCATAGCTTTTTTCTAGCTGTTTATCCATTAGCCCTAAAAAGGAATTGTTCTGACTTCAAATGAATATTCATATTTAAAATCCTCTGTGTATGCTTGTGATGCAATAAAATAATGGAATGGTAAGTCTAATCACATAAAAGTTTGTGATTCTGCCAGTGGATAAGCTGAGTTACCAGAAAGTGCCAAGTATAGAGCATCTTCTGATTGGCCGTGATAAATATTTTATTTGGTGAACTTTGAAGTTTTTATTTTATTATGTATTACAAAATATAAGGAATTGTTTCAAATACAGTGGTGTAAATGGTTAGTATTTAACACCTAGCCTGTTTCAGTGAATTTCTGTCTTCTTACAGGTGCAAATTAATTTTTATAAAGAACTAAATAATGGAACCAGACATCGTTCGAATGTATTCTTCATCCCCTCCTCCATTAGATAATGCACCAGATGAAGAGGAGGAGGAAGAGGAGGAGGAAGAAGAGGAGGAGTTTGGTGATTTTGGTGGCTTTTCTGATGTTGGGAATACTAGTGTAAGCTTTGATTTTGCATCAGAGTATTCCGGTTCAAAAGAAGAACATAAGTCTTCATTTAACTCCGATTACTCAGGAAGGGTAGATAGTGTTATAACTTTTACCACAATAAGATATAGTAACAATAAGGACAGCATTGCAGAACTTCCTACTTCTATAAAAGAACTTCCTGATAGTACTAAAGAAAAATGTGAGTGTAGAAACTTGGGTACATCGTTTGAAGATGTCATTCCAGTGGAAATTAAAAGAGCTGGAAAACTGGAATCATTTTCTGAAATTATTAGGACTGATCTAAAATTTCCAAATGATGATCAGCAAATAGACAGCTGTAATGGCGAGAGACTACCATGCCCAGAAGTTCTAACAAATGGATTTTCAGAACCAGATACAACAAACTCTCAGGGAGTAGAGGATCTGGACAGTACCGATGACCCAAAGGGATTAAAAACAATTAGCGCTCATAGTACTGAATTAAATTTGGATTCGATATCCAGCACACAAGAGAATTTTGCCACATTCTCACATAAACAAACAACCCAGGTAGAAGAAACAAAAAATAAAATATGCAAATATTTTAGTGAAAAAAAAGTATTAAATGCACAGGAAAATTATGTAAATAGAATTGGAGAAGCAGAATCTATGAAGGAAGCTATTTTGGACGAAAGCTGTGAATGTGAAGGGCAAACTTTCACTGAAGGTGAACACATCTGCATTTCAAAAACTAATTTAATAAATAATATGAAGGCTGAAAAAGACTGCACCGAATTGGAATCTAATGACAATGTCACTTCTGTACAGACAAATGTGAATTCAATAGGCACAATTGAAAATGCTGAAGAAGGGGAGGAGTACGGCACCGGAAACAACAAAGAACATGCTTTTTCTTCCACCAGTGATGCTACAAAAACAGCAGACCTCAGCCTAAGTAGGCTTGAAAGTCTTAGCAGTCTTCCTAGTAGTGAGAAGGTAAATGTTTCTGAAATAGTAAAAAATGGTGAAAATGACCCTGGACATGCATCATGTAATGATGTAAGTGAAGATGATTTTGGTGATTTTAGTATTGTCAGTAATGGATCTCTTGCATTTGCGGGTAGTGTTCAAATTTCTGCAAGCCAAGAACATTTTCAACCTCCTTTTGAGAACCTCAATGATGAATGTAGTGAATTCACGGCTAGTAGTCTTCATCAGCAATCAACAAAAATAGCTCCTGGTCAACTAAATGAGATTTCAAGTACTCTGTTGGAAGAACATCCGATGGTTGCTTCTGATTTTAGCAAGAAGATACAACCCTCTGTAGAATTGCAAAATGGAAAAGATAATGAGTTTGGAGATTTTGATTCGGGGTCAAAAAGATTTCCAGACTCCGATGAATTTTCAGACTTTAATTCAGCTGGTTGTAACCAAGCTGCAGAGTGGAATGCTTTTGAAACTGAACAAAAAGAAAGCTGCTTGTGGGCTACTTTTGAAGATGAACAAATAGTAGAATCTCATCCTAGAGAAGATGTGTGGCCATCCCATACAGTTGGCACAAATTCTAATGCTGAAGATTCAGTTAATCCAGCTGGCAGTGAGCAAGAATTACAAGTTTCAGCTCAGGTAACTACCATATTTGGTTTTTGTTTTCCTTTCTCTAATTGTTGGTTTGACTATCCTAAGTATGTTTGGGACTAGATGCAAGATTGCCAGTTTTGCTTTGTGGACATGACACTGCAGGAAATGCCATTATAGCCACAGCCTTTATGCTGTATTAAATGCCGTTAATCTAAATTCCACAAGTAGCTTTCGTTGGTGAAAGGGATGTATGACATACAATAGATGAATAGCTCTCCAAAAGCCATAGTGTATACATAAAATGTATTTGTTTCTACCATTGTTTACATATCAAACAAAAGGTCCTACTAATTGGATCTACAAAGCATGTTTGAAATATTTATTTAATGTATTTTGGAAAGCACATATTTGTTCTGTAACTGAGATGATATATAGCTTTTCTGAATTATTAAATAAATGAATTATTTTAGTACTGTCTGGTAGAATAGATGTATAACTCTTGTTCTCCACTTTTTTAATGGAAGAATGATTTAATTTGAATTGAAATTTGAATTAATTGAATTAATGTACATTTCAGATATTAGAGAAAATATGTTGACTATTCCTTACAAAAAACCCCACCAGTGGATTGTATCAAGGAAGCAAAAGTAATGTTCTGTGAACTTTAAAATGCTACTTCATAATATATCCAGTATTTTGATAGAATAAATACACTGGTAATTTAGACCTGTGTTTCTTAAAAGTACGTTCCTAAGACGTGTGGGAATTCCCCAATACTTTCTCAGGGTTCGACAAAAAAAAAATATTTGTCAGCCTAAGTTGAAAAATAATATAATATTAAAGTGCCATCAAACAAATTGTGAAAAGCTGTAGTGGCAGCAAATGCTTCACTTTTAATTTTTTATATAGAAATAACAACAAATATAACCCGTACAAACAAACAGCTCTTTTTCGGTCCTCCATGTATGTACTACTAAAACTCATGTTTGTCTATGTGTAACGTTTAATTAATTAACTGGGCAAAACAGTTTTTGAACCAAGGTTGCTCAAATGGGCTAACTTACAAGTGCATCAAAATCCAGACCCCCTGACTATCATAAAATTCAGGAAATTTTATAAAATATTATAAAATATTTAATGACATAATTATTGTAAAACATGACATCCTGTATTTTTCGGAGTATAAGATACACTTTTTCCACCTGCAGAAGTGGGTCAAAATGTCTGTGCGTCTTACAAACCAAATGTTGCTGAAGCTCCGCCCGCCCACCTGCCCCCACCATCGCGTATTGCCGCCTCCACGTGCCCCGTTTTCAGCCTCTGCACGCCCCATTTTTGGCCCATTCCGGGCGGCAGGGATCGGAATGGGCAAACAATGGGGCGCGCAGGAGGCCGAAAATGGAGCGCATGGAGATGGCAATCAGGCTGTGCTGAAGCTGAAACAGGCTGTTTGCTGCAAGGAGGCAAATTGCTGGGAGGCAGAGGCAGATTTTTCCTCCCTTGTTTTCCTCCCCAAAAGCTAGGTGCGTCTTATACTTCAGAGCTTATACTTATACTCGGAAAAATACGGTAATACAAAATGTCATAAACCATTTCCTGTGGTCTGCCCCTGATGTTTGGCTATACAATTCAAAATGGACTACTTTCAAAGCAGATACATCTTTCAATATTTCCCTGAATTTTTAAGAACTTTTCCAGTACATTAAAAGCTCTGCCATTGTTGTTGAAAGCATTGAGGAATCTGATAAGGAAATGTTTTTTAAATGATGATCTCACAAGTTATGGGTTGTCTAGTAATTTTTAAAAGTGCAAATTTGTCCTAAGAGGGGAAAAAATAAACACTGGTTTAGATTATACAATTGGATCACTAAAAAATAAAAATTCAGCAGATAAAAACTTTGATACATTGAACAAGTCTTCATTTTTTAACTTTGTTTAATAGACGGTGATCTTAAGGGAAATATAAACATTGTAAACATCTATATAATATTTCTGCCCAAAATGATGTTTATATAGGCAAAAAGTATTCTGTTAGGAGAAACATTGTTAATACAATTAATGGTTGATCAAATTTGTGAAAAGCTATTTTTGTAGTAGTTTCATTTTTTCTGCTAGAACAGTTTTCCACATATTAAAGATTGTTGAGCCAAGTATTTTAATTTTCTGTTCTTTTGTGATAACAAACTTGGCAGCTAATGAAAGGAATGGAATTAAGTTCTTATGTTGTTGCCATGATGTATATATGCTAGAGGAAATACGGAACCTAAACCAACTGAAGGGTTCATTACAAAGGTGGGATGAGTGATTTTCTTATTTCCTTATTCAAAAGCTTTCATCCAAAAATTGAAAAATCAACGTTGTCATCTAATATAGTTATGCATGGTAAAAGATGTTCAACAAAACCTATTACAATTAATTTAAGAATTCATTGGTGGGATTTCCTTGTTTTTAAATAAAAGTGTTTTCTTATATAATTTTTTTCCAATTGTTGAATATCTTGAGTTGTATATGAATATTAATTCAACAATATATTGTTGAATTAATGAGATCCTAGATACATTATTAATGAATAATTATACTTGACTCATCTGAAATCAAGTTAGTACTTGTGAAATTCCTTTTAAAAAGCTTACTTTTCAAAGAAAGCAGTAGCAAACATCATAGTATAATCAAGAAAACTGCATGGCTTTATTTTATTTACTTAAGAACATTTATGTGGCCATTCAACTCTCTCAGTGACTACAAGCGGCTTATAAATGTTAAACTCTCGTATAACAACAATAAAAATCGATAACTGCCCATTTCCCTGGCAACAGCAATCAATCAAATAAGAAACTTGATGGGCTCCATTCCACTCTGGGTTCCCCAGGCTTGTTGGCAAAACCAGGTCTTCAGGACCTTGCAAAAGAGTCTCCAAATGGGGACCAAACTTGTGGCTTTTAAGGCCACCATGAGGTCAAGTGGAACGAGGATGGATGCACTGCTCATCTTGCTCACGCCAGAGATCATCAAAAAGCATAGCCAATTCTGTTTCTGTCCCATATCCAGTCCTGAATCCTGACTGGAACGGATCTAGATGATTCATTTCATCCAGGAACCTCTGGAGCTGCCGCTTAACTACCTTCTCAACAACCTTCCCCAGAAAAGGAAAATTGGAGACAGAAGGAAAATTATCCAATTGGGTGGGGTCTAGTTCTTGAGAAGAGGCTGCACCACAGTCTCCTTGAAATGCTAGGGCACCACCTCCTTCCACAGGGAAGCATTAATCACAGCCAGAATCTACCAGCATGTCACCTCCCCGGAAGCTTTCACAAGCCAGGTAGGGCACGCATCTAAAACACAGGGGCTCTAAGGACCATGCCCAAAGCTTTTAGAGGGATACAGTAGATCATATTTTAATGTAAAATTATGATCATTTTAATTTTAAATAATCATAATTAAATATACAGTCTACTTTTCAAGCCATGATGATTAGATTGCCTTGAATATAATTATTAATCAAAATGATGTGGGCAAAATAAAGGCCTTGCTTTGAGCCCTATGTTGGTCAAAGGCCCTGAAACCCTTGGAAGCATCTAGGTTCTTTCAATATTGTTATCAAGTTGTAATTTCAAATATGAAGAATAGAAAATTATTAATTACTTGGCAAATAATCATATTATCTACATGTTAAATTAAAATATCAAATTCTAACGTTTTTTCTTTCTGTTGAACATGCTTGTTCTGGATTACTTAGCCCCTGCCTTGACACTTAAATTTGTTTCAACTCCAAGCTCTGCACCTCAGCAATATAGCATTGTTGCATTTATATTATTCCACTGATTTATTCAGAAAGTGAGTGTGGTCAAGAAATAGTTGGCAGAGCAGAAGGAGGTGGAGAACAATTAATGTTGATTCAAACATACTTTTTAAAGAAATCTGCCTCCAGCACTGACCAGCCAAATGCTTTTAAGATGTTTAAAAGCCTCTAAAAGCCTAAGGAGACAGTACAGAATAACACAGGAATTTTACCATCATTGCCCCAATTTTTCATAAAATGGAATATAATATCCAGGTCTTGGCTATGTGTTGCATACTTAAAATACATGCTGTCCTGATTTATTTTTATTTTTAATTAGTCATAACCTTTTCAGAAAATTATCCTGAATATTGAAATTCATTGTAAATTTTTGCTGGAGATTTTTAGCAGTGACTGTAGAAGACACTTTGAGGTCTCTTCCTGAATCCAGGGAAGGGATACATGTGATCCCAGGCCATGAAATAAACTCAACAAAGACTATTGAAGATCTATTATATAGATGCATTGTATAATAACAAAAGCTTGAAAGACTTGCAGAGTTCTCTCTTCCCACCCCCCACCCCAGTACCAAATAGAATCAAGGCAGAGCAATTTTGATTTTTTTCCTCATTCCTATCTTTCAGAACTAAATAGGTCTTTACCTACTACCCATTGCTGAATTCCTTCAAAGCCATCTCCATATTCTATACAATACTCATCTATGCCTTACAGTTCACATAAGAGGTTTTATCCATGAACATATATCCAAAAAATATTGAGAGGATATAATGTCTCAAGGGAAGGTAATCACTGATCAGCAAAGATCATCATTAGCTACAGTCATGTAAGTTGCAATGGAAAGGTTGCAGGCCCTAGGATTAGGATTTATCAAGTTGAAAACTCAATTGCAGCTATTCACAAATAAATAGACATGTCACTTGCTTGGAAAATTCTGGCAACAGGGAGTCCTTTCTTAACAATAGAATTGGGACAGGCAACTTTATTGCTAAATGATGTGGCCATAAAGCATAACTTCACATGACTGTGTCAACTTATGACAGCAGTTGTGGCAGTTCCATTTGCCATTATTAGGTAAATCCCATGTAGTTGCAGTGTTCCACAGTCACATGATCATCATTTGTGATGACCTGTCAGCTTCTTCACTGATTTTACTTGTCAAAAGCCAATTAAAGTACATAAATGGTGATCACATGGCCAGTGGATGCTGTGGCCATCATAATTGTGAATTGGTTGTCAAATTCCAAACTTGTACCAAGGGATGCTGTGACAACCACAGTTGTAAGGAACAGCCATAAGTACCCTCATTCAGTGCAGTTGTAACTTCAAGGAGTCACTGAATGAGGAGTACCAATACAGTCAAATACAGTACGTTTGTGAATAACAGAAAACTAGGTAAATTCCTGTTCACATTGCTTATAGGAATTGTTTCTGTTTGATGTTCTGCCTTCTCAGATAATCCTAGGTACTATGTATAGACAGTTATATCTGAAACATCATGTTATTTTTTCCTGCAATTAAAAAAGATACTTGTGTGGTTTTCTGAATCAGTTTTGTTTTCTTTGTCCTAATACAGGTTGTGCTTCTAAATCGTCTTGAACGAATATTCAAGGCCTGTTTTCCTCCTGTACTTGTTTCTGAAATGAGAGAGGAAATTCCTCCTTTAAATCTCATGTTAGAAGTGGGCAGAAAACCAGAGAGAACAGTGGAGAACTTGTCAGAAAGGTATGGAATATTTAGTGGCATCAAAACATGGAGAAGAAGAAATTTGCATTTTGGGGAATATTTTCTAAGGCAAACTGTCCTGTTGGGCAGAAATAGATAATTTGTATGTGGGGTATTGCTTATAGTTACAAAAAAGTATTTATTATATCTTCTAAGTAGACACCAATCTATTTGGCATGGTAAAAGAATAATTGTTTTGTAAATATCAGTGTTATTTCCTTAGAGGTTAAGTGCTTGGGTGGGATCTTAATCACTATTTTTTTAATATGCCAGTCATTTAA
The DNA here is from genome assembly GCA_032468155.1 of Oxyrhabdium leporinum. Taxonomy (NCBI): domain Eukaryota; kingdom Metazoa; phylum Chordata; class Lepidosauria; order Squamata; family Cyclocoridae; genus Oxyrhabdium; species Oxyrhabdium leporinum. Next base: position 55,260 of record JANHFL010001883.1, read on the forward strand.
AATGCATTTTAAAAATGCAGAAGAAAGCAATTAAATCTGCTGAGTGCCAGTGTTTTTCTTTTTTGCTGTTTCTCTTGACTTATAACATGCTCTGTAGGGAACTACTTGATGTGTGGGCAGAGCTTCAGGATATCCATGATGCTTATGGACTGAGATACCAGTGGGGTGGCTCCCATAGCAACAAAAAGCTTCTCTGCTCTTTGGGAATCGACACAAGAAACATTGTGAGTTTTCAGTTAAGGTAGAAATTCTTCCATTCTTCTGGAATGCAGAATAGTATATAGTTTTAACTCTCGAGAATAATTTTACATGATATTGTATATTTCATAAGTAGACCTACAAAACTGTTGGTTTTGTTTGAAAAAAATGGTTCTTGAGACTAATTGAATAACTTTGCAAATAACTTGGACTAATTAGATGGAAATGTCTTTTGTTTTAGCTCTTCACAGGTAATAAGAAGCAGCCCGTCATAGTTCCCATGTATGCGGCAGGGTTGGTAAGTTCCAACAGCTCGGTGCAGTTGCATCTGCATAATAGTAAAATCTAATGCCCTTTCAGATCAAATGCAGTGTAACCTCCCAGTCATGTATCAGTTATTTAAGTTTTAGGTAAACTAGAGTAGCATGTAATTTAATTTAATTTATTAGCATACTTTATAATATCGTATCTTGTGATATTGCTGTACTGAGGGAATGGTATCGTTTAATGTAAGATTCTTCCACTTCCCTAAACATTTCCTCATGTGCGGTGGAGCTGTTCTGATATTGAGGAATTATTAGGAGCTCTATTCTGTGATGATTACTCAGCTCATAATAGAGCTTTTGGGTGCATTAGATTTAGAAAACAAATCCTGTTTCACTTTTGGATCAGTTATTTTGTGCGTAGGGAATGGAGCAAAGTTTTTGAATTCTGTTTGCTCTGGGACACGAGCTTTGTTCCACTTTGTAGGACATTTGGTTGTGAACGTCTGATAGTTAATTGTAGAAAATATGCCTATCATTAGGTGGGTCTTTCATTAGATTTTTCCATGACTCTTAGATACTTAAGGAAAAATAGGAGCCATAAACAAGCCATTTTGATTGCTTAGGCTCATTCAGCCCCTGTCCTCCTTTGCATATTCCAAATCCTTCCATTTTTCCCAAATTCAGAAAAAAATCAGATTGAGGTGTTATTGAATTACAAATTCGGAATGCTACAAATTATATTTTGCCTCCAGATCAAAATGGGAAATCTCAGTCTGAATTGATATTCACTTATGTTTTGGGAATTGATTAGAAATCGTTGCATAACTTGCCTGATTCATATGTGTTGAAAAATTATTTAGTAATAACCAGGAAATGATAGAGCTAATCCCAAAGCTATAAAGATATGACAAATTGTTCTCTTTGGTAAGCTGAAACGGCTATTCCAGCTTTAGCCAAATCATTTTAAACAGGAGCACTAGTACTTCTAACGATACTGATAATAAGAGTTGTAGAGCAGCTGTATCACATCACATACTACAAATAGTCCAGTTTTTGGGCTGAGAGGTGAGCTCTGCAACAGCTTAGGGATGGACCATTTAGCTCTTGTGTGCTTCTCCAATAACAACAATGGTTTAAATTAACACATGAGTAAGAGTGGAGTGGAGGGTAGATGCTGTTTCTGCACTAATTGGTCATCTGAGAAAACTGAGATCTCTTTCATATTGAAGGCAAATGATGGTGAGCCGTAATGGGGGGGTAGGGTGTCCAGAGTAAAAATGGTGGGGATGTGAAAATGCCCACTCTCCATCATTCAGCAGCACACATAAATTACGTTATGCTGTAATGTGAATATAAATACAAAATGCCAATTGAATATATTTATGCAATGGGGTGTAATGAGTTCTTTGGGAAGTAGAATTAAACAAAAAAAACCACCTTTATTTTCATACTATGCAATTGTATTTTAAAAAGTAAAAAATGTTTATGATTTTGAACGCAACAATAAAAATAAATGTAACAGTGCTAGTCTTCTTTTTCTTTTCAACCAGAAGTAAAGGTTTTTCTATGCTCAATAATAGATACACTAGACAGACATCATTCTTTTAAAAATATGTTTGGCATTTGTTTATTCAATGTTACTAAAATAGTATGTTTTGTGTTCATAACAAAACATAATAAGTGTTTTATATTGTGATAGATTTAGTTGGCCATATGCTGATTTTGTTTCCTTGTATTTATAGGGTTTTTTATTTTTGTTTGTTTGTGTATATGCTTTTAAAAATCTTTATTTTATATTATATTTTTTACCTTTTAAAATTATTAATTGTATCCTACCTTCTCATTTTTGCCTGTGACTGAAATAAAGATTTAATTGATTGATTGATTGATTGACTGACTGACTGACTGACTGTTCGTGTTTATTTCTAGGGTATGTTAGAGCCTACGAAGGAACCCATGAAACCAATTTCTGCTGCAGAGAAAATAGCTTCAATAGGACAGACTTCTGCTATATCGCCAGAAATTAATATATGTACACCTGATCAGTTGCAGGTAAAAAAAAAAGGAAGAATAAGAGTGGTTATTGTTCAATCAATACATTCTTAATGACAATATCCAAAATTCTGTCAATCTGCCTGGGAAATATAAATCTTCATATGCTCAGAGAAAGCTCCTGAATGTGTCAGAGCTAGATTCATTAGCACTCATCTGCTGATGGAACAGCTTAACATCTATTACTAAAACTTGGGAAACCCTTCAGATTGGATAGATACAAAGGACCAATGGCGAGATAAAATGACAGGCCCATTGGTCAAAGAAACCTCTAACATAATTTGGATGTTGCAGATTCTATAATTTCGATTTCTAATGTTATCTAAGCTCATGTGTCGCCTCCCCAACTCTTCCCTACATGGATTTTGTCCCCGTGTGTGTCTGAGTGAAGTCAGTTTCCAAAGTCTTTCTTCGCCAGAGAAAAGAACAATCTCTGTATTAGTCTGCAGGAGTCTGTTCTTATCTTAACAGTTGTCTACTTTTTAACAATAATAAATAACTGAACAGTTATACTTCTAACATAACAGTTAACAAATAGTTTGGTGCTTGTTCATATTGCTCTTTTCTGTGTTAAAATTGCTAAACTCTTCTTATAGAAATATACAAAGCTTTAATTATGCTTTTCCTATTATGTTAACATTTTATTTAAACTTATATATCCACTTTTGATTTTGAAAAAAGTCACCTTATCAGTGACAGGAGCAGCATATAAATTTAATACACAAAAGAATTTCTACTATTGATGGAAGTGATAGAATGGCTATTTTTGCTTAATTTTAAAATAGCATTTTGATAAAGATTGTATACATTGTATATGATTACAAGTAGTCCTTGACTTATATCCATAGTTTCCAAGCCTTTCCTGACTGAGGGGTTTTTTAAAACTTTTTAATTAATTTAAACGGGGTTTTAATATTTAAAAAAAATTTAAAAATTTTTTAAACGGGTCACAGCTAAAAATTTAATTCTTTTAATTAATTTTAAATTTGTATTTTGTATTGTTTTAAATAAAAGCTGTGAACCGCCCCGAGTCTTCGGAATGGGGCGGTATATAAATACAAAAATAAAATAAAAAAATAAAATAGTTGGCACTGGAATTTTGGTCATCAAGCAGTGTGATGGTTAAGCAAGTCATCATGTGACTAGACCTGATTTTATAACCATTTTTACTGTGGCCATTAAGTGAATCGTGGTTGTTAAGCAAATCTGACTTCGCCCATTGATTTTGCTTGTTGAAAGGTTGCAAATTGTGATCATGTGACTGCAACCATCATAAATGTGAGCAGGCTGCCAAGCACCCAGATCACAATCATGTGACTGCAGAGAGGGTGTGAGAGTCATATTTTCAAGGGTGGATCATAAATCACTTTCTTCGGTGCTGTCATAACTTTAAGCCTTCATTAAATAAATGGTTGTAAGTTGAAGACTACTTGTATTTTGATTTGGGTGTAATTCAGGGAAAATGTTCAACTAATATTGAAATCTTTTGAGAATATGAACAAATGTAATGTAGAAGTAGTAGATATTTATTTTGTATCTAAACAAAACAAAATTTTAAAACAAACTATATATTCAAATAGAAATATATTTCAAATAATAAAGTTATTAGATGAGTTTCTTTGTAAAGTACATGGAAGTTTTGAATCACACAGGTCAGGCTTGGCCAGAAGATAGCTTAATGAGGTACTGCTATCTTATATTTCCTTTCAATTCAAAATTATGGTAATAATTGAAGTAGTACTTGTTGGCATTTTTGACATTTCACTTTAGGTAAAAGCAACAATATCTTGAGCTACTTGATTCAAACCCTGCTGTAAATAAAGTTTTTGTGATAGATGATGGTAATTCTGTGCCAGTGCTGGACATGTCAGATATGGGGATTGTCCTAATCATCACCAGTTCTTAGAGATATATGAATATAGACAAAGCAGTGCTCCTTTCCACTGAGTAGGTTAAAAGTTGCAGTATCATGCTGGGACATGTTCACAGAGTTAAGGAATTGAGCATTTAGTGTTTTGTAATTTTTGCAGGTCATTGACTGAATAAATATAATTGGTTAATTCTATTAGTAGACAATTTGAATAAATTAAAATTAAGCATTCTGTCATACTTTAAGTTACATGAAATACTAACTAAAATCCTAAATTGCTTTCTTATACACTATACATTCAGTACTTACATTGTGCAGTTTTGCAAACTTTAATTTTAGTTAAAGAAGATTTAGTGAAATTGTTGACACACTTTGCTCTTGCTTTGCACGTATGCCTTTTTGCAAGAAAGATAAAGTTCAGAATGAATATGCTGAACAGAAGTATCAGATGTTCAGGGCAACATCTGTTCAAAGAGATAAAATCTACAATATTAATAAAGACTAAAGGGGTTTACATTTGCTTGTTTCCATTTAAGCATCATGAAGCTCTAAAGCAGGGGTCTAGAAACTCGGCAACATTAAGGTTTGTGGCTGGCTGAGGAATTCTGGAAATTGGTCCACAAGTCTTAAGTTGCCAAGTTTGGCTACCTCTGCTCTAAAGGACATTACAATTGTTTTATTCTCTTTGTCAGGGTAAACTTAGAATCTAGAGATTGTGACATTTAGTTTAGGATTAGGGTTAGGTCAGGATTTCTGTTCAGAATTGTGTTTATTTTAGAAAATGTTAATTTTTGTTAACTCCCCTTTCTTCAGCATTGTCCTGTAAAAGCTGCTATGGTTCTGCGGAATTTTTTAGAGTAGCATGGTACTATGGAGTACAAAGGAAAGGTGTAACCAGAAAAAGTCCCTTGTCCTTTCTTGAGTAGGAAGTTACTGCTGGATCCTTGATTCTTTTACAAATGAAAGTAGTCCTTTTGTTCTTTGAATAGTAACATCTGGAACTTTTAAAAAAATGCAATATGCATTTCTAATTATTAGTGTGCAATCTGTTCCTTTGTTTTATGCTTCAAAATTAGAAATTTAGATAGTAATAGCTTTCATATTTTTTGTTATTTTCTTTATTCTAATTTATTGTCATACTTAATACCCTAGCTAATCGTACTAGCCATTTTGAAACATAAGTCTGCTTTGTAAGTTTTTGCTTTTTAGGGCAATTCAGTGCTTTTATTATTAAATAATTATGACTTTACTGTAATTATTTAGAGAGTTGTAGTGATCCATTTTTGTCCATTTATTAAATATACTACATTAAATACATTGTGATTGTCCCTTTGTATTTTCAAAACCGAAGAATTAGAAAATGGTATTTTGCTGTTACTGTTCTGCTTCTCTTGTATTAATCATGTAAACCTTTTTATCTGCCTGTTGTGCCAGAGCAATATCCCTGTCTGGAATAATACCATATTGTAATTTCTAAATACATATGTCCACCAGACATATCCAGACCCCCCAGTACTAGGAAATAATTATACCTTTTCATGGGTTACATAAAATGCATTTTTAAGGATTTCATTTGGAACATTTTAGTATTGTGCCTTATGGTAGCCTTTTTGCTTGCGTGCACAAGAGCACATAAGACATTTTATTATACTATGACCTAACTATAAAATCTGATTTCTGACTTTTCAACTCTAGGAATCTCTACCACCTGTCCAGTTTGACTGGAGTAGCAGTGGCCTTACTAACCCTTTAGATGGTACGTCTCTCCGTAGAGCCTCTAGCACCAGAGCTAGAGTTAAGAAAGCTACAAAGTTCAGACAAACGTCTCTCTGCTGATAGCTTAAATATATATTTTCTTAGCTTTGGAAATTCAGGCTTTCTTTCTGTTTAACTATGCCCAATTTAAAGCAGTCTGTAGTGTTTTAAGAGCAAGGTAAGACATATTTTTGCTCAATTTGTGTTACATACACATCGTTGTGTAATATTGTATTAATAGAACATAATTTTGGAGTAATTATACTTAGTTTATAGTTTTCATCTCAACAGACTGTTGCCTATTTAGGCTTCCTTATAGTTCTAAATAGAAAATCACATGTGTAATAATTGCTTCCAAGTTTTTTTTTTTAATCAAAATCTGTTTGTAAAACATTCACTTTTTAAAAGCTATCGTACTTTTCAACCATGTACAAATATTGTATATGATAAAATGCTAGCCCACTTTAAGTTTTGTTCATTGTGAAATTTTACTAGAGTCAATCTTTTTGTTAATGGCTGCAAACTGTATTGTCACGATTTTCTCTAGTTAAGTGCCAAAAATAAGAACAAAGCTTCAAAATGTAAAAATATGTACATTGAATACATCTGATAAATTAAATAAGATTTAGTAAACATGGCATCTATTCTGTTACAGTTCAGTCATACATCATAGTTACCAGTCATGTCGGTGAACTGAAAACATTGCTAAACAGTGTTTGAGGATGTTACGGTTTTGTGATTCATATGAAGGTGCTGAAGGAAAGCCTGGATGGACTCTCTTGCTGTTGTCTGGTGTCTTATTTCTTCAGTCAATTCATCATGCTTTCCTTTAAAAATTTCTTTAAAATGTATTTCTGATTTTTCTGTTTCAATATTAAAGGGGAACAATGTAACTTGACACCAAGGAGTTGGTTGTAATGAGAACGACTACTACCAATATTCCTATATATTGCTCTGCTATATTATTAAATTGATAAATCATTCTATGCTTGCCAAGCACCTGGGGCAATATATAATGAGCTATTATCATAGGGAATAAAGTAACAATGCACACAATAACATTTCAAAACAATAAATGACAACATACAGTCCTTGCTGTATTTTCATAGACAACACATTATTCATTCACCATGCACAGTTCAGTTTAAAATGGTAAAGTTATGCACATTTACTACATCGTGTACTAATTTTGTACAGCGGTATCTTTTTTTCACATAGAGTAGTTTTGAATTTGCAAAATTGTTTCCCTTTAATTGGACATACCCTTCTGATTCTCTCTGGTTCTGTCCATTGTTCTGAAAATGTGGGCTAGCTTTTAAGTATTGGAATCTCTGCTGCATTTGTACATGACAATGTACATTGATTGTTAACAGCTATAGAAACTGCAAACTAATCTTGTAAGCGCTATTATATTTTTTTATAAAATGATGTAACAAGTACTAATTATAACTGGCATGTTCAAGTGTGTGTCTTACCCCCTTTTTACACATAAATCCCTCCCTTGGCTTACCTTCTATATGGCTGCCTACCAACATGGTCACTGAATTTCAAGCTAGTGGAGGTTCCACTCTTCTGAACCTTGATTTCTTTGGGCCCGTGGATGACAGTAGCTCTAGCACCACCACCACCATCCCAGGTCAGCCAAATTACAAAACACTGCAAATTTAATCTCTTAATTTTTGTACTAAAAGCATGAGCTACATCGTGTGACTTTCCTACAAACAAGAATATATGAGTTTTAATTTATTCTTGGATGTCTATCTTTGACACATAACTTCTTCCTCCATAACTTGTTCCAGTTAGTAGTTAATAGCAATAGCACTTAGATTTCTATACTGCTTTACAGTGCTTTACAGCCCTCTCTAAGCAGTGTAAAGTCAGCATATCGCCCCCAACAATTTGGGTCCTCATAATTCTTTCTTTTTTCTATTGAGCTGCAAGTTTGATAATTAGTTTGGTTAATATATCTCAAATGTGTAGTTTTAACTGATGTGTTTTAGCCAGAGATATCCAACTTTAGAAAATATTTGGAATAAAATACGAGTATCACTAAGAATATTTTCAATTCGTGATCTTTCTGCTTGAAATTATGCTCATTGGTCTCAGTATCAAACTCTATAGAATGTAGCAGTCGACAGCTGCAACTAACGAAGTTGCATAAAGAAGAGCTGGCATCTTGCTGCCTGCAGAAAAATTGAGAAGTTATGCAAAAGCTTGTGTTGTAATTCTGAATGGTTTAATACTTCTGAAATATTTCAAAGCTGAATAAGGGAATATTCTGCCAGTTTAGGATGAAATATGAGAAGTTGTTAACAGAGTACTTTTTGCTTCTGTTTGGTTCTCTTGATAGGTAAAGGTTTCAGTTTACTTGAAAGATTAACCTGTAGCAAAATTAATTTTTAAAAAGAAACGGTCATTCGTCAAGCTTGTTCTGTTAAATGTTGCAGATACAGCCTTGCTCTAAAAACTCTTGTTCTCTTTGAATTGTCTATATCGATCTTAAACAACTCACTGCTTGAGGCAAGATTCTCCTCTGTGGAAGTAGCAATCATTTTAAGATGTAGCAGAGGCCACTGTTACCTAGTAATGTTCCTTAATGAAAGTTCAAGCTATGATAAGAGACCAAAATACCTGTATATAGTGTGTCTCTTATATCCCTTTCTAATACTCTGCTGGGAGTTCAGATGTCTTTCCATGGCAAAGCATGCCTCTGTGTACACATGAGATGGGTAGAGGAGTACAAGTCTCTGTTAAGCTTTGGTGATCAAATATCTAGGAAAAGCATCCCTTATCTTTGTAACTATAGAAGCTTTTAGTGGTACTTTGTGCAATTCTTAATATCAGAATTGATAAATAAATCATAGTTGTTAGAAGTTGGTGATTTAATTTTGCATGAGGCATATGTATTATTTGATACATTAATTTTTATCCATCAATTTTAATTTTCATAGTAGTGCTCAGCAGTGCCTCTTGTAAAATCAAATTTGATTTCTGACATTAATTTAAAATAATTATTGTGAAAATACATAGTTACCTACTCTTGAATTTTCATTAAAATTTTGTCATCAAATAATAGAAAACATGTAGTGACATCTATCTTGTTTCTTGGAAAGTCATTTGCTTCTAGCTTGCAATTCTGAGTGTTGAAAGTGGATGTAACAGTATATGTCTGTTCCTAAGCTTACAGCTTGGTCTTACCTTAGATCCTAAATTCCTTCAATCGCATTAAGGTTTTTCAGTATGACCATTTTTATATTAAAATGGTATGGATATTTTCAGGTATCACAGATTAGTTGTACTTATACAGTCATATTTCATATTCATTTTATTTTAAAGGCCTTGGTTTAAAAGTAGTGAAATCCAATTTAGAACAACTTTAGCAGTTATTTCTTAATCATATGTGAAGATAAGCAGTTTTATCTATTGAATGTTGTTGGCTTATGGCTTGAAAGTGTTAATTGTAATAATATGCTAAATGTATCAAATGGTTTAATTGTGACTTTCAAAATTTGAAATACTGGCAGATTTATATGCTGCCATACCTTAATGGGATTTCTGAAAATCCATTAACTATTTTTTTCAATTGTATGTTTCTGTTTATTTAAGAATTCTGTAAACATCTGAAAATTTTAAAATACTCTGTACCCTGAATTTAAAGTTTATATGTTTCCTACATATTTTCAGTTGAGTAATAAGTCTGCAGTGGATGTAGGGTGACAAGGGCCTTATCATTGTTTTAACTGAAAGGATTTTTGATAGTTATAGGAAATGACAAATTATGTGCACTTTAATCTTCTCAAACCTAGTTTCTGAAAACAATTGGGCTTTTTCCTTAGAGCCCTCATTATGCTACCAATATATTTTCCTCTTTTTCGGTTGTCAGTTTCTACTCCTACATATGGCAATTAAAAAAAATACTGAATTTGAAGTTTTCCAAAAACAAGTGCTTCCAAAAATTGGTTTATTTTAATTATTTTATGGCTCCTATGGGTTTCCAATATCCATGGCTTTCTTAATTGCATTCTCATAAAAGATTTTTTAAAAAAAACTATTTAAACTTTTTTTTTCATTACTAATGTGGAGAAAAAAATGGCATGAGAACTCCAAATACTAGAGTGGTGATAATGGAATGAAAATGGATGTTATACTGTACAATTGAAACCATTCTGTTTCCTGATTTCATTAGAAAAATACTATTTAATTTAGGATAGACCTCTGTCCGGCTTTTATGTCATTTTATCTGCTGTTCTTGACTCTCATTTTGTAGAATGTGATGGAAATTAACAAAATGTCTATGATTTGCTTATTAGGAATGTTGATAGTTCAGATGTTTACAGATAATGGAAATAAAAATTTCTTAACTGAGATTATACACAAACAATTTCTGCTATCTGCTACTAATTATAATTTTGTGCTATAAGGTGTCGATCCAGAGTTGTATGAGTTGACAACTTCCAAGCTAGAAACTTCCAAAACCACCAGTAAAGTGACTGATGCATTTGCAAAGCTAATGTCTACAGTAGAGAAAGCAAGTACATCGGCAAGGTAAATTACATTGACTAATGACATTTAATGATTCTTGAGTACTGATATATTTTGTAAATTTGATGGATTGCCCGTCTCACAACTGGGTGATGAACAAGGATTAAAGATACAGCTACCACCAATAACCCATGATGTCTAAAGTAAAAAAAATAAAATAAATACATCCCAATCAAGAAAAGCTATATCAGATGTAATTGTATTCTGAGAATTGAGGAAGGGGGAGAAATTCTCACCAAATTTCAACAAACCAAATCAACTACCATAGCCTTTAAAATTATTAATTTTCTTTTGAAGCCTTAACAAGCTAGCACAAGGGAGTGCAGAAAGTTCAGCAATCCAGGCCAAGCAAATCAGCAGAATGTCTTTTAACGTACAGTATCATCATCAGATTTGAGGTGCAAAACTCTATATGTTCTGAGTTTCACTGTACTCTTTTTATTTTTGCCAACTAGTAATTCGATGTTTATAGTTTTTGATTCAGTGTGCTTGACAATCAGGATGCTAGTGCATATATTTTAACATTCTAAAATACTCAACATTCAATCAACTATCCAGAGCAACATGGAAAACTTTCTGAAACAACATTATGTTGTTAGATTGATAGGCTTGGGGAGGGGGGGTATATCTATTACGCATGCTCTTATAGATTGTGGAACTTACAGCTTGCCTTTGAAGACACAGTCTCACCTCCTTTCTAAAGATAACCTAAATTTGAATATCATTTACACACACAAATATGTTCACACTCAATAAGACAAACCAAAACGGTAACAATACTCTTTAAAGCAGTAGTCTCCATTGCTTGAGGCTTGGTGGCCCGGCTGGGGCGGAGAGGGGAACTGCGCCATGTGAGCAGCAGGCAGGTGGGCACATGCATGCAACCCTTGTTCAAGTGGTGGGCTGGCTCACACACAAGTGCAGCTCGACTTGTGCGAGCAGTGGGCCAGTGCGCACCCAGGCTGCCAGCCCGCCATTCGTGCAGATTGAGTTGTGTGTGCGTGCCTTCCGGCCAGCCATTTACGCAGCCCAATTCCGAATAGGCCTCTGCTCGGTAGTCTTCCACATGGCCCAGAGGTTAGGGACCCCTGTTTAAAGTACGTCCAACACTTACATTGAATTAGAACACAATAGTGCATGGGCATATATTCAGTTGTTCCTTTGCTTGCCACCTTCCTGTAAACCTGCTATATTAAGTATAACTATAACAGTTAATTCTTTTTACTGAAAAAAGAACAGTAGTCTATGTTCTAGAAAAGTAGACAATGACTTATAATACTGGAAGTAGAATACACACCCATTTCTGCCTAGGTTATGATTTGGGAGTCAGAGCAACACTTAATGCACTGCGTATACAGTGTGGAGCGAGGCCTCACAGGTAGTGTACTGCAGTTGTTAGATCTGGGTCAGTAAATGAGACCCAGCAACCTCATTAATAGCTATATAAATAGAGCATGGGAGTGGAACTGAAGGTTGGTAGGGAGGCTATGAAAATATCGCCTTTGGTGAGATGGGCAGCAAACGCGTTTGATAAATAAAAGATACAATTACAGTGGTAATACTATTTGGGATATCCAGCTAACAGGAATATCACTGATGTGCTGTGGTTCTTTTTGTGAGGAAGTCCAGACAAGAAGTACCACCAGAACATTCATTCTATCTTTATTGTATGGTTATATTAATAGAATCTTGCAAGTCTGAAAGTCCTCCTCCGATCCCTCACTTTTACTCTCATGAAATTAGAGATGGTTCCTTCTGGGATACTTATGCCACCCTTCCTCCCTCTTTCAGACTCTAGTTTATCAGACAGGCTGAGGTTCCTCCTCCTGTCTTCCAAAGTAATTCCAACGAGCCTGGTGCTCAAATAAAGAATTAAACCTGGATTTTTCTAATCTAAGCCTAAAATTATAATTGCTGGTCCCTGACACTGATTTGTCCTGGTTGCTGTATTGATCCAAGCAGAAAAACTCAAAAGTCAGTTGTTGGATGGAAGAGGCTAGACTGCACTCTATTTACATTGCCCAGAACAGCAGTTAAAACTAGAAGCAGCTCAGGTTGAACTGGGATGCTTGTGTTCCTCTTATGAAATGTTTGAAACAGCCATTTGAAGCTCAACACAGTTCATGCGCAGACTGTTTTTCATACCCCTATTAGCACTTCACATTGCTTTGTACAATTGATTTTCTCATATCTCGATTTATACTCTGTGTGTGTGTGTTGCATTATAGTGTATAAATTGTCCTGGGAGTGCCTGACCATGCTTCTAGTCTGGCTGTCAGCAACGTGTGGCTCCAGAGCCGCATGCGGCTCTTTGGGCTCTCTCCTCTGGCTCCCTGTCGGATGATCCCACCACTGGCTGGCCCTGCCCCTCGTCCTCCCCTCGCAATCACTCCTCGCCTGCCCTGAGAAGGGAAGAGTGACAGCGGCGGATGGAGACTTGCTTCATATTCCAGAGCGGGAGCAAGGCGCCCCTCTACTTGCCTCTTCTACCAGCCCTTCTTGGTGCTGCGCGCACTGTGAAGAGGTGTGACTTTTCTCTGCCCCGAGACACTGGCTGTGCTGGCTGCAGCCAATGCCCGCATCGTAATGGGCTCCAGGAGGAGGAGGGGGGGACGCCATCTCTCCCGTTGTGAAGTGCGCTAAATTTAAATGTGCTGCGCAAGGTGCTGCAAGAGCAGTGAGCAGGCCATGGAGGCGGAGAGAGCAGCGGCGTCGGTGTCTCGGGGCGGATAGAAAGACATGCGTTTCCCCATATTCCTCTTGCCACCTCCATGGCTTCGTGCCCGCTCTGGAATATGGAGCAAGTCTCCATCCGCTGCCGTCTCCCTTCTTAGGTGGGGAGGGGAGGGGAGGGCGAAGGGTGGGTTCAGTGGTGGTTCAGCCGTCAGGGAGCCAGAGCAGGGGGATGAAAAAGCTTCATTTATCTGGAAACCTGAAATGACTTAAATGGTTTAAATCATATGGTAAAAAGCACCCAAAGAAGAAGAAAGAAAAACATCAGCAACCCCCCCCCAAAAAAAAAAAAACCAACAACCCAACCCTTGCCTGTTTTTGGAAATGGTTCAAGAGGGTGAGAGAGGGAGGGAGGAAGAGAGAGAAAGAGAGAGAGAGAGAGAGAGAGAGAGAACCTGTTTCCCAGAGAAAAGAAAATACCACGAGCCACAAAACCTGAGTAGGTGTGGTAAGGTGGTTCATGTGACTGGGTGGGAGTGACATGTTGGCCACGCCCACCCAGGTTTTGTGGCTCCTGGTGTTTTCTGTGGGAAACTGATCCAAATGGCTGAGTGTTTAAGGTTGCAGATCCCTGTTCTAGTCTGTCAGTATTCTGGTATGCTGCAAAGATTTCCATTTGAATTTTGTATAAAACTTAAGTATTTGATTTTTAAGAGAATATAAATCATAACAATCTGACTAGTACTGCTGTGCGAAATAAAAGTAGAAAATGATAGAGGGCTGCAATTGGTTTTTTCTTGTTAATTGCTGGAATTCTTGCATTTAATTGCAAGATTAAATTCTGTCCACAATTACTGCATGTAAAATGAGGATATGAGAATATATTCATCCCAGAAGTATAAAATTCATCCCTCACAAGAAATGTATTCCTGTTTCCTTAGCAACTCAAGCATTCTAAATTGCTACTATATAAAATAGCCTTCTCTCATCTCCAACACATCTGGATGATTTGGGCTGTTAGTATCTATCCAGCATGAAATATAACCTGACTAGAGAGCACCAAGCAGAAGAAAGCAAGTTAAAGTTAGATTACTTTAACATGGTGCCACTAGAGGGAGTGCTAAGCCTCAGTGATTTTGAGTTATTTATAAATACAAGAAAGTTTCCCTTCTGACACACAGTTCAGTGTGTTTGTTTTTTAGATAATATATTAAAGCCTTCAGATTTTCTTGCATTCAAACCATTCTTTGACTTCATTACTAGAACATATAGATGATAGATGGTATCCAAAAGCAGCTTCAGTTGCATACTATTTTTGTCAGTTTTTTACAATGTGGGTTCCCTTTGCACTTGGACTAACATTCAAAAATTTCTTTAGGTTGCCTGAATTTTGCTCTACTTGTCTATTAAACTTAACAATATTTTTCATTAAAATTACAGTTTTCTTGATGTAATCATTTAGGTGATTTTTAAAATGTTACAGAGCAAATAATAGTGGTTCAAAATAAAGCTACGTTCAGACATAAAAGGTAAGGCCTCAAGTGTGTGACTTCACATCCATATCTCTGTAGTTATCTTGGCAACAGTATGGCAGTGATTTGCCATAGCCCCTTTTGGGATTTTTTTTACCTCTCAGCCTGGCCTGCAGTTCCGGTAGTCCCTAGGTGTCTCCCATCCAGATACTATTTTATTTTTTTTAATTTTATTTTTACATTTATATACCGCCCCATTCCGAAGACTCGGGGCGGTTTACAACTTATAAGCAATACTCTTACA
>JANHFL010001883.1:94121-120526 GCA_032468155.1 Oxyrhabdium leporinum
GGGTTTTAAAAATTTTATGGGTTAATTTTAAAACGGTTTTAAAAAAGACTTTTAAGTGTAAACCGCCCCGAGTCCTTCGAATGGGGCGGTATATAAATCTAATAAATTATTATTATTATTATTATTAATCGTGCAGTAACTGCAGTGACTCCCTGGTCATTCACCCTTATGACCAACCCCAGGCATACTGCAGTTCTCCCCCATCTCTCTTCTCTTAACATCCTGCTCGAACAGGACTTTGGAGCACTTGGGCCTGCTCCCATGCCTCCTGGAAGCAGCTGCCATTTTCAGTGCTCCAACAATTCCTTGCAGAAATGCCAGCTGCTTTTAGAGTTTGCAGTGTGTTGTGGGGGTCTGTTGGAGCAGGAAGCGCTGGGAGAGAGGCAGGGGGCATGGCAGCATCTCTGCAGTCAGTCCTAAGGACGAAAGACCACAGGACGCTGCAGTTCCCTTATTATTGAAAAAGGTTGTATGTAGATTTTGGAGGGTCTGTTGTAACTTTGAATGGCTGTTAAGTGACTGGTCATATCTCAAGGATTAATTGTGTAATCATCATCTTGGTCATCCATGGCAAGGTGACTGGGGGGAAACCCAGAAATATGAATATGGGTATTTTGGTACCCTTCTGGACATCATTTTGAAAACCCAGGATTAAAGCAAGAGGAAAAGAAACCAGTCTTAAATGAATAGTGGGAACCAGCAGAGCAAAGAAAGAGACCTGTCGAAGGAACATACAGGAAAGAAGCATTCAGAAAGCAATGTCTCTGTGTAGGAGAGCCAAGAAGGGGGGATATCTTCACTGAGAAAATGGTGTGGCGGAAAGAGGGAACACTATTCTTCAGGGCTGCGGGCCCAAACTATATAAAAATTGCAGAAATGATCTTATTGATTTTATTTGAAAGGTCATATATCTGCTTTTTATCTGAGGAATTCCATGATTTTCTTTGAGGAATGCAAAGAGATGAGAGGTCCATTTGTGGATCACATAACTTTGATAATTTGGCCTTATGGTTATAATTCTACAAGGAGAAGCTGTCTTTTCATTTAGAGACATGGCCAGTATATAATGAACACATTTCTCCTCAAAGCGAATCAACACCAATAGGATCCAGCCACCCAGATATTTCCCTTGATCACAGGCCCCAGCCCAGAATGAAACCAGCCCTCGCTTCATATTCTGAATTGAGAGAGGTTTTGTGCTTAATTAAGCACATTAATTAGACATTAGTTTTACTAAACCTCAGAAAAGTAAGATAAGTTATAGCTATGCTACTTAATAGCCTTTTTTGCTGCTGCTGCAAAAAATCAGGTGGCCTGCTGCTGAAAGTTAGCAATAGCAATAGTATTTAGACTTATATACCGCTTCCCAGTGCTTTACAGCCCTAAGTGATTTACAGAGTCAGCCTATTGCCCCCAACAATATGGATCCTCATTTTACCGACCTCGGAAGGATGGAAGGCTGAGTCAACCTTGAGCCGGTGGGGATCAAACTCATGGCAATGAGCTGAATTATCCTGCAATACTGCATTCTAAACACTGTGCCACCTCCGGCTCTTGTTAGCCATATTCAAAGTATGATCATGCCCCCTTTCAGTCACTAAATGGCATCTCTTACTTCAATTTCTCTCTTGGTGTTTACCCTCTTATTTAGGACTTGGCCCCAGGATATCCCTGCCAGCCCTTTTGAAATAAATCAGTTTACTGCTCAGCAGCTCTGTTACTTTTCCCCATCCATTCCTGTTACTCTTATTTTCTTCTTCCAACTATACAACCTACAATCACAACCACCGACCCCAGAAAGTGTAGAACTGAGGCCTGCACAAAGAGAGAAAGCTACCGGGACCCTGACAGAGTGTTGGCAATTGTGCCTCCCTGTTGAATGTTCAAATGTTTTGCCCCACATAAACTAACAGGTGCTTCTACAGTGGAGAAGAGGTGAAAGGAATCCGGAAGAGAAGTGCACAAGTGAAATGGCACAAAGGTGAATTGGAAATGGCATGGACACGGGAGCCCTGCTTTTCCTTGTTGTAGCATTTATGCATAGTTTCTGCTCACAGCTGAAGTTGCTGAAGGAGAAGGGTGACTGCAGCAGAAGAGAGAAGTGGTAAAAAAAAAAAAAGGGATTCTGGCACACCCACAAATCAGAAAAAAACAATTTGGCAAACAATCCCTCCCAACTCAAGTTGATCTAGACAACCAAATTTATGAGGGTATAGTTTTTGCTGACACAAAGAAGATATTATGGTGCGTTAAGCCAGCAGTGAGGAAATGGCCTTCACCTGCCATAACTTGTAAATTGTACTATGGGCTCGCTCTATTCAGAAATCTTTTCCTAAAATTCTTGTCTCAGGAAAAAAAAAATATTCTATATGTGTGTGAGAGAATTAAGTGTGTGTGTGTGTTTGTAAACATTACATGAGGACTGTAAATCAATCTACTTGTTTTGTTTTGTGAACACAAGGAACCCCAAATGCAAAAGTTTGAAAAGAGGGTGGGAGCATGATTCCAGAGTGCCCTGGATTTCTAGGCACGATGTCTTAAGACAAGATTTTGTATTAAGAAGAGATCACATGGATGTCAATATATTTTCTAGCTTTGGTGACTTGTGGCTGGAAATGACACCTCTTTCTGCACAATCACAGAGCATCTCTCCACAATCAGCTTTGATATGTTTACTATAGGTTTTCTTACATGAGTAAACCTCTTTACTCCACAAAGGGCTCTCCTAGAATTACTTACAGAAGGAATTGCCTCAATTTTAGCAGACCTCTATAACATTTTGAATTGTTTCACTAACTTCAGAGGCCCTTTTTCCTTTGCCCACCTTATTCTCTCCTAGACCAGTGGTGCAAGTTATTGCATGTGAAGGTGACTGAATCAGTTTAATTTAATTTCCTTAGCTTTCTGAATATTAACATAACTTGACACCCAAGAAAAATCTCAGCAAAAAGTCCAATGAAAGTCCAATGAAAAGTCCAATTTCATGAATCCATGAAATTGTCATTTAACACTTGGAAATGTCTTACCAATAGTGCAGAAAGAAATAAAGAACCAGGATTGACCTGTAGCCCTTCAACATTCATTTTGGTGCCTCTAAGAAATGTCCCTGAAATGCCCGCATTTCAGCAGTATGAATTCAGCCTATTTTGAGATTCTGGGGTAGTTTTAGGATGGCAATGAAAATGATTTTCCTTGGGGGAGGAAAATCTTTCTTCTTTCATTCCTCTGAAAAGACCACATTCAGCAAGTTTGCTGGTAGTCAGAGCAAGCAGTTTTAAAAAAAAAGATATAACTATTGCCTTGCTGGATTCATTATTTTGAATTTGTCCTGATTAAATGAAATCAGGGACAGAAATGATATCACCCTGAGTATCCATCAATAAATAAATGCAGCTGGGACTGGATAGTAGTGTGTCTGCCCCATCTGCACACAATCCCTTACCCTGGAGGGATGATCTAGATCAGATGGGAGAATTATGGCACTTTTATGACTCGTGGACTTCAACTCTCAGAATTCCTGAGTGAAGAATTCTGGGAGTTGAAGTCCACAAGTGATAAAGGATCCATCGTTCCCCATCTCTGATCTAGAGTAACAAGAATCTTGAATAAAAGCCTCTCACTCTACAATCTTCTGTCGAGTTGGCTGTCTAGCTCTGTAGAGAATGTTACATCTCATGTGGAAAGGACCAGGAGGTTAATATAGGAAACAAGGCCTGAAAAACAATATTGCGCATTTGCTAGTGGGTCTTTGGCATATCACAGGATGAACAGATGGAACCAACTTTTACCTTACCTGTGTTCAGAAACCATCAACAACTGAATATGTATAGTATTATCTTTCAATGCCAATGCAAAAATTGTGGGGTTTTTTTTCCATTTCTCGGATTGGAAAAAAAAAAGTACCAAATGTGGCTGGGCCTATTCCCTTTCCCCCCAAATCCAGAAATCTTGCCCTTCACTTTCACTCTTCTTTTATTTTGGGCAATTTGGAGTTGAGGACTCCTATTAAAAAACAAAACCGAAGCAAGACAACTGGGCTTCTTTTTAAACTGTTTATTGTATAATATAAAACTACAAAAGTAAGACTGCTCATTTCCATGTAATTTGCCCATTTTTATTATTATTACAGCCCATACCTACAAGTGAATACAGTAATCTGGTTTCAGATGTATATGTCTGTAATATTGCATAGAAAAGGCACAGCTCTAAGGTCTGTTGCGGGATAGGAATGGGGGCAGAGGGAGAAAATATTAGCATTTTGGACAAAACAAGCCTTGTTTTAAAACAACCATGCACCAAATGTATCCTCCTTTTTACATCTTTCTCTTCCCCCTCCCCTGAAATCTCTGCTTTAAGAGTCTTGTGTGTTACAATGTTAAGCATCTGCAAGGTTTTAACTTACCCCCCCCCCAAAAAAAAGCCCAAAATTAGCATTAGATTTTTAACATTGGAAAAAAAAAGACTACAAAATGAGTGGAAGTCACCCCTGCCCCCCAAAAAATAAATTCAGACACGTTATAAGTATATTAATAAAAGCAAGGTCTTGGATTTTCTTTTTCTAACCATCACAATTACATACTAGATCCAATGAGTTATTTTAGGACGTCCATTTGCTCACTGTTATCGAACTGTAAACTTTAGATTCACAAGTCAGGTTCTACAAGACAATGGGGGGGGGGGGAAATCACATGGTACAATTTATTCTCATCCTGGCCTCTCTGAAAAAGCAGCCTTAATCCTGTCTCTCATTGCAAAGCAGAGCAACTAGCTGGAAGAGTAATGTTTGTGGCAACAGTTTCCATGTGGGAAGCCTCTCTCCTGCAAGTAACTAAGAGGAAGAGGGACTTCAGGGCACTTTCCTTGGCACGGTCTACAAAGTGCCCACAATTCTGTCCGAGAATCCTAAACATTGCCCGATTAGACTCTGCTCTCTGGAGCCAAGTCCAGGCTAGACCTTCACGTTGCTTCCCAGCATAGTTGATGTTCTGAAGAAGGGTGGGAGATGTGAATCTAGGGCTTTGAGCCATAGTTCAACCAGCCTATGAAATATTCTTCAAGAGACTAAAATGACTCCCCTCACAGAACGCTTCAAACTGTAGCATTCTGCCCAGGGTCTTAAGGTCCGTTTGCACTTGTCTGGAAACACTTCCCTAGGAAGGGTGGATCAGATTTGCCTCTCTGCTGACGAAACTGTCTTAAAAAGTGGAAACAAGGATCTGAAACCAATAGGAAAGCCTTCCACAAAACTTGTTAGCTTTCAGCATGGCTTACTACACCTACTATGAGGTACCTCCTTATTAATCCTTGGAAAATTGGTGTAAACATTTGCACCAACAAATCTACATTTTGGTCACCTGTCTGCGCATCCATAGTTGCAAAACCCAACAGAAATGTGAATGCAAATGTTTTAATTGATTTTTGATCAGATGAACATATTCTTCCATAGATTTTGTCCCATATTAACTTCTACCATGTTTCTCCTAGAGGCCTCCTTGTTCAATTTCATGTAAGTCTAGGGCAGTTCATCTGAAAGCTATATAGTAGCTAGCAGATAAGGAGTTATTGCAAATTGTGTCTTACAACTAGCTCTACTCAGATCTAAAAATCAACTTTGTCATGGAATTCCACACTTTCCTTCTCCTACTACTGTTTTCTGCATTGCTTTGTTTTGTCCTGAGAAGTCTCATTAGGACATGCTACTGGATGCAGGTGTTAATATACAATAGTGCACTGCACATTCGCCATATTTGATCTACAACAGGTCACTTTTAACAGTGCTCTTTAAACAACTACTTATCTTTTGAAGTGATATAGGGACAAGTTATAAATATGCATTTTTGAAACAGGTTGTTATGCCACTTTACACTCTCTGCAGAAGAAAAGGCACACTTATGTGTAAAGTAAAGGCTAATCTTACCTTAGATTGGTTAATGGATTTTGGCACCCCCTCCCCCACTTAAAATTTCCCAGTTTTAAGCACTAGCAACTCAAACTGAAACTTGGGGGTGGGGAGAGAAGGACGACAGATTGCTGTAATGTGAAGCTCTGGTTGCCAAAGCAATTGAACTCGGGAAGCTGCTTTCACCTTACATCATCTTCCATTGCAAGAAGCCAGCTTGCTCTGCCCAATCTCTCTAGGATGAATCTTGTGGTGCACACTGCTTCTGTGCAACTTTGAAGGAAGAGGAATCTTAAACACTCTTCCTTTATTCATTAGCAAACATATACTTCAGGCTAACATGCATCCTTACTCAGTTCCAGCTACCAGAGTGAGAGAATATATCACTTTAGGCCTTTTAAGACTGAAAATTCTGTACACGCTTATTCAGGAGTAAGTTTAATTAAACTCAGTGAGACTTACTCCTGAGTGGACATTATACAACAAAGTCTCACTGAAACCAAAGCTGTATTTGACTGTTTGAACTAGGATATGGCCCATTTGAAATACCCAGCGATACCAAAGTTTGATTTGGATAACCAAGTTTATAGTTCTTTTTTTTTCCTTTTTTTTTTGCATGTCCTACAGAATCAAAGTGACTCTCAGTAGAGAAAAGCAGGAGAGGCGGGAGAGAGATCTGATGAATGACATGTATTCTGAACAGAACCCAGATAATAATCTCCAAATCTAACTTTCAGTTCCCTCTTGTATGGATTTCACATTCCTACAAGAGAATACATTCCTACCATACATTCTGTACATGTTACAATCCAGATGTTGTTAGCTTCACAATAAAATAAATATATTTACAAAAGAAAAATAAAATGGAATAAATAACTTATGAAAAACAAAATGGAAAAAAAAATCACTTCAAATTCAAACAGCTCTTTTTAATTCTGCTCTCTTCTTGTCACTTCATTGCACATTTTGTGTCATTAAAAATGTCTCCAGCATTCAAGATGGAATTTGGAGAGTGAGAAAAGAGGAATTTGTAGTCTGGTAAGTTCTGAACCTTTAAGGGAGGAGGTTATATTACAGAGACAGAAGTATTTAAATCGGTATTTCTGTGAGGCACTCATCATACTGGGGTGTCTAATTCTATGGGATGGATGCACTATCTACCACAATCGTAGTCATTTGCATCGCAGAATGTTGCAATCAGGACTGGTTTCTGCTCAACATTTCCAATGGCTTTGCTTTGTATGGCAAGGTTAGCATTTGGAAAACAAACTTACTGTTGCTCTCTAAAATGGTGTTAATTTGAACTTCTGCCCAACATGTGGTAGTTGTTTACATACTGCATTACTTCGTCCAAACAGGAAAGTATTGTTTCTGGATTACGTGTAAAATCAGATTTTGACAATGATAAATCTTGTTTGTTTACTTTTTTTCTTGACATTTTAACTTTAATTTAAACGTCGACTGTCCCAGCAAAGGCTTGGAATGCTGCCATCCTGATTAACTGATTAAAACTAAATTGAGTGTTTTCTAGCATTGCACATATCTGCGCCCAAGATTATCCTACTTGGCTGGTAACACATCAGCAAGCCTCTTCTATCATCTTTTCTACCGTATCTGGCTACCCTACCTAGGTCTGCACAGATCTGGACAACCAAATGGTAGAAACAAAGATAATTTTTTGTATGTGTTTGCTACAATTTAGTGGTATTTTGGATTTCTGCAGCCCAGATTTGAAAAAAACCCAAATCTTCTCAAATACACAAATTCCTAATGAAACTGTAATTCAGTGTTATTTTATACAATACCAGTTATATTCCTAGTGATTACCAGACTAACAAAAGAAAAGAGATCCTTGTTCAGAGCATTTTGCAATCTAAATCGGTTGTTATAACTTCTAATTAAAATTTTTGAATATGCCAGCTCTCTTTTTTTTCCCCACAATAGGAAGAATTGGGAAAAATATGCTTACTTATAAAGATGAGCAACTTCAAATTATAACTATACTGTTATTTGAATGAAATAAATCTTTTCAAGAAAGATAGCAAAACATGATGAAAGTATTAGGATTTAGTTGATAATTTGGCATGGCATATTTAGCGTAGGCATGCAGCACTCTAATTACCCAGATAGTTTGGACACAAATGGAAAACTTTTGTGTGCATTATATATAATAAATTACATGCATTTTAAATAAATATATATGGCCCGTTCTAAAGTGCCAGTTTATGAAGCTGCCATCTTAAAGGCAGAAAAAGACCCAATTTTTAAAAATCCATGACAAGAAGTAAGCAGAACCAACTGAATATTGCCAAATTACATAAACATAATTTAAATTTTCTTAAATAAATATAAACGTTATTCCTAAAGAAGCCATATGCATATCAACAGTATAGTTTGTAACCTGCACTCAATTAAGTACCATTTAAAATTAATATGCCATAGCAATCTCGGCAACAGGCATGATAACATTGCAAGTTTTCTTTAACACAAATGTACATCACAATGAAGAGAGAGAGAAAATTGCAACAGGTGCAGAAATGGGACGACTTAAGTGGGGAGGAAACATGCATAGAAGATTGCAGTTTCAATACATTGTCCAACAGGCCATATAAAGTATA
This sequence comes from Oxyrhabdium leporinum, assembly GCA_032468155.1. Classification (NCBI taxonomy): domain Eukaryota; kingdom Metazoa; phylum Chordata; class Lepidosauria; order Squamata; family Cyclocoridae; genus Oxyrhabdium; species Oxyrhabdium leporinum. The sequence goes on from JANHFL010001883.1 coordinate 102,639, forward strand.
AAGCAAGGAACAGAGTGGAATCAAGAAACCAACCCCCCAAAAGATACCAAGTGTTCAAAGCACAACTAGCTCCAGTTTTAAGAGCAATGGATACTTGAGTGAGTCCATCCAGTGCTGATAAGAGATGATTTCACTGCAGTAATACTGAAGTTAAGATTTTTTTTCAGCACTTGCCAACAGAGTAAATAAGAATATTAATGTTCCAAGCAAAGGGCAAGAATCATCGTAAGTATGATTAGAAGAAATAAGGTACATTAGAATTATACTGTCACAGAGACAAAGGGCCTTTTTCCACTTCTCATCCTAAACTCAGTTTCTTGGAAGGAAATCTCCACTGATTTCAACACAACTTACTTTCAGGCTTTAAACAAAATAAAAACCCAAAACAATTAAACCAAACAATCTGCTACAGCCACAATATGCTTCTCCTTATAACTGGTAACTGCCTCAACTGTGACGCTCTAAAACTAGATGCCATTAATATGGTAATACCTCAAGACAGAGTAAAGTACACCAAAGCTCACCCATTTCTACTGTTTGAATTTGAACGGGGCACTCCTTTCTCACCAGGAAAGCTGTAAAATATTAGAAGGTTGAGCTTAACAGACTTAAGGACACTCTACTCCGTCAGACGAAGGATGGAATCCGTTTTGCAAATTTTAAAAAAAGCTTGGTTTGAGGAAATATATTATTTCTTGATCCTTTTGGAATGAGGGAAGGGAGAACAAGGGAGTTTCATCAGAACAAAGTTTCACAGCTATTTCTTGCCAACTGTTTGACATCAGTGTTGGAATATACATGGCTCTAAGGTTTTTGTTAATCACAGTAGTAGGCAGCAGGGAGTAAATATCTGTGAAACTTTTAAGGGAAGAGCCCTTGGTCTTTTCCTTCAAGCATGGGTGTCTGGATTCAGGGAGGCCAGCTGCAGACTGATTTGATCCAAACTTCTCTTTGCACCATTATATGCATATAAAACACTACAAGTCTGTATAAAACTACAAGCAGTTCTTGTACATCAGAAGGTATATGCAGGAATGGGGTGAGCAAATCCTACCAAAATAAGTATTTCCTTTTTTGTGTGTATGTGAGTACAAACAGCATTTTGTTTTGTTTCTTTTTCTTTTTCTAAGAAAAAAACCCAATATCATAAATTGCAGAATCTATACAAAAATATAAAATAAATTTGGATAGCAGTTTCTAAAGAGCCATGTAAATGCAACATTTAAAGAGGAATCATTAATACCTCTAAAAAGGCTGGATTGCTAGACAGTGCTAAAATGCCAAAAAGGTACTGCAATTATCTAAATAATATTTTAACCTCTTGCAATAAAACTTATAGAAAAAATAGACAAATATGCACATGCAATTTACAGCTTTTTCCCAACATAATCCTTGTGCTTAGCTTTTACATTTTTTTTGTCAAACATATTTATGTTTTACAATATGCATTTTCTTCCTATATTAGGATTTCAGGTCTCCCTTGAGGAACCACTTTCAGAAATACATTAAAAGTGGTCATACATGAATGAAGGCACTCCAACTCTGCTTGAAGCAAAAACAAGTATGATCCTTAAAAAAAAAAAAAGACAAGCAAAGACGCATGCACAGTGGTGTGTATTTGCGTGCGTGCATATATGTGTGTGTCTATGTGTTTCTTGGTAGGTTTGGAAGGAGAGGGGGCCTTGTGAAAATACTACCAAGGGTTTATACTGGTGCGTTTAAAAAGTTGCTATCGATCTATGACCCAACAAGCACCTCCATAATGTGATCCAGTTCTGTAAGGTCCATTTTGAAAGGCTGATTGGGGGTTACTGGCTGGGTACTGTAGGGTGCCAGAGTTTTGAGGAGGTCATCTGCGGAGACAGGAGCCATTTTTGAGGCAGCCCCTGTAGAGGATGTGCAAGGGTCAAAATCATACATAGACGTATCAATGTCTGCAAAGAGAATATCATCCAGGGTCAAGTCTGTAAGAAAACCTGTAGAAGTTGTGATCTCAAAATTGCCAGGTAATGAGTCCATGAGTTTAGGCTCACTCATTCTGCTCTCCTGTATACCTTCAGGCTTTTGAATGCTGGATTCACTGGAATTCTCCTTAGAGTTATCTGGTGCAGTTGTATCTGCTGCTGCTGTAGTTACTACTGCCTCAGCGGAGGTAGGTGTTGGACAGAGCTCCTCAATTTCATCCAAGGCTGAGGAGAAGCTGTCCTTTACTGGTTGGATCGTTGGAGGTGGTAATTTTGGAGGACCATCTAGCGAGATAGTCTGGGAAGTGCAAAAAGTGTCATCCTCAAGCAGAGAGGCAGGGGTGAGGCAAGACTCCAGTGGTGTAGGGCTTGCTAAGTCAGTGGGGTGGACTGGCGGAGAGGCCAGATGGCTAAAGGCAGGCTGAGCTTCTCGAAAGTTGTCTCCAAGAGGATCTGTAGGCTGTGATGGGGTGAGGAACATAGGCCTCAAGCTGCCTTCCTGTTTGAGCTCCTCTTGGATCCGCCTCAACATGTTGTTAATTAAAACGGTCTTTTGCAGGCTCGGCTCTGTTAAGGGCCTGTGGTTATAAAGTTTCATAAGGGAAATGTTGAAGATAGTCTGGCGCTGTAAGGTGTAAGACACCTTAGATGGACCATCGGTAGGAGACACCATTTTGCCTTCCAGCCCATCTTCATGCTCATCAAACTTCCGTTTTCCTCCTTTCCCCAACATATATCTGAAAACAGAAGAAGAGAAATATTGACTAGGATAGAACTATCCATCGGTATGTATTGTAGTCACTCTAGTTCAAGTCTATTCCAACTTAAAGCCCTTGAGATGTGTTTATAAATATTTTTCACTGTGAGCTGTAGACCCAACATATTGGAGAGAACCAGATTTAGCTTCTCCTTCCTTAGTACATTCTCCCTCTCCCCAATAAATTATGTCCAAGGAATAAGTAAAAAAGACACACTCATCCAGAAAGTCCCTAAATATAATAGCAATAGCACTTAGACTTATAAACCACTTCACAGTGCTTTACAGGCCTTTCTCAGCAGTTTACAGAGTCAGCATATTGTCCCCAACAATCTGGGTCCTCATTTTACCCACTTCAGAAGGGTGGAAGATTGAGTCAATCTTGAGCAAGTGAGGATCGAACTCCTGGCAGTGAGCTGAATTAGCCTGCAATACTGCATTTTAATCGCTGTGCCACCACAGCTCTAATATAATGACACTCCAACTCAGTTAGTGGTGTTGATGTACTAATAAATAATTGCTAATTAAAAACCACACTCCTGTGACCCTCGCAACAGCAGAAATGCTCAAAAAGTTCAAATCTTCAAATGCAAATGAAATGTGAGAGTCCATCTGAATTCGTGGTTTTCTTGAATGTCACATGAGAGCAAGAGCAGGAAATGCCTTTCACATTATGGCCACATGTCAGAGCCAGCTACAGTGTGAATGTAAAATAGCCCTGAAGGTTCCAGGCCTGGCCCATTCTGTATTCCTCCCATCAGTCTTTAACAAACTGCTCATATAAAATGAAGGAATTTTCCAGCTCTGAGAGAGTTACAGAGAGAATGCTGGACTGAGCCTGGTTTCTATTAAGACAACTGGAGTTTTTCTAATGATTATGGAATGGGGTTTCTTTTTCTAGCCTGGTGCTGCTAAAATTGCATATCACTGTCCCATGACATCAAAGGAGTCCCTTTGCTTCTCCCTGGCCCATGACTCATGAAGTGAAATACTGGGGAAACTGGCAAGGATGCCCTCTGAAACAACAGGGCCTCAAAATCAATCCATGTGAACACCCATCACTGAATTAATTCTAAATATCGGTAGGAGTTACTTGGGGATTTTATGTTCTTCATGTTCTTTTGTATGTAGCCCACAAAAGGAGGACTATGTGCAGCCTCTTAAAAGTTTACAGGGGCAAGAAGCAGGTGCCTCCATCTGCTTTGTACCGCAACACCCATAACCAGTAGGTGTTTAATAGTAGGTTTATAACTGATACACAATGTCTAACAACTTTAACATCTCCTTAGTGCTCTCTTGAGTTTGGTTGTTTTTCATCACCCAGCTGGGTAACGCTTTCACTGTTAGAACTGGGGCTAACACCCCAGAACCAGTGAAAGAATCCATAATAGCAGTACCATGCAACTACTCAACCTAATCAAATAAGTAAGATCTTATAACACCCAGAATCATGGACCTTCCCATCCTCTGCTTCACTATCTAATTTCAGTTTGATATGAAGATATATCAATAAATCACCTATAAGATCACCACTTCTTCGGTCACATAGCAGTCTTTAAATCTACAATACTCCCACGCATACAACCCTAAGTTTGGATCCAGTATGTATATGAAACTTTTGTCATAATAAAAAAGGAACAACTAGAAAAGATACGTGAACAATCAACATATTCAAGAGAATAAAATTCCCATGGGCAGAAGAAAACACCAACACCACACTATCCTTCCTGGATATCCTCATCAGCAGAGGAAATGGTGGCAAATTAGAAACACAAGTCTCTCATAAAACCACCCACACAGTAACCAAGTGATCCACCTCAAAAATGCTATCAGTGACAATGTTACCTTGCCAGGTAATGAACACCTGCATGAAAACAATCAAGCTCAGAAAGCATCAAGGACTCCGCAGTTCAACCCTGTGCTACAGACATTCTTTTTCATAGCAACTTAAAAGGCATACAACATGCATGATTCTGAATTACTGGGCCTACCCACCTAGCTGAACCCTGAGTTTCTTTCCCATCTCAAATACAGCTGCCTACTTTATATGTGGTGGAATGTTTCTTAAGCTCCAACTATCATAGCTAGAACCCCTGGGCTGTGAAGTTTTTTTGTTTTTTTAAAAAAACTATCTCAAGTGAATAAGGTACCTCAACCTTGGAACTGCAGCTGTAAAAGTTCTCTCTGGAATTATTCCAAAGCAGAAAATACAAGCACGCACAAAGCATTCCTTCGACTGCACACACCCGCACGTAGAATAGAAATGAAAATAATTATGAAAATGCTAACCTGATAGCATATAAGAAATACAAAACTTAAATTGCAAGTAGAAGGAAAAATAACAATGATGTTAACAGCAATATTTTTAGCACAGACTTATTAACTTTTGTTGAGAACTATCTATAGGCTTCTTTTCGATTAAAAACTCTTCACAAAGCAATTTATAAATTAACCATGCAAAAAGCTGAGTCAATGCAATTGAAACAACAAATGAAAAACAACATCCATTCCAAATATCTGGGGCCAACATAAGACAAGAGGCTCTAGGTCGGGGGTATCAAACTTGATTTTACTGAGGGCCGCATCCGGGTTGTGTTTGACCTCAGGGGGGCAGAGTGGGCATGGCCAGGGTGGGCATGGCCAGCTCGATGTCACTCATGTCAGGGGCGCCTGTGGTGGCCTGAGCACTCTGCCTGCAAAAACGGGCTCCCGAGCTCTGTTTTTGTCTGCAATGGCCTCCTGCAACCCTCTGTCGGTGAAAATGGAGCTCAGGAGCCCGCAGTCTTTGCAAGCTCCGTTTTTGGCTGCAACAGCCTCCTGCAACCCTCTGCCAGTGAAAACAGAGCTTGCGAGGGCAGCCCGTGGCCCTCCTGAATTCTGTTTTCACTGGCAGAGGCACCGCAGACCGGTCCTTTGCTGTTTCCAGCGTGCCCCCCCCCCGGGGCCAATCTAAGCATCCCGTGGGCTGGATCCGGCCCCCGGGCCTTGAGTTTGACACCCCTGCTCTAGGTGTAGAACAGATTTTACTGCTCTTATGGAATATGAAAAAAAAAAGTTCTTAAGATTTTAACTCTTATCATTTAAGCAAATTCATACAACATAATATTGCTACAATCTTCTTAATATTTCTACACAGAAATATTAAAATATCAAAAATAATATCAAAAATAGTATCAGTTATAGATTTGGAGTGACTTGCTCATGCTGTTCAATCAATAGAGTAATAACAAGCTTCACAGGGTAGAGAACCAAGAATCTACTTTATAAACCTAAGGTGTTTTAGACTAGCACAACATTAACATATGACAGTACTAACTTTTATATATTAGATTCTTTTTTACAAAAGGTAAAGGGGTCCCCATAGGTTTTACCCAGCTAGTCAAGACTGAGTTTAAAGGGCAGTGCTCATCTCCATTTCTTAAGCCAAAGAGCCAGCAGTCATATGGCCAGCAGGACATCATGTTGCAGCACAGACCGTATGGCAAAACACGGAACAGGTAATGCTGTTACCTTCCTATATGTTTTTATTAGAAATAATATTCCAATTTTAGTCTGGGGCTGGATGTGCTCTAAGTGGTTTAGGGTAGAATTGATCTACATTTTAAATTTATATTCTACGTGAACAAATCAGATCCTGCTATGATCAGTTAAAGATGTTGGATGTTACCAAGTTCTCACGGAGTCAATGATTGAATTTCTGACATCCTATTCTACACAGAACTTGGCTCACTGTAAAAAAAAATAGGAACTTTGCTTCTTCTTTAATTAAAAGGGGGAAAGGGCTATATTATTTTATGGAGCCTTGGATATGGGGTGGAGGTGAGCAGTTATCTCAGTGACTGGAAAAACCAAAGTGGTGAGACTGAACATTGAATGGCTTGCAATGGGTAGATTAGATTAGATTAGATTAGATTGAAAAATAATGGACCAAAATGTCTGTCTCCAAACTTACGAGTTGTAAGCAGATGGATGATATCACATTGATCATGTTTTCATTCTGAGATAGTGAGAATATTTAGGCTGAAATTGGAAGGATTTCCTGACAGGATAGTCAGTCACTGTGGCTGAGCATGCCTTACCTTACTTCAATCAGTTCACAAGGTTGTTATTACTGCAATGAAAAACTGGGGAAGGAAGTGTCCTTGATATCTCAGAAGAAAATTGGAAAAAAACTAAGAAGCAACTGCATTATTTGATGGACTTGAAAAATATCATAGGTCTCCTGCAGAATATTGTGTAAATATATGACGGTATAATAAATAAAGAACCAGTATGTATTTAGCCTAGTGGCACAGAAATTTTAAATTTCATGGCTCCCTGCTACCTACCCAAAACTTAATAAAATTCTTATTTAGGTCACAATGAACCACAATTTTAATATTATTAATAATAATACTTGTTATGCCCAAAATTATGTTTACTTTTTCTTTTCCAAAGTATTCAGCTACTGTTTCCTTTGTTTGTTTCCTGAATGTTCAACATCAGGACCATGCTTTAAAGTTGGAGCTGTTTTGCCACTAGCTTTTTGCAAAATTTACATTCATTCCTGGAGAAAAAGTAAAATGCATGAAGTTGTCTTCTGTCTGCATTAGAAATGCTATTTATAAGGAGTGAATAGAGTGAATAAAGGTAAGATGCTGAATCTACAATCAAAATTCACTTGAGCGAGAGAAGAAATATAAAATAAGGGCACTTTCTTGTTTTTAAAAGAGGACACGGGTTTTCTTATAATTTACTCTCTGTCTCTTCACAGGGTCATAGTTAGGATGCCATAAAAATAAAAGTATGATTTTAAAAACGGGCTCAGCCAACTAGCAAAAACAATTGATATGGAATTTAATAAACTGACAGACTGTCAGACTAAAAATGTTTTTCACCAACTACGGTAGTAAAACACGGAGGAACAACTCAACCTCATGGGACAATTAATTATGTAATGCAGTCATGACCACTGAGATGGTCCTTTCTTTTATCCCTGTGGAAAATCTGGTTCTGGGGGGCATTTACGGGCTTAATTGTTGTTTATCTGTAAGGATTTTCTCCTGCTCTCCCCTGAGGCTTCTCAGTGAGGCAGAGTCACATCTGACAATTATGGTGCAGAATTTGGACCACATATTAACCATCTGAGAAAAGATGATACAGGAGGAGAAGGCATCTATTTCCCTATTTTAAATGCACAAAAAGGTCCGATTCCAATGTCTGTTCTCCTAATACCCAAGAATAGTTTTTGGGGAAAGAAGTCAATAGCAGGAGAGAGAAGACATCTATTGGGGAGGGGAAGGGGGGGAGGGAAGCAGAGCCTGAAAAATAGCCTGTGAAGGAGGGGAAAGGGCTTGTCACTCTATGGGCATCAGAAGACCATGAAAACCAGTATAGCATAATGCCTGGTTGCATACAGGTAAGAGCCCTAAGGAGGCAACTCAAGAAAACTTTTAGTGAGACAGTCATAAAAAGGAGGCACAATTTATTTGGGGAGAGGGGAAACAATGTTGTGTAAGTACCTTGCATCTAACCTTTGGCTAAAGTATGTATAGGTCAGAAAGTACAAATGCAGCTGTGGTGCAAGATTCTATACCGAATTTGGAGAGAAACCTGGATGGATCTTTCTGGCCATTACATACAACCAAATTCATTCTTTGTGGACATCACATGAGGTTCCTATGTATGGATCTTTTCGCCTTTTATGTCAGTAGCCAAGCAAGAGTACACAAAGATCACACGGCTTTACTTATTTCATTAAATATCAGTAATTCCAAAATGGAATAATTGAATCTGAATCCCTGAATATGCCAACCTACTCCTATATACGCTAATGTATACCTGAGGAGGGAAGTGGGTTTATTTTCAATTTTGCAATGGTTCTTGTTGGTATGTTTAATCTTTCTTGAGGCAGAAATGTGGAGAGAAGAAATACTCAGATATAAATGCAGATGTTTTAAATAAAGGAATAACACCTTTGGAAGATACATATGCAGATAAGAGCACTGAATCAAAAATAATATAAATAATAAATAATATCCTCTTGTAACACTTTGAACTAAAGACATACATATTTACAATGGCATACGCACCACCTCATGAAGTTAACTGGCTTATATACAGTTCCTTGGTCAGGAAAGTCAAGAGAGGAATTACAAGTTCAAACTACAGCAACTACCACATAATTAAAAACTTAATGTATGAAAAATCATTACTGTGGCCTTTTATTCTTAGGAGAGCATATATATCCTTAAGTATTTTCTAATTAGGAGAAACAAAGGGCACTGTGGCACCCGAAAAACCAACAAATTTATTATGCCATACATTATTATGCCATACAGCGGTGGGCTCATGTCCACTGCTTCAGATGCAATTAGCAGACTGCTTTTCACATTCTACTACAATTAATTCACAAAACAGCAAAAACTGTAAATCTTCAGACAAATTCTGTACAAGAAGGAAAAGGTTGCTGTGGACTATATTAAGAATAAGAAAACTGCAACACTATTAGGTTTATTGACTTCATGAAAACATACTTTATCACAAACATAATTAGAATGTTTACATCTTTCCCATTTAGCAAAAAAGAAGAAATCTGGAGGATTAATGCAAAAACAATCTGAAAACTGCTTTTAGCCTATGATGTCATGGAATGTGCCTTTAAAAAAAAAACACCTCACTTCTTTCCTGCCTTTATGGTGAATCAAAATGTGGCAGATTTAACAGTGGCCTCTAATGTATGATTTATTCCTTCCTTCCTTGTTCTAATAGCAAGAGATGCTCCCTTCCCCCAATGGCACACTTCTTCTTTTGGCTTCAAATGGGTGTACTGACAGCAAAAAACACAAAGCACACAGATGCTAAGAAACGATCCTGATCCTTGTTATTTTGTATTGGGGTGAAAAATGGGTATGCTGGGAGGAAATTTTTAAAACATTCTGATATGAATTTAAATGTGCTTGATGGCATTTCTTGACAATGGTACAGAACAAACTTTACACCACCACATAAATATTGGGAGTGACACTGAATATATATTCTGGTGGAAGGTTAAGGGAATGATTTCTCACTCACAAATTCTCTCACAAAAAAAGTTGCCTTTGAAATGCTGGGGACCACCAGCTTTCCTTACAGAATCCCTTCATACAACAGTCGCAAATCCCCATGAAGCATTTTCAAGAACCGCAGCAAGGGACAGCTGGATGGGTTGGAGATAATTTTCTGTGAGTTCACCTTAGCCATTGCTCTGATTTTTCACATTTAATAGATTATGTAGAGATTGTTTCATTATTGGACAAATAAATGCTTTACAAAACTAAACAATTTCTACATAGCCATTGAAGTAGATACTCTAATGCCATATGAATGGACATCCAATGCAGGTAGCTTTATAATGGCAGCTTTGGCCCAATTTTTAATTGAGCTGGTTTTTAAATAGGACATAAAAAGTGAAGTACTCACTTTTTATTCCTCCTCCTCCTCCTCCTTCCCTCCCTCTCTCCCTTCATTTCTTTCTCTTGGAAGTTTTGATGGAAGGGAATCATGCACTTCTAATTTACAAGGCTGTTTGCTTTCAACTATCTGTTTTTTATTAAAATAAAAAGATACCATGCTGAAAATTATCCTTTATCGCAACTGAGACAAAACAGAATTTTTAAAAATGCTTTGCTTCCTGACATACAATTACAGTAACTGCAACTTCAAATGTTGCTTATAGAATTATATAGAAATAAGATATGGAGGTATCCAGAAAACACTCTGAACAGGGAAATCTTAATTAATACTCCTCTGAATTGTTGCCTCTGTAAAAGGCCCTTTTGGGAAATTAGTCAAAGCATGCCTAATTATCTTTTAGCCAAAATATTCCTTTAAATTCCTTTTCAATGGCAGGTATCCAAAGAACTTCCCAAATCTCAAAACTTTGGGCCAATCTTAAGGGATTTCTCTACTTCTTTTTTTCTTTGAACAGCAGAACTTCTGTTTCCTATCCTGTAATCATATCCTGATTTTAAAAGCTGTCACTTCATTTAAGTTTGTTCAAAGTTCTTTCATCTAAGTTTGTGTTATTCCTATTGTCACACAGGGCAACTGTTCCTTCCTCTCCCGTGGCATGTCTCCAGAGTGACTGCTACTGTCAAAGTACAGTAGTTTTCTTGGCAAGAAAATGTTTTTTTTAAACTTCCCAATGTATATTCCTGGAATCCTGGTAGTCTCCTATTCAAGAACTAGCTAGGTCTGATCCTCCTTAGATTCCAAGCCCAGATGAGATTGTCAAGTACAGCCAGCTGTTGAGATCCCTTCCAAATATTACAGGGTTAATTTGAGATGGGGGGTGGGGGTGGAAAAAGAAAATGAAGAAGAAGGAATCTGAGAAGTACTGCTCCATGAAGCAGAACCATTTAAAACTTTAAATGAAATTTGCTAAAAATAAAGAACAAATGAGCTAGTCTTGAGTAAAGTCATAGTGCATTTATAATAAAGGAGTGTACTGTAGAAAAAGAAATGCAGCCTAATCTCATGATGCTCCAAAATTATTTATGGAGGAAAAAGTAAATATTGATAAATACTGAACTGCATGAAAAGCTGATTTTCAACATGTTAGACAGAAACTTTTACACAAGGAAGATTTTTTTTAAAATTTTCTTTTGCAGTGAAGCTAAATTCAGAATAGGTAATCCACCTGTGAACACAATTGCATGAGAAATTCCCTATTAGTTCAACATCCTGACAGAGAGGAAATAGGACAGAAAAGCAACAAAAAAACCCTTCTCACAGTCAAATACATTTTTGTCTTATTTCAGTTGGAATGGAGGGTGTGATAGGCACCCTAATTAGAGCAAGAAATATTCCACAGAGAAAGAGCAAAAGATGCAGTTAATGGTCTGACTTTCCCAGCATGCTACGCCATAGTTTAGCAACTCTGAGGAAGCAACAGAGCTGGATTACTTCCTTACTCTACATTCAGATATGGCATGTGGGGAGCAATGATTCAATTTACTGAAGGATCTTACCAGGTACAGCAAAATATTAAATTGTGCTAAGGATTTCGCAAATTTTGCTGTGAAGAAGTTGAAAACAAATATTTCTAGACTCTCCATTTTGGGGAAATTAAAAGTAAAATATAAATTGGTCCATCCTATCTGAGCCACATGGCCCAGAATTTAATTCTGATGTCTCCAGCAAGGAGAAGCTGAATATTTTGCTGGTTTCTTTTTTTAACGGCCCACCTTTATACCTATGAGGCCATATGAACTGCTTTCTGTGATTCATTCATCACATTCCTGCCATCTTCTCCTTGACTGGTTGAGCAGGAACTGGCACAAACATTTTTCAACCCTTCTGACTTCCTGCTTTTTCTATGGTAGCATTTGTGCAGGGCTGTTCTTCTTTTCCAGTTCAACATTTTTCTCTGGATTTACCCTCTGAAAAACAGTAAACTATTAGCTGGCTGGGTTGCTGTCTCTGCTTTCTGTTTCCATTTCTCAGAAAAGAGAAAACAATTTTACACCAAGTCCTCCCTCCAGCCTTTCTGCCTTGTTGCAAGGCTGGCTGGCCAGTTCTTTTTCTGTTGTGAACCAGAGAAAACAAGTCATTACAATGCCAGGTAGTGCCAGGTAGCTCGATTTCTGATTCTGAGCACATTCACAGGAGATCCAAGCCAGTTTGGGTAGCTTTTTTTTTTATTTGATGGGATTTTCACTTCTAAACTTGAGTCCATTTCAATTTAAACAGCCTGGTTTTTCTGTCTTGAACAATTATTTTCTAACGTGCTAGTTTTCCTAGCTTGATTTTATGTGTTCCCCACATTATTTGGAAGTAATTCCAGAAAACATTATATTGATGAATTTATCCCGTTAAAAGTTCCATGCAGTTGAGGATACAAAGCCACCCTATGAAGTTTGGCAAGAGATTTTGAAAATGCACGATGGTCATTAAAATGCTTAAAATATATCAAATGTGGTCAGATTAAATTCTCAGGTATAATTTTTCACTATTTTTTTTTTTTAAAAGACAGACTTGGAAAAAAAAGAGAAAAATATCTTAACGTGGGACTTTATGGAACCTATAGTTTAGAAGCAACAACTTGTCCTGTTATTTCCTGACTGCTGTCTTCAGATACTTGAATAAAAAGGGCAGTGCAAAATAGTTATTTCAAAAAGCACGGTCTTAATTCTAATGAAAAAAATATAGCATTTTAAAATTTCTATAAACAAAGCAATTAAATCTCAGTCAACACACCAAAGCATACCTATTCAGTTTGCAATATACCTCGAGGGCACTAGCTGAAGTAGACTTTAGTTTGTAGCCAACTAGGAACAAGGCAATAAATAACATAAGTGTTAAAACCAGTATTCGCTCCCCTAAATACTTTGTTTACAATCTTTACATGTCTATGTAGAAATAAATCCCATTAAATTAAATGGGACCTAAACCTGGGTTACGTGAATATAGGACTGTAAACAGAAATACTGCCTCATTTTAATCATCACTGGAACAGGTATTAGAGCTCAAAACAATGTAAAAGGGGAAAAAACGCACAGAAACATTCACATGATTAAGGAGCTGGAGGAGCTCCCTTCTAAAAGAAACACTACAGTACCTTGGATTTCTTTCTTTCATTTTTAAGGAAAGAGCAGTGTCAGAAAACAGGAAACAAGTTGGAGGTACATAAAATCATGAACAGTAAATAAACTAAACAAAAAGAGAGCTTTCTCTTTCTCTCAATGTGAGAATGTAATGGTATGTGAAGAAAGACCTTGAGAAACATGGCAAAGAGATGCTGCCTGGGGAATGATCAGATAAGGGGGAGCATAGCCTGCAGTTGTATAATGGGCAGAGAAAGAGGCTCAAGAAGGGACCTTCCCTGACTTCTCAGCTGTAAAGAAGCCTGAACAGGAGATCTATGTACTTTCAGACTTACAAGATTCTATTAATGTAGCCTTGAAATAAAGTAGAATTAGTTCATCCAAATCGTATTTTCTATCTGGCATACTGGGGAATTTAGGTCATCTCTTAATACTGACTGTGGGGAGATTCAGACTGATAAATTCAAGAAAGCACAGCAGCTCTGTCTCTTTCTCTTTTTCACTCATCTATTATATTTTTATCCTGCCCTTATTACTTTATAAGTAACTCAAGCTGGCAAACATCTTTCCTCCTCCTATTTTCTCCACAGCAGCAACCTTGTGAGGTGGGCTGGGTTGAGAGAGATTAACTGATCTAAAGTCACTACCTCTTTAGATAGTTTTGAAAGGGGACCGAACAAATTCATGGAGGTAGGGCTACCAATGATTACTGTTCTTGCTGGCTCTCGAATCGCAGGCAGAATGCCTTGAATACCAGCAGCTAAAGAGCAAAAGTGGGGGAGAACACAGGTAGTCCTTGACTTACAACCATTCGCTTAGTGACCGTTTGAAGTTACAATGGCACTGAGAAAAGTGACTTGTGACCATTTTTCACATTTACAACCGTTGCAGCATCTCCATGGTCACATGACTGGCAAGTGGTTCATAGTTATGACAGCAGCACCGATCCAGGGTCATGTGGTTATCTTTTGCAAACTTCTCTGACTAGCAAAATCAATGGGCAACCAAATTCACTTAACAACCATGTGACTAATTTAACAACTGCAGTGATTCACTTAACAACTATGGCAAGAGGGTAAAATAGGGAAAACCTCACACTTGCTTGCCAACGCACATTTTTGGCTCAATTGTGGTCATACCCTTAGGACTACCCATATTGCTTTTCTATTTGTGCCTGTGAGCTTCCTGAAGGCATCCGGTTGGTTAGGATGCTGCAGAATTCTGAATAAATCCAGCAGAGCTCATTTCATGTTCTTATGGCCCCTCACATTAAACACAGCTGACTACAACATAGGATGTACAGGTAGTCCTCGGATTACGACCACAGTTAAACCCAAAATTTCTGTTGGCGAGACAGTTGCTGAGTGACTTTTGCTTCATTTTACAGCCTTCTTGGCCACAGTTATTAAGTGAATCATGGCAGTTGGTAAGTTAGTAAAACGGTTCTTAAGCGAATATGCTTTCTCCATTGACTTTGCTTGTCAGAAGGTTGCAAAAAGGTAATCACCTGACCCTGGGATAATGCAACCATCATAAATATGAGTCAGTCCCAAGTGTATGAATTTTGATCACGTGACCATGGGGATGCTGCAATGGTTCTAAGTGTGAAAAACGATCGTAAGTTTGAAATGTTTTCAGTGCCACTGTAACTTTGAATGGTCACTAAATGACCTGTTGTAAGTCAAGGACTATATGTACTTCCTAAAATGGAACTAACCACCAGAACTGGCTGGTACCAATTGAAAATGTCTGGCCCCTTTATTTGTTTGTGAAAAGCAGTTCTAGAGTTCAACTGGACCAGAGGTGTCAAACTTGTATTGTCACGTGACGTCTCGGAACTTTTTTTCCCTTCGCTAAACCGGGCATAGGCTTGGCCAGCGCATGATGCATTTGGCCCGTGGCCCGGGAGTTTGACAGCCCTGAACTAGACTGTCCTGAAAGCTGGGAGGTAGAAAATTATTGTCTCAAAGAAAGCGAAGAGTATTGCCAGTTCCAAGCCACCACCTAACTAAAGGCGGTTTGGGGGACGGTGAGTTAATCAGATAATATTGAAATAATAGGCAAGCTGCAGTAGCAAGATTAATTCTATTCAAATAAGAGGTGGCTAGACAATTGAGGAATTAAAAAACAGCAGCAGTAAAATATATAGAAGCAGTATCCCTGCCCAGGCAGTGAAAGTTGGAATAAACTTATGTTTTTGCTTCATTTCTTAGTATTAAAAGTTATAAGGTTAAGCTGACAAACAATATTTATTTTGTGGATTGCACTAACAATAAACTGAATCTGTTAGTACAAAGGGCTTCACAGAAAGCTGGCATGTTAACAGCTTTACTACTAAGAGTCTGCTGCACCTAAGCCTGTGATAAAAAAAATTGAAGTGCTGCAAAAAATAAATAAATCTGGGAGTTCAACCTTCGCAAGGCCCTTCGTTGTACCAGTACAAAACTCCATCAGTGCACACTGTCTTAGCAGTTGGGTTTGCCAAGTTTTTTGCTAAAGCCATTATTCTCTATTCCTATGACAAGCCCTGAAATTTTCACTTGCTTTAAGCCGTATCCTACGGAGACCAAATGAGAATGAATTTCCAAAGGCATACTCTGAAACATTTAACATATCTGACCACGTGTAGATTTCTCCCCAATGAATTCCTGGATATGCCTTCCGAGTAGCTGTCTCAGAGGAGAGGGTTACTAATCTTGAGATCACAGTGAGGTGAGTCAGAAACCCACTTTTTGCCAGACATAGTTGTCATCTGAGGACAAAATAAGCAGAGAAGGGAGCTATCTGTAGACTTTCAGGCAGGAAACACGTTTGCCAGCAGAACATGGACCAGGTTCCATTTTTTGCGCCGTGAAATTATTCACTCCAGTGGGGTGGAGTATGAAGAGAAATTGTACTACTGTTCCCAAATGTAGCCCTTTATGTGGAAACAGAGTCACTCAAGGTAAAGACAAGGGTATGATTAATACCTTCAATTTATGGCTGAGGATAACTTTCCACTATTTCCAATTGTTTTACAGCTTCTTGGAAATGTGAAATCAAAGAAAGCAATGCTAAATCAGAGTTTTGATGTCGTTACGGATTGGATACAGATGAGTAACCTCATTTTTGAGCTACATTTTTACTTTTATGTTGCCATGGGGTGAGGTATCATTACTATCTTGATGATACCCAATTATACATCTCTGCCCCTGGCAATTAACTGATGCTGTGGATGTCTTTCCCCAATGTCTGCAGGCTGTGAGGGTCTAGATGGGAAAGAAAAAGCTTCTGTTGAACCATGACAAGAGTAAGTGGCTTTCCCGGCTTATCAGTTCTAGGATTATTCCATTGTTGGTCTGGATGGGGTTGCAATGTTCCAGGCAGACGCAGTGCGCAATCTGGAAATCCTCCTGGATTCAAAATTCCTGCTTGAAGAGCAGGTGGCAGTCATGGCTAGGAGAGCCTTTGCATCTCCCAATGGTTGGAGATATCATTAACAGCCTGGATTAATACTATTCTCCTACACTAGACTGTTCCTTCTATATAGTTCCTTCCTTCTCCCTGCCTGGAAGACTGTTGAGGAATTGCACGGCAGTCTGAACTTTCTTCCCTTAGATGGATGATACATAGAAGTTTATATTCCAATTGTAATGATAGACAATATTCTACAGAATTAAGCAAGCAGTTATGTTGGTCACAAAAGGGTGATATTTTGGTCTGAGCTTCAGAACTTGGCAATTGCGTTGCCAACATTTCATCACCGTTCAAGGAGACATTATCAGTGCACTTCAAATTGTGCTCGTCTGTCCGAGTCCTGGCCTTGAAATACCTTTTTTTTTAATGTGATGCAAATTAGTGTGGATGTTGTTTGTTCAGCTACTTCTGAGTCATGGTCTGACTTCGGGCTGGTTGATTGGCTGGCTGTTGTTACCAAGACATGCTCTTTGGTTTTAAGTACTATCTGTGTGATGTAAATTAGTGTTGTTTGTTTGGATACTTCTGAATCATGGCTTGGTTTCGCTCTGTTTGAATGGCTGGCTGTTGTTACCGTACTGAGATGTGGTCCAATTTCTTGTGAGCTGATGGGTTGTGATTTTTGTTGTTACGTAGTGGGTTGCCTGTTTGTTTTAAATGCTACCTTTGGGATCATGGTTGATGCAGCTCTTTCATTCTCAGCAATTGGTAGACTGGGTTGATGTCAATATGTCTACTTATTGACTTATTGGTGGAAAACCAGGCTTCGAGGAATTCTCTTTCTCTCCTTGATTTTGCCTGGGTTACTTTGGTTATATTTTTGGTGGAACACCTATCCAGAGAGGGTAAGAGAAAGCACTTCTCTTTATCCTTGGCAATAAAAAATAAAAAAATCAAGTGAGATTACATTCTTGGAAACTGGAATGATTCTGCTTTGGGCTCTACATAACCTGGTTGGAGGTGGTTTGTGAGATGAAACTTTATTGCACAACTGACTGGTAGATGATGCATAAGATTTAGATTAGATTTAGATTAACAGAGTTGGAAGAGACCATGTAGGTCATCTAGTCCAACCCCCCCCCCCCCCACCGAAGCAGGAAACCCTACACCATTCCTGACAGATGGCAGTCCAATCTCTTCTTGAAA
>JANHFL010001883.1:126853-139767 GCA_032468155.1 Oxyrhabdium leporinum
TTCGTCCTTACTAACATTCTGAGACTTAGACAAATTACAGGCAGTCCTCGACTTACAATAGAGGTAATCCCTGGGTTACAAGCGTTTCCTTAGCAAATGTTCGAAGTTATGCGATAAGCACCCACTAGCATTTGTAAGCAAGTCCCGAAACTACGAATCTTGCAGCACCACAGGAGTTGTTCACTTTTACAAACAGCCGCAGAGGCTTTGCAACATTTGTCCTGCACGTTGCCGGCTGAAATGGACCTCCTGAGGAGCAGCTCCATTTCGGCGTTCAATGGGCTGGGGGAGGCCTGTGGAGCGCTGAAGGGAACGTCGGAGGACTGGATCCACCCCCCCCACCCCCCGGAAGCTCCATTTCGGCCTGCCAACGGGCCAGAGGAGGCCTGCGGGGGCCGAACGTAGCATCAGAGGGCCGGATCTGCCCCCCGGAAGCTCCATTTTGGCCTGCAACGGGCTAGGGGAGGCTCACGGAGGGCCGAACAGAGCATCAGAGGGCTGGATCCACACCACCACCCCCGGAAGCTCCATTCCAGTTGGCAACCTGCTAGGCAAGGCCTGCGGAGGCCTGAACAGAACTGTAGAGGGGCACACGCAGCTGAGTGGCTAGAGGGGAGACTGCTTGCTAGACCTTCACAAGGTAAGTGACTTGGTGCGGCAGGTTGTGGGGGGAAGCAATTTAGGTGGCATGAGGTATTTCAGTGGGTTAGTGACTGTTCAAAGTTACAACGGCACTAAAAATGACTTTATGACTGTTTTTCACGCTTAAGACCATTGCAGCATCCCCATGGTCACATGAACAAAATCCGGATGCTTGGAAACTGGTTCACATTTATGACGGTTGCAGTGCCTTGGGATCACGTAATATCCTTTTGCGACCTTCTGACAAGCAAAATCAATGGGGGAGCCAGATTCACTTAACAACCATGTTCCTAACTTAACAGCTGCCATGATTCACTTCATAAATGCGGCCAGAAAAGTTGTAAAATGGGGCAAAATTCACTTAACAAATGTCTCACTCAGCAACACAAATCTGGGGCTCAATAGTGGTCGTACGTTGAGGACTATTGGTAGTTGACCTGAAAATCTCTTTCTGAGGCACTCTGTATTTTTAGGGGGCAGTTTTCAACATTTGTTACTGTCAGCCAAACTCAAGGGCGGGGGGAGAGTGGTGGGGTAGCCTTTTGAATCAGGATATGTACAGCCATTTGATTGTTTTGAATGCTACTTTTAAAACATCTGAAGTGCTCCAAACAGTTTGTTGTGGGTCTTATAACCACCTTGTAAGAACTAGCATTTTCATTGAAGAAATGGGATGATCACTTTGCTAACTTTTCACTTGTTCACTCAGGAGGGAAAAACTGGATGAGCTTTTCAGTGGCCAGCAATTAGATTAGTATCTTATACCCTCAAGGGGTTGGGATCACCATTCTTTTTCTTTGCAAGAACTATATTCTCTGTTAAGGAGAATTAAGAGTATACAAGGGGCAATTTGGATGAGGTCTAAGTTTTCTAGGAAATGAATTTTGGAAAAAACATATGGCAGTCATGGCTCTAGTTGAACTGCAATAATTCAGTCATACAATTGTTTCTGAAAATAGACTTCCTTGATTCTATATGGCCATTTACACACATTATAAACCACTCAGAGCCAAATATGACCAGAGTGGCATATAAGCCTTAGTAATTAATTGCCCCTAAACTTGACTGAATGTAGAATGACCGGAATGTTGGAGACACTCATAGGCCAGAACTGACTAGGATAAAATTACTTAACCTTTTCCTTTAAATCTTCTCCAGCAAAAGACCCTGACTTACTTTCAATTTCATAGATTATGAAAAAAACAGATTTGAAGATATTCACACTAGAAGATACAATAAAGTTAAACACCCCTTGTTTTCTTTTTTGGTTTGTTTTCCTCCTACAAATGCTGTCCCACACTTCAAACTGATATCGTTTTGATTTTCTCCACAATTTGCATGTGCATTTTCTCACGCACAGCAGCTTTAGTCTAATAACGTCCTTTCAATATCAGTTCTGCTATTTCCTACCAGCCTTAAATTTAAACAGTCGAAAACTGAGGCCACTAGACATAATCTATAGCTATTAAAATGGAAGATCCACTGCAGGATCTGTGTTCATAGATTTTATTAAGCCAAAACTTGCTTGGCTTGCTTGCTTTTGACCTAGTCATTATGGCATGCATACTGTGCTTTATGGCTTTAATGTCATGCATGACTCAAACTCTTATACTTCGTTAAACAAAATGTGGTTAAAACAAATCTTGGCTGAGAATAACATGTGAAGCCAACTAGTTCTATTTTTTTCTTCTGACAATATTATTCTCTTCGGATTCTCAAATGCACAGGGAGGCTGGAAGAGCAAACTTTAATATATTGCTAAGCACCCACCATGTAAAAGGTCTACTGTATTAAAGAAGTGCTTCCCAAACTTTTTTTTTTCATTACCCACAGGTACTCATCAGAAAGCCCTTATTTAAACGTCCATGTTGTGATTGGATAATTGATTTGTTGTCATTACCCCCCAACCCCCCCTCCTTTACCCAATTCTGGGTAATTTACCCAAGTTTGGGAAGCACCATATTAAACCATTTACTTTTCTAGATTTGACTAATGTAGTTAAAACTAGTTTTACTCATCTCTCTTCCTATTGTCTGTGGATCACTGCAAGCTCCACCTTATTCTAAGTCCAGACATGGAGAAAACCCTGCTTGGTCTTGGAAGAAATGGCCATTTTCACAAACACAGCACTCCCTTCATAGAACTGAAGATACCACAGAAGCTGCCTCTGGTTCACATCTCTTAAGTCTACTCGGGTTTAGGTTCATGGATCTCTGAAGCAGAGTACGTTAGCTTCCAAATTTACCTTTTTTAGAGATGTCCGTGATGATGCTTTAGCAGGGGGATAATGAGATGAGTAAAGCTTTGTTTTGAGCAATTTCTTCAGGCTGGATGTGTGTGGGAGGAAAAAATAGTAATTCTCTACCTGGGAGTCCATAGGATACTTAGTATTCTTAAATCCAAGTTTAAGGTTGTGATCATTGACTATAGCCGAGTTGGAATGCTTTCAAGTCATTATGATACTTTGAGAATGGTCATCCTGGCCTTGCATAAAATTTGTCTCTAATTTTTCACTTGGTACATTTTAGCTCTGTGCTTCCACCATCTACAAAGAGCTGTTCAGTCCTTGAATCTTTGGGTTATAATAAAGCTATTAGTCTTATAACACCTTGAACACTCGCTAATGTGGCTAACCCTCTGGAACAGGGGTCTCTATCCTTGGCAACTTTAAGATTTGTGGACTTCAACTCCCAGAATTCAACTCTCAGCTTTGCTGGCTGAGGAATTCTGGATGTTGAAGTCCACAAGTCTTAAAGTTGCCAAGGTTGGAAACCCCTGCTCTGGAAGGTGTCTTCTTAGGTCTCTCAATTTTTCCCCTGCTATTGAATTGATTCTGCTTCCTCCAGCCTGCTGGCAACCGGCCAACATGCTTTACTGCTCAGCCTTCTTTCTTATTTATCACTCCACCTTGCTTCCTGCCAACAACACACACTCTCTGCAGAAGCTTTTTTCTACACCCACGCTTCTTGCAGCCCCTTCCATGCCTCATCTTCTCAGTTGTCTTTCAAGTTCCCGTTGTTCCCTATACCGTATTCTTTGATCTGGGTTCTGTATCCCTCTTCAATGCAAGTACCTCTCTTTCTTTCTCGGGACACCCAGAGACCATTACCAATTCTGCATTCCTGGGCTTTTCATTAGCCTGCTTACCAACAACTTCTCCATGTATCTCTATAGCTAAGACAATGTTTTAGTTTAAGCTTGCAATTCCCCTCAACTCACTTAGAAGAGACAGTAAACATAATATCCTCTTCTATTTATCAACAGCAATAGCAATAGCATTTAGACTTATCATATTTTTTGGACTATAAGACGTATACCCCTCCCCAAAAAAAGTGGGTGGAAATGTCTGTGCGTCTTATAGGGCGAATGTTGCCAAAGCCCTGCCTACCCGCCGGGCCCCGCCCTTCGGCCTCTGTCTCCCAGCAGTTTGCCTCCTTGCAACAAACAGCAAACAGCCTGGTCAGCTTCAGCACAGCCTGATTTAGCACAAGCAGCTGATTGGCGTTTGGATCTGCCTCCCGGTCTGCGGGGATTGCCGCTCCCATCACCACCTCTGTACACCCCATTTTCGGCCTCCACGCATCTCATATTTGGCCCATTCCAGGTGGCGGGGTTAGGCAGCAGTGGTGATCCCCACCCTGTAATGGGCCAAAACAGACACGCGGAGACCAAAAATGTGGCACGCAGATGCAGCGACAGTGCTGATGGGCGGAGGTGATTCCCGCGGCCTGGAACAGCTGATCGTTGGTATTCCAAGGGGCAGATCCAAACGCCAATCAGCTGCTTGTGCTAAATCAGGCTTGGCTGAAGCTAATCAGGCTGTTTGCTCCAGGGAAGCAAAGGCAGAGTTTTTTTCCCCTTGTTTTCCTCCCAAAATATAGGTGCCTCTTATAGTCCAAAAAATATGGTTTATACTGCTTTGCAGTGCTTTACAGCCCACTCTAAGCAGTTTACAGAGTCAGCATATTGTCCCCAACAATTTGGGTCCTCATTTTACCCACCTCGGAAGGATGGGAGGCTGAGTCAACCTCGAGCCTGGTGAAATTTGAACTGCCAAATTGCAGGCAGACGGCAGGCAGCAGAAGTAGTCTGCAGTACTGCACTCTAACCACTGTGCCACTGTGGCTCATAATGTCACATTAATTTAGTCAACTGAAGGGGAGGGTGCATCTAGTCCGTTAGCGCAACTCAACATCTGCTAAAATGTGGTGGCAGAACCATGTGAGAAGTGTTTTAAGAGAGTCACAATCTAGGAAGGTCTAAGATAGGGCCAGATAGAATAAAAGAATGAAAGAAGATTCAAAAGAGAAAGAAGCCACCAAGAAAATAAAATGACCAGTCACTATAGAATAGTATGGATATAATCTTGAAGAAGGACTGCAAGATCATTAAGTAAATGATAAATCAACCCTGGGAAACAGAGAGGGTGAGAAAGAAACTCAAGATAGCCCACTTTGATTCTGTTTGGTATAGGAAAGGCTAGAGGGAAACTGGCAGGTTTTCAAGGTTCTGCTCATATGTCCTATAACAGGGCTGTCAAACTCTCAGCCCGTGGGCTGGATGCGTCACGTGCTGGCCACGGCCAGTTTAGCGAAGGGGAAAAATGTCCTGATACATCATGTGACGCCACTGTGACGTGAGTTTGACACCCCTGTCCTATAGCAACAGAGTTCCAGTAGTCTTTGTCTTGTCTGTTCCCTGACCTAGTCAACTTCAAAGGACTGACAAGAGACTGTCTGCAATAAAGTCTAGAAAAAGGAGATTAGAGATTTTCTAAGCAAGAATGCGCAGGCAAGAAAACTCTGAAAGCTCAAGCAGGGAGGGAATCAAAGGTGCTGAACTGAGTTTCACATTGTTTGGTCAGAGGGTTCTATTTGCCAGTCAAACAACTCAATGGGCTTGAAAAATCTAGCTTGTGTTTTTAAGCAAGCCCACAGATTTTTCAGAGACAGCTGCCTGCTCCCATGCGTGCTGTTGCTGGACTGCAAACCCTGTGTTACCTCTCAAAAGCTTGTCCCAAGTGTGGATGGGGAATTTCATCACCATATCTTCCTTAATCGTTAACCAACTATCCTAATTTGAAATACCCTTCACATTGAACTGGATTTTGCTTCACAGGAATAGTAAGCTCTGCACCAACTGTTGAGTGAAGCATAGCTGTGAAAGCACCATTGTACTGTATTGGGGGAGGGGCCCCTGTAATGAGAATGAACATTAGAAGAGGAACTTTCCTACGCAACCAACAGAACAACAAATGGAACTTTCTCCATTATGATATACTTAGAACAGCGGCAACGTGGTGGTTCACTTTTTTTTCCCCCTGGTTCCTTTCTTGGGGCCATTTAAATCTGTCTTCTTTTTACTGCACAGTTAAAGGGAAGAGGAAGAAAGTAAAGAGTATAGTATTGTGAGATTGCGTCACACGTATCATGTTTCATTCACACTTGGAGCACAAGGCAGCTATGTAAGATTTAAAAAAAGAAAAAAGAAGAAATAGGGAACATATTCTGGCAGGAGGATTTTGTGCAACAATAAGTTGATCTGGATCTGCTTCTCAAACAGATGGGAGAGGAAAACACAGCAGCCAGAGATCAATAAAAGGAAAATGCCAGTTGGAGAAATCAAGAAACCGAAGCAAAGTTTGTGTCATAGCAGAAAGTTCACTTATCTGGAATACAAAGTGTCCCAAAGGTCAAAACACCGGTAGCATTAAAAATAAGGATTTCCATGGTGCAGATGATTCCAAAAGACAAAGCCTCACTGTAACCTCCCACGTGCATGTTTCTGCTTTCTGCAATCCCTGTCTTATAAATAAAGCTACCTTTATATTTTATTCCAAATACTTCAATCCTAAAGTCCTTTGGACAGAAATTTAGAAATCACCATTCAGAGTCAGCAAATACTATAAAAGTGAAAGAAAGCAAAGCAAATTGTATCTTGTGTAGCTTTTTTTTTTTAATAATTTGTGGGGGGGGAAAAGAGAGTTTTATGAGAAATGTTAAGGTGGCGCTATACAGACCAATTTGCTTTTTAAGAAAATTGTTTCATAGCTACCTACACTTCATTAAACCAAACCTACCCCAGGGCATTTCAAAACTCGTTGGACCTGCTGACTGACTAGCTATACAATCTGATTTAAATAGGTTCTTTTTTCAACAACACCCCCCCCCTTCAACATATCTGCATAGTTTACTTGCCATTGTGGGCGTTTCTTCCTATGTTGTTGCTCACTTTGCAGAATCTTGAACATGGGAAATGAAAATACTCTGCATCTGACACAGGAGCCACCTCTTATTTGTCAGAGGTACCAAGAAAAGAAAACTGAAAGCAAAAAAACCCCCCAATCCCTTCTGTTTTCATAAAATCATAGAACCTAAAATAAATTTCTGTAGCCTGCGTACGAAATAATTTATAAACTAAACTATGCTATTAGCGCCTCTGTTATTTGCCATCCAGAAACACAAGTATTTCTTTTCCCTTCTACCTCTTTCCATATTTCAATAGTTAAAAAGGGGCACACAATTTCTGAGGATTTGATGCCTCCTAGAGTTTTGTGTATTTCAAATGTGGAGCTCTCATTTTTGGAAACTTAGTAATTTAAAAACAACAACCCAGCCACTGCATCTATTCCACCACCTTCCAACTTTCTAAGCTCAGCCACAAAGCAGAAAACTGTTTGCTGTTGAAATTAACTAATCTGCTGCTTTATTTGGACCCACCATTCTCTGGAGCTACTAAAGGCACACTTTTTTCCCCAAACCTTAAGGCAAAATAACCCTGATTTAACTACCATTTAGCACCAAAAAAACCCTGTATAACAATTGAGTTAATCTTCTCCATATAAGTAACAAAAACACTTCATTCTCAGTCCACTTTTAAATGGATTTAGAATGGGAATAAGAAATACGATTTTAGACTGTATATTTTAATTTTTAATTCTCAGCAGAGAGATCTGCTTTCGATCTCCCAGAACAATTCCCAATCCCATTACAGATGTATAAAATGATTAACAACAGGCCTAGATTACTAGAAAGTTGCTTACCACTCTAAATAACTTTCTGGCATACAGGGATACTCAAAATTTCAATAAAGCTTCTCAGTAACACTGAGTTAATATTACACCTCTTTCGTGTCATCAGTA
Organism: Oxyrhabdium leporinum; assembly: GCA_032468155.1. Lineage (NCBI taxonomy): Eukaryota > Metazoa > Chordata > Lepidosauria > Squamata > Cyclocoridae > Oxyrhabdium > Oxyrhabdium leporinum. The sequence continues at coordinate 134,637 of JANHFL010001883.1, forward strand.
TTACATAATAAGGGCTGAATCAGGAGACTAAAAATCAACCACTATTGTCTATCCCTATGCAATAAAAAGAGGACTAGGTTAAGTTGTTACTTGCAGAATCAGATTTTCTTAAAAAAAACTCATGGAAAGACATGAAGGCAACAACCAAGTTTTGCATCATTATGGGCTGAAAATAGAACTGGTTGTGTAACAAACAACTTTTGTGTGACCTGGTCAGCAATAATGGCTGAATTTACCAAAACCTCACTGATCTTTAATCATGTGACTCAACCATGAGTATTCAGAAAGTATAAGCTGTTCTCATAAATGTTAAGAAGAATATTTGGATTCTTCCCATCCAAATCTCTAAATCTAGTGCTACTAGGCCTGAGTAGCAAAAGAATCCAGACAATCATTATATAATAGCAAAAATCTGATTATATTCTGTATCTCTTTACTGCCAATTAGTGCTTGCCTGGGTTTTGGCAGCCTAGATTTCCTTGCCCGGCTTAAAATGTCATTGTTAACTTTCATGGCATTTAAACATGATTAATTTCTTATGCACAGATTAGAAATTTAACTTAGTTTAAGTAAAATGGAGTGTCAAGCTAAGGCTACCTTCCTTAGATATTGACAGATTCTTTGTCACTTTTAAGACAGAAATTAATCAGACCCTCTTTTAACTAAAGCTGATTTGGAGTCAGTAATTTGCTACAGCAATAGAATGTTAAAAGGTGGCCATCTATTTTTTTTAATCTCCTTTATATCTTTATAAAGAGTTCTGCTGGCGAGGGGAAGAGTTAAAACACATTTTATGCTTTTAATCATTCTTTGAAGTCAAGACAGATTATTAAATTAAGCATGTGTGAAACAGGAATCCATGCTATTCCTAGTAATTTCTGCACCCAAAAGCTGCATAACCCAGCATGGAAAGCAAAATCTGTCAACTCAGTTTCAACCGCATGCATTGGAACAAGAAGTTGAGAAAAGCATAGGAGATAGCATGGCACACATAAAATAGCTTTTAGGCTGCAACCATATACTTGGTTTCTTTTAGATTAAACTCCATCAAACTTAAAAGTAACTAATACCTTTTAAGAGTTAGGGTTATGCCATCAATGCCCAAGCTTTAAATCTTCAGCTCTGTCATAATGACTGTATTTCATGAAACAAGTTGATGGAAGATGGAACAGATTAGGCGACATGAAACTATACCACACCATGATCAGCATAGTTTGGTCTAGGGGTTAAAGCACCAAGGCTAAAAACGGAGACTTGAGTTCTCATCCCATGTTAGGCATGAAAGCCAGCAGGGTGATTTTGAGCAAGTCACTCTGTCTCAGCCCAACTCACCTCACACGGTGGTTATTGTTGTGAGGAAAATAGGAGGAATAGGAATTATTAGATATATTCACCGGGTGAGTTATTTATTAAAATAATAACGATGGGATTTAAAAAACCTAAAATAAATAAAATAAGCACTGCTGAAAATTGGGTGATTGTTATCTAGACCAAGCATGGCCACTTCGCCGCCCTGGACAGCTAGTAATGCAGGCCCAAAAGTTCGTAAACTGGTAACTTTCTGTGATTTATATACATTAACTATGTTATATATTTTATATCTGGCCTGAGACAATTCCTTTTCGTTCAGTGTGGCCCAGGCTAATCAAAAGATTGGAGACTCATGATCTAGATGAGGAGACAGAATGCCAGAGCCTCACGCCATAGCATGTTCTCCCTTGCCTGTTCCATTCTTTGCTTCCGTTCAAGTGTCAGCCTAAAGGGTTTCTGCTCTGAGTAATAACGGAACAATTAGCAAAAATCTTGCTGATTATGGGAAAAAATAGATCAGCTGTTCTTATGCCCTAAACTCATTCCCTCCCTGCAGTCATTTAAACTGGACCTTGCACTCACTCACTGGCTTTCCTTTAGTGCATAAAATGATCTTTGGACTCTGTAATCAGAGCCTGCTGTTTCTGGCATAGTTTCTTTTCTTTTCTCCCTCCCTCTTTCCCCCCTCCCCATTTTGGCCAAGAAGCTGTTGCAACTGGCGCTGTCTCCATTTGTGTTATCTTTTAGACAAAAACTGTACTTCCAAAGGAGGCACTAAAGAGCCCTTATGAGAGGGACAGAAGAACACAGCTACATTTTAAAAAAAATATCAGTCTCACTTCTGATATGGTGCACTCTCAAATACAGATGAGGCGATTGCAGAATTCACAAACTTCACTCCATTTAAAATGTGCAAAATATCAAACGAAGCTCTCTTGTACTTTTCACACTGATGTGTCATAACCAAGAGTGAAGAATGAATATTTGTCAGCAAAGTAGTTCAACTGACTATTATTATGTAAGATCCTCCAGAAGTTTTAAATTCAGAGACAAACTGTTTTGGTATAGACATAAAATCAATCTATCATCATTAAAATAGTTTTTTTTTAAAAAAAATCTGATATCTAGATTTCTAAAGTAGTTTTCCCCAATATAAGTTTTTGTCTACTGTTTTTTATGTTGGAAGAGCCATCCTACATTTTTTAAAAAGTGAAACAATTCTTAAAAAGCTAAACTTGTGAACACAGTATATCCGTGAAGTTTTTGTACTTTTAGAGGACTCTACTTGTACAAGCTATCGTATTCAGAATAAAAATCACTGTATTAGAACAGGTTTTCCTATCTATTTTAGGCAACTTCAGAAAAAAAACTGTAGTGCAAAACATTTTAGGAAATGCTCTAGTGTAAATCTCAATAAACATAATTGCAATATTGGAAAATTCTTATTTCCTCCTCCTGAAGACAAACTTTTTATTAAATGATGCAGATAAAGCCCCCAAAGGAAGAAACTCATTGCAGCTGTTATGCTAGATGCTACAATTCCTGTTTGAACAATGGAAGTGTTCCCTAGGATACAGACTAATATACCTGTCTGGCATAGAAGCTGCTAATCCCTTCTTCATCTCCAATACACACTGTCAGTCAGAAAATGCTTCCTCTTAAACTTAAAATTGGTTTTCTTCTATGGACACTTCAAGAAAAAAGAACTTAGCAGGTCACTGAAAAGCTTCAGATTCAATTCTAAAAGATGCCTTAAAGCGCAAGGAACACAAATGTAGCACCTATCTACACAAGCTACAATTCTTGGAGAAAGGATATGGCTGCTTTAAAGAGTTGCCCTAAAAAAGCAAAACAACTAATTTTCAAGAAGCTTTTTCCTTGCTTTGTAATTTACTAAAATAAATTAATACTAATAATTCTTTCCTACTGCATCATACAATAAAACAGAATCAATAATTGATCAGTTTCTTCCTGCCATCTTTTCGGTATCCTTAAAGTTACCCAATTTACAACAAATTTAGGGAGACGTCACGTGAGGCTTGAAGAGGAGAAAGGCTGAAATCCAGGGAAAGACTTCTTTTTGGGTGGCACAGGCCATAGCCCAATTGAATCACAGGATCCTTACAGCAACCCATAACCTCCAAAAAGACTACAAATCCCATCTTCTCTACTCAGCAGAGCTGTTGGCTATGGAAGCAAAATTTGTAATCCTAATGTGCCTGGAGGCCAGCACTTTGTAAAGGCTGATTTACAGTGTCATGGGCTAGGTGGGAGGGGCGATGGTTAACACAAGGCTGATCTTTGAGGGCAAAAAGCCAACACCTGGATTCAAAGTCTAGGCTAACTCTAAACACTGCTTTTCTGCCACTTTCAATTAAAAAAAAAGTCACTGAACAAACTCAATTGTATACTTGATATGGCAGTGGAATCAGGCCTTTACTCCAAGCATTTATAAAACCTCACAGAAGCCAAAAGAGGCATGCTTCTTTGGAGCAGCATGCTATTCGATCTCAGGAGGATCTCAGCAACTGGAGGGGGTGACTCTCTTGAGAATTCTGAATGGTCACCATCACCGCTTTTTCTTTTTGCAAGATCTTACGTGAACTTTCAGTCAAATGAAACAAAGTTGGAGAGCTGTGTTTCAATTAGTTTTGCCAACTTCTGCTCAGTGGCGACCCTGCTCTATGTGATTCAAGGAATGAAACACTGCATCTCATATTCAAGAGGTGCTTTAAACCTACTAAAGTTTTAGGAAGCCAAAATTACAATTATGATTTTCCATTTATACCAATACTGCTGTCCCATACCGAGACACCAGGACATGGATTAACCCAGCTCTTTAATAACCAGTTGGAATATACATACTTACAACCAGGCTAAAATGTTAATTCTACAACACACACAAACGCCTCTTTAAACGTCCTCCTCCTCAGCAGGCCATCATGTCTTAATCAAACACAAATAATGCACAAATACTCCGAATTAGGCTTTGCTCACTCAGAACCCCAGTGTAAGTTTCTGTTCCACCCACACATTTGCTTTTTCTCCAACATCAGAGAAACTGGTAAGCAGCTACACACCTCACCTCGGACTCCACAGCACACACTGAAAATTGTCAAAGCAAAACCAAGTTGCACTGTATAAAGATGGCTCTGAAAAACTCTCGATATACCACACTCGGAGTGAAGAAGAGAGCGACAAAACGTGCACAGTTACATTCCTGCCGTAAGCCACACGAGTAGGCAGGCACGCACGCACACACACACGCGTACACACACACCTGCTCCAAGGAACATCGGACCCTCCGATCCTCTCTGCACGTTGTGATTCAATGGTTTTGTGGCCAGAAAAGTAACTCAGCCAACCTCTTCTTATTGCCCATCGCTCTCTCGGGAGGCGAGGAAGACGGTTATCCGAAGGGTTTCCAAGGGGGAATCCAACCAAGACGTAGAAGAGTCGAATTTCCCGAGCCTTTCTCGCGGATGTCTTTCGGCCCCATCGGCTTACGAGGAAGACATTTATTAAGCCAGGGCCCCCGAGATTTGTCCAGAGTGCATCTCGCCGCCCGCGCCCCCCTCCTCCACCGCGCACACCTCCAATTCCCCCACTTCGCTGACCGAGTCAATTACATCCCCCGCTGGATTGTGCGTGACTCCTGGCAACGAAGAGGTGCCCCCCCCCCGCTCCGCTCGCCCACTTTGGCCCGCTCCTCTTCAGCGACGAGTTGAACTTACCACATGCATCCATAGGCAAAATTGGGATACGTAGCAGATAAATGGTACTGTGTCCCAAACATCTCTTGAACTTTTGTCTGGATTGG
>JANHFL010001883.1:147955-166981 GCA_032468155.1 Oxyrhabdium leporinum
ATACAGCAGGGGTGGAGAACAATGGTCCTTTTGTGATTTTTGGACTTCAACTCCCAGAATTCCTGAGCCAGGAATTCTGGGAGTTGAAGTCCATAAAATCATTAAGGGGGCCATAGTTCTCCACCTTGGTTCTACAGGGAGGCCTTGACTCAGATTTTCACTCAGCATCCCCATAGTCATGTGATCAAAATTTGGTGCTTGACAAGCTGCATATATTTACAATGGTTGCAGGGACTTGGGATCATGCACCATTTCTAACCTTCCCTAGCTGGCTTTCAACAAGAAAAGTTAATGTATGGGGGGGGAGCCAAATTTGCTTATCAACTGCATAATTCCAGTGGTGGAATGCTGCCAGTTGAACAACTGGTTCGGTGAGTGCGTGCTTTGCGCGCTTGCGTGCCTAACTCAATCGCGCACAGCATTGAAAATGAAGCATTTAGAAGCAGAGCTGCTTACCTTCCCAATCAGCAACGCTAAGTAGAACAGTGAGGGTGGGGGAAATCAGTTGTAACGCGCGATTTAGATTAGCTAGCAAGCAAGAAATAAAGGACAGAAAAGCGCAGGGGTGGGTGGGCGGTCCCAGCTGATCTTCGGAGATACCGGTTCGCCCAAACCGAACCGGCATAATCCCACCTCTGCATAATTCACTTAACAACTGCAGTACCTGCATTGCTTAACAACTGCCCTACTTAGCAACAGAAATTCTAGTTCCCAGTTGTGGCCATAAACTTAGGTCAGTACTGAACTGGACACCTATCACATGAGCAGCATGTCTGTTATTCAACCCCAAGCTAAGGGAGGGAGAAAAGATGGGCGCAAAAATAGACTTAATGAAATAGGATCACAATTAGAGTACCTATTGATAACTACAACCATCATGGAAAACTACACAATCAGCTGGTTACATTATTCACTGATGTAAGCAATTCTAGAATGCTGTGGAGGCAAAGATCAAAAGGAGCAGAAAACAACCAAGGGGTTATTGTGTATGACAAGCTAATCTTGCACCATTCTTCTTGCCTCTCAAGGAGTCCTATTTTCAACCTTGGAGATTTCCAATCACCTAACAGAATAACAAAGTTGGAAGGGATCTTGGAGGTCTTCTAGTCCAACCCCTTGCTCAGGCAGGAAATCCTATACCATTTCAGACAAATGGTTGTTCAGACTCTTCTTAAAAAACCTCCAGTGTTGGAGCACTCACAACTTCTGGAGGAAAGTTGTTCCACTGATTAGTTGTTCTGTCGGGAAATATCTCCTTAGTTCCAGGTTGATTCTCTCTTTGGTTAATTTCCACTCATTGCTTCTTGTGCTGCCTTCAGGTACTTTGGAGAACAGTTTGATTCCCTCTTCTTTATGGCAACCCTTTAGATGTAGGAACACTGCTATCATGTCACCCCAGTCCTTCGTTTCATTAAACTAGACATACCCAATTCTAGCCAATTCCAATTCGTATGTTTTACCCTCCAGTTCCCTAATCATCTTTGTTGCTCTTTTCTGTACTCTTTCCAGGGTCTAGAATATCCCTGAGAGAACTGAAGTTCATTAGATCTTTAGGGAATTTTCCCAAGTGTCACAGTATATTTACAGCTGTGTTCATTCCACAGGAAAGATTTTCAAAAATAATACTCTTGAGTCTAATACTTGCTGCATTACTCATACATAGATTCTATACTTGGATTCTTTCCTTTTATTTGTAAGTAAGGAGGTCACCCTTCACCTAGATTTTAGACTGTACACAAAATCGGTCATTCACTGCAAGAAGTAAACATATTCTTGTAGCAGGAAAGTACATATGCTGTAGGTTCCACACTTCATAAGGGTAACTGGCCATACAGGAGACTTTTTAAGAGTTTAGGATTGTCCTTATTTGTGTTGTGCTAACTCTTGACTCTGGCTAAAGCGTCATAGCCATAACATAATAAATATAACTAAGCTAAAAATCACATGTAATTATGATTTGATCAGCTTTGCAAGGGAGAAGAAAGCTCATTTCATTTGTCCCTTTGATCACTAATGAAATTACAGTGACCTCATGGGCAAAGCTATTGTCTCCAAGCAGAGGTGGAACAATAGGGAATCATACTGTAAGGATAATAGTGACAGAGTTAACCAGGTGCCAACTCTTGGAGAAGTGCAGGAATGTAATGTTTACAGTTAACAAAGAAAAATGCTTAATGCTGGTGCTACAAATATTAAATTGGAACACAAATGCCCTGTTGAACAAACGCCATATCATTATTCTGAAGGGTGTTACTGCAAGAAATCAATCAATCAATCAATCACAATAGAGGGACCTTGGAGATCTTCTAGTCCAGCCCCCTGCTCAAGCAGGAGAGCCTATACCATTTCATACAAGTGAATGTCCAGTCTCTTCTTGAAAATCTCCAGTGATGGAGCACCCACAACTTCTGAAGGGAAGCTGTTCCAGTGGTTAACTGTCCTCGCTATTAGGAAGTTTTTCCTTAATTAATAATTGCAGGGGCAGTTCAGAATTATTTTTCATTTCTAATTTTGATTGATGACAGATAGGTCAATGTTTACTCAAACTGTTGACCCTGCACTGAGATGTAGGGTGTGGCCCTGTAAGGCAACCAAGACTTTGCATTTGTATTTTTATATATGGTGGGGTTTTGTTTTTGAACTTGCACTGCACTCTTGAAATGCAACATAATCCTTCCCTTCCAGCTCCTAGGTATGGAGATTAGTTTCCATCCACTGTTTCTTGTTGTGCCTTCAAGTGCTTTGGAGAATAGGTTGACCCCCTCTTCTTCATGGCAGCCCCTCAGATATTGGAACACTGCTATCATGTCATCCCTAATCCTTCTTTTCATTAAACTAGACATGCCCAGTTCCTGAAACTGTTTTTCATATGCCTCCAATCCCCAGTTACATAAACTTCACACCTTCACATTCATGTTCTGCAAGTCCCACTACTGTACTGCCCACCTAATGGAAGGGATGGTGAAGGCAGAGTGCTTGGTAGCATGGTGGCATGCATGTCTAGTCCTTGTACAGTCCTTCATTTTATCTCATCACAGCAGTCTTCCACCACACATCACGTCAGCCATCATTTCCTTCATTCGGGATGCTACTATGAACAGGCTAAGAAGAACTTGGTGCTTGGTGGTCACTTTCACTCTTTGTCAACATGTAGAATTGTCTGGATTCAATTGACAGTAGCTTGTTTGCTATTTTGCACATTTTTCTCTCCTTGGGGTTATTAGACAATTCTGCCTCTCTTAACATGGCGTCAGCTTTGTTGTTATAATACTGACAAAGTCTGCCTAGATATTTTTTTTTATGATCTTCTTTCCCAGTTTTGTCTTATCTGCAGACTCTGTGTGTGTGTCAGCTCAATTCCCTCATCCAAGTCATTGATTTAAACGCTGAACAACAAAGGTCCCAGGACAGAACCCTTTGGCATTATGCTCCATGTTTCCTTCCAAACTAAAGAGAAGCTATTAATAAGCATTCTTTGGATATAGTCATTGAGGCAACTGGGAAGCATTTTAACAGTGATGTCATCCAGCTGATATGTTACTATTTTATTAAGAATATAGGAGGTACACTATGCCCAGGGGTAAGCTTCAAAAATTTCAGCAACGGGTTCGCTGCCCGGTTGCTGGGTGGGCGTGGCCATGGTGAGCATGGCCTAGTCGGCCTCCTGCACCATGGCTGGGTGGGGAGTGTTTTCTCCATCCCTGGCCTCTGGAGGCTTTCCTCGAGCCTCCGGGAGGGCGAAAACAGCCTTCTCAGGCTGCGGAGGCTCTCTGGAGGCTGGAAACAGGCCTGTTTCCAGCCTTCCTGAACTTCCGGGAGGCCCATTTTTTCGCCCTCGAGCCTCCGCATGTGCCTTACACTTACCTGCATTCAAAATGGGCCGCGTGGAGACTCCTGGGAGGGGCGGTGTGGGATGGGAGGGGCCAGCCAGGAATGGGATTTGCGGGTTCGGCAAACCCCCCAGACTCTTCGCCCTGAGAACCCCCAGCAGCCCACCCCTGATTGGACATGCCTGGCCTATAGTCTGGTTGCTTTGAGGTCATTTATGAATTTCATAATATTGCACTACGTTATTAAGGCTTCAGCAAAGTTCTTCACTACAGAATCTCAAAGTTTACAATTCAACTATGTAAACTTTATAAATTATATCAATTGCATAGACAAATTTACAGATTTTTTTTTAGATATTATAGGGAAAAGTTAAAATGTTGTTAGAGAGCTTCAGCCCCTGTCATCACAAAGAACCAAAGCACTTATTGGAAAACAGCTGGGGGAACTGGAATTCAGGATGATATATAAAGCTCCCTGTCCCCCACAACTTACTCCCATCACCAAGGGAACTGGCCTGCTAGAAAACAAATCAGTGAGTTTCATATTGCATTTTCGTCTGGTGGTTCTGAATGAATGCTAACCTGAGCACCATTAAACCAAATGTTAAAGCACTTCAAAATCAATGGGACATCGCTGTGTCTAGTTTTGGAAGACAAACCCCCCCCCCCCAAAACATACATCTGAATTCCCTGGTTATTTTGACCAGTGTGGAGGTGGCAGCGATTATTCGAAGAATCAGTATGTGTATCAAAATCCAGCCCATTACCCACAATACCTTGTGCTAAATTTTCATTTTAGAGTATTTGAATTTCTTCCCCACTGGATGTTGTGAATGAACATTTTACACTGGCCAAATGGGGTCTATTGCCATTCTTTGCTAGATTCTATGTGTAGATAGCGTGCTTAAGGAAAGCACAAAGATATTTTTGGGAAAAAGCATGAGGCAGGAGTGTTGTGTCTGCTGCCTTGAGCTCCTGATGGGGAAAAAAAGAGGGACACAAAGCTCATAACCCATACATCCATGCCTACAGCTGGACTTTTCAAAAAGTATGGCTGCTTGTTGAGATTCCCAGGTCAACCGCTGGGATGGACGTTCTTTGCTGGCATCCAGTGCAAAGGACCTTGCTACCATTGGGAGACAGAAAGTGCCTGAGGCTGCATAGGTAGCCTAAGAAACCAGAGTGTCAGCCAAAAAGAACAGCCTCCACAATCAGAAAACACGCCAGTTGACAGCCCTTTCATTCTTTCCAGGCAGCTGATTTATAACTTTTACTTTTACAGCAGGGTGAAACTGTCCTTTGTAAAGCACAAAAGAAGCCCATCGTTTTCTCTAGAAAAATCTCATGCACTTTGCTTTTGATGTGATGAGAGCAGGCACCTCCGAAGCACAACTTGCTTCTTCTTGGGTGTGCGGGAGGGTGGGGCTTGGCTCTCTGCTAAGTGTGGGTGGCACTGTCAGAAGGAAATGCAGTTGTGTGGATGAGGAAGTTTCTTGTGTTCCACTAAGGAAAGCTGCTTCGTTTTAATGAAGCAAAGCAAGGCTATCTGTTTGAAAGGAACCTTTAGAAGTTGTATTCACGCTGCTGTTCCTCCCTCCAACCCCCTCTCCAACGAGCAGTTGCTGAGTAGCTAAGGTGGTTCTAAATAAAGAACTGGAGTCAACAACAGGAAATAACTCCCACAGAAAAAGAGAGCGAGAGCGCACAGAATACAAACTCTCTCTCCAACTCTTGCATGCAGCTGACAGCAGCCTTTTTGTTCTTTGCATATTGCATCAAAAACTATAGCTTTTTCAAAGCATGCACTTGGCAAGTTGGCCATTAAACTTGCGTTTTGCAGAAAAAGAACTGTCCTCCCCCCAGGAGAAGTCTCACTTCTCAAGCACCACCCTCAAACCCTTCCCCACCTGCCCTATGCTATATAATTCTGGCTGAGCCAGCCAAACTACATCCCTCAAGAGCCAATCCAGCGAGGCACAAAATGTCTACTGAAAAATAAAGCTTTTTAAAAAGTGATTCACCCCTCATTCCACCACATCCTTGAAAAATAAAATGGGGGATGGGGACGAATGGGAAAGAGCAAGTGACTAGTGGATAGACTAGTGGGGCAAATGTTGGTGTCTTTGTTGCATTCAGTATCAGCTCTGAAACTAGTGGCAACCTCGGCTTTCCACTGTAAAACCCAATAGCTTGTTCTCAGACAGAAAGCATTAAAAATACTGTATCTATTGGACAGTAAAGAGAATACTGGACAGAGCCATCAGAATTAATAGAAATGAATTTGGTTCATTTATTTTCAGGATCACTGAATGGACATACATTATTCTACACGATAGGATGTGTAGTCTACATCTTCCGTAAAATTATGGATACCTCTGTATGACTGACAGCACACAAATAATGAGCGTTCTCAAAAGATACATTTACCCCTTAAGTTTGAGGACTGCTAGGTGACCAGTTTTTCAAGATGCTCAAGATCAATTCTGGGAAAATTAAGGCACTTCAAAGCCATCCACTCCCATGGGCTAATATAATTTCTTCCTCTGTACTATTCACGTTGAGGTGATCTGCTGTTTTTTTTTTGCAACATCCCCTCAGATTAGGCCAATATGATACAGCTATTCCCCAGACCAGCCCCTCTGGCCTGTAAATTAGAATCTTGATCCCCATTCACATTGGCCCAGGTGAGTGATTAATGCTTGAAAATTCAGTGAGCCTGTTCTCAGCTCACCCACCTAGAGACTAGAGATTTCCAAGGCTAACTCTAGGCTGAATCATCCTTTGATTAGGCCCTTCCGTATAGGCCTGCTCACAAAGGGCTCTGAGGAAGACCTGGTGAATAATAGATTGCCAGGAGGATCTTTCTGATGTAAATGGGGCTTAGATAATAGGAAGAGGGAGCAGGAAGTCAATCCTCAAGCCCTTGAAGGAAGCTCCAACAAAGGGAAGCTAGTTCACTCTGCAGCTGGGAGAGATTCCTGTCCATCAGAGCTGATTGATGAGTCATTTAGCATTGCCCATTTAGGCAAGAATGGAAAATGTAGAAAAATGAAGTCATGATCAGCAAGAATGTTAGGCACCAAAAGAAACAGCATTGGCATCATGTTTTTAGAGCGCTGTGGCTTTTCACAGACCGACAGCCCAACTCAAAATATATACATGGAATATATTAAATAGGAATTGTACCTTACACATTCTCACATGCGGGAAAACTGGATTTTTAGTAACCAATGAGAGCATTAGATGCTGCATCCTGAGAGATCCAGACTTTCCTTTTTGACCCCAAAGATTAATGGTGTGTGTGTCTGCGTGTGTGTAAAGGGAGAATTACGGTTATTATGTGATAAATAAAAGACACAATTCTGACTGTTGTTCACAACATTTCCAAAACTGCAAGTCCCATAGTACTTTATCGCCTATACAAACTTTTGTCTTGTAAAGACATAAACGCAACTGTGCCCCCTCACAGGGCTACTGACACTGCAGCTGTGAGGGGACAGAAATGGAACAAGTGGCAGGAAGTGAAGAAGGAGGCTAATTCCACAGAAAAAAAAGAGAAAAAAAAGATCAGGTGGGAAGAGATTTTAGAAAGTTATTCTGGCAGGCAAGTTCAGAGGTCGAGGATGGTGGAATGTTGCAGCCCTGGATAGAAAAGCAGGAGACGACCTTGCAGGGCCTGGTGTGTGACCTCGCTTTTCCTGTCCAAAAGTAGTTCTGGCAAAGTTGACCAGCACCCCCATCCCCACTTCTGTCATTGTGTGCAGTTGCCATCTTGATAAGCTCTAGTACAGAAACCCAGCTCTGAAAATACAGCCACCAACACACCCTGGGCAGCGTTTCCTTCTGACAGCTGTTTTGACAGTTGGGCTGTCTTTACAGCAACATGATTGAGCCAGGCCAAAGGTTTGTAGTGGGCAGAACTATAAAAAAAATAAAGAAAGAATTAGCAAACTATGGATGAATACAAACAGGAAGAATGTAAAGATATACATGCATTTCACCCTTCTTTTCAGCCTTCATTTATGAGCTACTTTATGGCCCCTGCCAAATACAAATGGAAAAAAAAATGTTGGGTGGGTTTATTGAAACAATTTTCCACTAGGATAGCTTACTTATGTACTGTAGCATATTATAATCGGTCTACGCTGCAACAGAAATACGAAATTTCAATATTTCTGAGCTACACTTAGTAGAATTCCTTGCCATTTTCCATGCTGGTGAGATTTACTGGGGATGGCAATTCAACATCTGGAAGAATATGGCTTCCCCACATCTGTACAACGGTCACCTGAGTACATGTTTAAATATGCTCTTACTAATAAACTGACTGTATTATTTAAGAAGGTGGGGGTTTTTTCCCTCTTCAAAATATATGACTGTGCCAGGTTATCTATCATCCTTCTCCATCCATCTCTACTTATTACCATTTTGGAGACAAAAGCCTGTTTTAAGCCATGTTAAGTGAGTGAAGCAGTTTTTATTTATACGCTTGGAAAATCTACAAAGGAGACGAAGCCAATTTTATTTGGTAAACAGGAATTGGCTGCCAGGAGAAGAGCAAACCCCAGCAAAAACAACATAGAGATTTCAGAGTAAAACTTGGTAGCTGTTCGAGCAAATCCCAGTGGAAAACTTTGGCATGCAAGCCAAAATTCTGACTCAGTCTTTGCCACAATTGCAAACAATTGTACCTACTGCTATCTGAAGTTGAGCTTTTCTTACTGAAGGCAGATTTTTTAAAAAGTTGTTAACCATTGGGGGTTCTTTCTCTCCTTTTAGCAGCTAAAAATCTACAGAAACACAGTGGCAAGTTTTGATCTTGTTCTCTGGAAAAGTAACCGGAGGAGGGAGAGGGAGAGGGAGAGGGAGAGAGAGAGAGAGAGAATACAAGAATCTGTGAAATTGCAATGTTTACAAGCTCACAGCTCATTAGCTTCAACCTTACATTTGAAAAAGCGCCCTGTTTCTGCCCACTTGAACTGATACACAAAGCTTTAACAACAGCCATGATTCACAGTCAGCTCCAGTCATGCTCATAAGTGATGTGGCACATTCTCAGTGCCTCCAGTATTTGCGTAATTGAGCTTCATTTGCTCTGCCCCTAGCTTGCGTGGAGTGCTGAAAGCAGCAGTGTCATCCGCCCCCAACTCCTCCTCCTCCTCCTCCTCCTACCTGGCCGACAGCACGACTCGCTATGAATAAGAGAGAAACTGTGGATGACAAAAGGTACACTGAGGAATCAGGAAGAGCTTTCTGTCCTATCCTCTGAATCAAAAGGAACAGAATGAAACTCTTAATATGGTTTAAGGTCTCTAAACTATATTACAGAATCATAGAAAAAAATATTCATTGGGAGTGCATTATTTGGGATGCAAAGCCAGTTTGGTGCAGTGGTTAAGGAATCAGGCTAGAAAATGGGAGATTCTGAGTTCTAGTCATGCCTTAATCACAAAGCCAGCTGGGTGACTTTGAGCCAGTGTCTCTCTATCTCTTAGCCCTAGGAAGAAGGCAAGAGTAAGCCATGTCTGAAAAACCTTGCCAAGAACTGTATTATTAGAGCTTCAGGCCTGATGGCAGAAAAAAGTTACTAATGCCTTGTGAAGATCCAGTAAGGTCAAGGCAAATCTGATCCTAAGAGAAATGAGATTCCAATGAATGAGTGCCCAGAAGAAAAGGCCCCTTTCCTGGTCCTGCCAAATGGCATTCTCTAATGGAATAGAATGGCATGTCGGAATGACTTTGGGAGAAAGGAAGTAGAGCCTCAGACTAGACAACAGTTGGATAAAAGTAGCTCAGCCCATAGAAGCAATGGAGGTGTGGCAAACATCTCAGAAGGGACCCTCCCTAGTTTCTTGCACTGTAAAGGAAAGGGCGGGGGAGGTATTTTTTCAACTTGTATGATTCTGTTAAGATAAGCTTACAAGTAATTTATAACTACCGGTAGTACTTCTGGATATACTTGTTGTCTGGACTACCTCACAAGGTTGAAATGGATGGGACCAGAGAGCATAATACTTCTGTCCAATGTAGCAGACACTAATAGGGAGAGATGGTCCTCTCCATAATCTGGTTCCAAGACATGAAGGGTTTTAAAGGTGACCTCTAACACCTTGAATTGTATTCAGAAGCACATGGTTGGCAAAGCAGTGTGTGGAGCAGAAGTGTCATATGTTCCAACAACCAACATCCACAAATGCTGAGGCTCCTGAATACTTGTCAAAAGCAGCCCCACGTGGAGCATGTTGCTAAGTAGTCCAACCAGGAAGTGACTAAAGGTACGAGTGACCATGAGTAGGGACTCCCAGTCTGGGAACAGGTGCAACCAATACACAATATGGAGCTGTGCAAAGGCATTCCTAGCCATGGTGTCATCTGCTCTTCAGGCTGATTAGTCACTTTAAGTATGGTTAGCTCCAACAGTTTTAGCTCATGCGGCCTGTGCTACCAATGCATTCATAAAGATACAAAAGTATATGAGAGGACAGCCACATCTCACAAACATGTTTCTTTAGACTGGTCACCACTTGAATGGCTGGGTATCTGCCATAGAGCCCCACAGGCTGTAAAGAAGAATCTACCCATCCAATAAGAACATCTCGGGGGGTGGGGAGGGGAGAGAGAAATTACTTGTACCTCCCCTGTACCATGAAATCAGAGGGAGACCAGAAGGAAGTAATGGTCTTCTCCGTGATGGCCCTCATATTATCTAGGAAAGTAGATTACTCCTGACATTGTGGGCTCTTCTTTCTTTTTTAATTAATTAATTAAAATTCACAGGAACACTTATATTGCTCCAGTTAGACTGTTGGTTTCAATTTTGGCATTATCATATTAGCCATTGTTAGTTACCCTGTGGGCATTTTATGCTTGTGTTTCCAATCATCCAGCAAATATCACGTGATTATGTCTGCCTACAAATCTTTTTAAAACATTGACATTAATTTACTGCATCAAAAAGACACTCAGTTCTTCAAACATAAATACTATTTTTTTTAAAAAAAATCCTTCTGAGATAAAGAGAAAACTATTTTTATAGTTTCACTTTTATTATTCTCTTGATACTTCCTGCAGTGGATAAGGTAGTAGAGTTGAGAAAAGACAGAAGCAAACTTCAAGGGCAAGAAGTACATTACACAGAGTGGATACAACAATAATGTTGACAGGTGACAACAGGAGCTTTGTAAAACCTTTTCCCATTCTAAGAACCATCAAATTCCCACCTCCACCCAGCCCTACAAGTTACAGGGGGTATTTTCTACCAGTTGTACCTTGTATTTATTTATTGTTACAAATGTTTGCTCTGTACTTAATTCTGAAGTGGGATTTTAGCAAACTCCCAATATCTCTCTGACTGTACGTGCAGTGATACAGCCAAAATTGAGACACAATTCTACACATCTACTAACTAACCAGATATTTTGAATAGATTGAAGGAAAGAAATAATGTATGTATCAGTGTAGTTTGGAAGAAGGATTTCTTTTTATATATGCATAGTAATAAGTAATAAATAATGAGTTACTATGTATAGTAATAGTAATACTATACCTGTGATGGCGAATCTATGCCACGCATGCTAGAGGTGGCACACAGAGCCCTTCTGTGGGCACGTGCACCATCGCCAGCTGATCTTCTGGTGTGTGCGCCGGCCAGCTGCTCTTCAGTTTCCAGCGCTCTGGCACACATGCTTGCACACATGCACATGTGCACGTTCTGTTTCGGGCACTCTGTGCCAAAAAGGTGCGCCATCAATGTACTATACGAATACTAATAATACTAATACTATTACTACACTACATTACACTACACTACTCTATAATGCAATCCTTCCAGGCTTCTTAGATACTTAAAATTCAGCAAAAGAAGGAAAATAAATCTGAAGTACCCTGGTTTCCATTTGAATATGCCCAGTAATTATGCCTTTTATAAAGCATCGCCTACATATCTCCAAAAATGTACAACAAGAGAACACATTTCTGTAGAGAAAAATCAGAAAATCAGCACTGTCTCCCCGAGAATGTGGGAATCCCACTTTTGGACTTTAATATTGGAAAAGATTCTTAAGAATACCATGCATAGCCCCCCCAAAAAACCCACAAATGACTCACAGAACCAATCAATTCAGAGTTCTCACTTGAGACACAAATGACGAAGTTCATATTATTATATTTATGCAAATATATGCAGGTTGGGGACAGATCATCCTAAAAACGTCTTTGTGGTTGCTAGGAGTCGATACTGACTTTAAGGCGCATAATCAATTAATCAAAAAAGGTGTGTACCAGAGGCAGGTATACTATGGAATCAAATACTACCAGCTAAAATATGACATTAACCGTATACCATTAGGAGCCACAAGAGTTGGAGAACTAGCATAGGCATGCTAATTCTGGCTCAGAAAATACTTTCTCCTCATTTTCTACCACATTGGGCACCAAACCTTTGCTTATTTCAACATAAATTATCACAGCAAAAAGCCTTTTTGGAATTTGAAGGAGATAAGTGCAGAGCAGGAAGAGGACAATGTATAAACATAATGAAGGGTTTTCATTTATGCCTGATATCTAGATTGGGGGCAAAGTTCCAAGAGAAGTAACTTGCTTAGGTCTGCAGGTTTTCAAGGGGACGCATTCATTTGAAAAAAAACAAAAGCAAAATTGCAGAGACTCTAGTCAACCTGAAAACAACCTAAATGGGTGCAAAACCCAACCACTTTAATCTAACATGAGGGAACGGTGCTGAAAGCAAAGAAAACCAAAGGTAGGTTGGTGAAAGGGTCTTCTATTGAGAAAAGGCTACAAAGAAACATATTTTAGCACCAGCTTCCTACTGGAAGAAGTTTTTTCAACAGATTGCTTCAGAAGTAGCAGACTTGCTTCGACTTGAAGTTTCTAAGAGGCTGAATGTATCAAGAGACTGTATGTATCAAGGACTCTGTGATGCTAGTTTTTCTGCACTGGTAAAGACTAATGAATCACAAATAACTTTCCCTTCACTCAAAATTTGTGGCAGAGGAAGAGCTTCTAGCAGAATATGCAAGGAATCTTTAAGGAAGGGAAACAATTGATCTTGCATGTATGCGTGTGTGTTTGTCTGTTTCTCTAGCAAGCCATCCAGCCGGCCTAGTGTTGAGGTTAAGTGCCACACCAGGCACCTTAGGCTGCTGGCTAGATGGTTTAGGCTAGTCACTCTGATCCAGCCCTCGACTGTGAAGTCAACAAATCTACCCACCAACCTACACCAAGCCAGCACGACAGATCATGGTCAGTGAAGAGATCTTGGCCCCGAGTGGATTGATCTGGACTGATAAAAATAAATATTGTTCACGTACATATACAATATGTCCATCTTTGCCCTATATGACCTATATAACGAGATCATTAACCTATATAATGAGATCATTATCCTGAATTGCTCAGAGGACTGGGGAGGATGGGAGGGTGTTATGTTGGTTCACCTTCCTTCAGTGTTGATTCCGGGTGTGATGATTGGGGAGGAGAAGTCTTCCCTTGGCCTCTGCTATGTGAAGTGCTTGGTGCTTTCTCTTCTCCTTTTCAACATCTACATGAACACTGGGTGAGCTCATCCATTGCCACGGCATGAGGTATTAATATGCTGATGATAACCAATTATATATCTCTGGCCCTGGTGAATCAATCAAGTGATGCTATGAGCTTCTTATTATAATGTCTTGGAGGCTGTGAGAATCTAGTTGGGGAACAGCAGGCTTCAGCTGAACCCTGGCAAAACTGAGTGGCTTTGGTTTGGGGTGGGGGAGCTTTCTGATTCTAGGACTATGGCATCTTTCATGCTGGATGGGGTTGCACTACTCCAGACAGACCTAGTACAATCTGGAGGTCCTTCTAGACTCACAACTCAATGAGCATATGGAACTCTTGGCTAGAAGGACCTTGGCAGAGCTTTTTCTTATGTGCCAGATACATCTGTTCCTGGATCAGTAAGTCCTAACAATCACTCATGCCCTAGAGTCATCTCCAGATTGGACTACTGCAATGCACTTTACATGGGGCAGCCCTTAAAGAGTATTCAGAAGCTTCAGCTAGTACAATTATGTGTGCTCTTAGGGAAGAGCATGTTACACCTCAGCTCTGCGAGCTGCACTGGTTGCCAGTTTGCTTCTGGATCCAATTCAGGGTGCTGGTTTTAACCTTTAAACTCCTGATGGCATGGGAGCAGGCTATTTGTGGGACTGCCTCTCTGGAAGCTTTTCCACTATTTGCAGTTTATTACAGTATTTTAAAAGGCCACAAAAGTGGCAAAGTTTATAATTACATGCATCACATGATTGTATTACCATTTGCTTGGAATTTACTATTACTACTACTACTACTAATAATAATTGTTAAGCTTTTACCAGTCCCAGACTGTGAATTGAATTGAAGACTAAATCAGTCATCATCATCTACCTTAATAGCTCTTAGATCTTTGGTTACAACTTGAACTATTGAGTTTTTACCAGTCCTAGACTGTGAATTGAATTGAAGACTAAATCGTTAATAATAATAAGTGTTGTTGATAATAATAGTAGTAACAATAGTAATAATAAAAGTTTTTACCAGTCCCAGAATGTGAATCGAATTGAAGACTAAGTCGTTAATAATAATAATATCACCTACAAAAAAGAATTTGGGGTTCAACAAACATTACAATTAACCTACAGGAGAAACAGAGTAAATATTTCCAACATCCACATTTTCTGTCACAATGCACTTCGTATGATACTTAATCTGCTAATAATCTGGATCAGAATGTGTAGGACATCAGTGCATAGTATTCTTTTAATCACAAAGCACTGTTTTAATTAAAAATTCACAACAGATTAATTAAGGCAATAAACACAACATGATGGTGAATGTTTGGTAGTTACTCTTTCCCCTGCAGGGCTCTCCAGCTCACAGGAAAGATTTTTAGGGCAATCAGTGGGAATCAGTAAAAACAAAAAAACCCACAAAAAAAACCCCCACACCACACCTTCCCCCCTTCTATGAAAAGCAACTTCTTGGGACCTATTCCAATAAATCTGTGAATATTGGGCTCCTTCTCCAATTCTGCATTATTAGAGCTTGTTCTATCCAAGATCAGTCCTTTCAGTCCCAAAATGGTCTTCAATGCCACCCTGAGACTGGAAACAAGCCTTTTGAATGTGGAGACTAGAGTGTAGGTGAACATACCCAACTATTGGCTCAAATGATTCTTTTTCCCCTTGGCCTCTCCCATTAACTATGAGGGATGTCTTTCAACCCACATGGAAGAAGGAAGTGGCAATGAAAACCTCATCCTTGGGCTTCTCTCCAGGTCTTCTAGTCAGCATAGGATGTGATCAAGCCAAAGCACTCATTAAATAGCAGGCACAAGAGCACCCAACTCTAGCCAGGTCCCCAATCTTTTTTTGCAAGTGAATCCAGGTACTCTCCCTCCCCCATGGCATATTTAACCAATTTCAAAATACCTAACTGCCAGAGGGCCTTTATTCTAGCATGACGTTCCCTCAGCTGTCCTTGGGGGCCACTGCAGGAAAATTCCTACCCAGAGAGACAATACCTCTGTGACTCTGGAAACAGAAGCAACAGAGTATGTGCTCCTCCAGTATCTGTACTGAAGAGACATTCGTAGTAGCCTCCTCTCATCCTTATGGCATAAATACCCAGGTCGCACAGGACAATTCTACACCTCCCTGCTACTTTCAGATACCAACCCTTCTACAACATGTAAAGTTGCCAGGTTCTGTAAAGCAGTCCTAGAAACCCTCAGATAATCCTGTGCTATAAACCAATCTTAATGAGTATCTAGTTTGTCATTCTAGAGTGCCGCATACTATACTTCAATTTAGTTTACTATAATTTAGTTTGCTGTATACTAACCTTTATGTACCTCTACACCTATTTAATGTGCCTACCCTCCTTTTAGATTGCTTATAGGCTTTTATTTTTATATGCACTTTTGTTTTATATCTTTTACCTTTTTATAAAAATTATGTTTTAGATTCTAATATATTTTCTCTGCTTTTTAATTGACAGTACCCCATTCTCCTTAGGCTGATTTCTGACTGTAATAAAGATTTGATTTGATTTATAATTTGCTCACTGTCGTAAGTAACATCCCACTGTATGCATGTACATTAAAAAGAAAAGACCATTCTGTATCTTATACATGATTTAGTCAAATACATTTCACATGGTAGCTCATATTTCCTACCTCACACAAACAAAAAAGACAGCTTAGGAACATCCCAAACAAATTCATTTAGCACCAAAAAGTTTTTTTCATTAATCAAGCAGAATCAAATGCTGATATTCTTTATGCAGAGCATCTCAACAATGCCTGAGCAGAAAGGCATACAGTTCAAGTGAATTTATAATGTGTGCAACATTCAGAGTCAGTGGAATTCTCAAAAATCCACGTTGTGCAGAGTAAAAAAAAAAAGTCCTAGATTACAATTAGTCTTAATGATCTCTCAAAGTGAGTGGTGTGGGGCCATTCCAGGTATATTTCACAGGATTATTACTACTGTAAAGATACGACAAATGGGTAACCGCTCAGTATTCCTTGAAAACACAATGCAACAGAAATGGGATTGCTAAACAAAGAAAACATCAGTTTGCATTCTCTTCTGGGTTCAAGGATGGGAATACCCTAAATGCACAATGAGAAAAAATAAAACTGGTTGTCTCTATCCAGTCGTATGAGCAATTGGACTTTACATTCGTAACAACATTAATATTTGTAAACCAGATTGTTATTACTTTCCCCATCTTCCAAAACTTAACTGTAAAAGTGACTGCCATTTCAAAAATGGTTTTGTTTGATCAGTTCATTCATGAAAAAATGTGGGTTGATTTCCTCCCCCCACCCCCACTTGTAAGTTTGCACTTACAATATAGTTTATATCTCTAGAAGATTAGATCACAATCCACTTTTGAACAAACTTTTGATGTAAAGATATGTTTAACTGGCTAAATAAAGCCATCAGATTCACAGTATTTAACTAGAAACTTCCTTGAAGCCTGGAAGATATTTGCTAAAATCTCTACATGCAAAAATCTAAAAATGCAGAATTCAGAAGTTAAAGGTATTTAAAAAAAAACCAACAATATTTATAAATCAATAATCGCATTTAATATGTACCTAAGATGTCACTAGAGAGATTAAAACCCATGATTGTTTTTCTGTATTGAACTCTTTATTTATTTTTTTAATTACACTTCTATCCTACATGACTTTGCTAGGCATATATAAGGTGACAGCATGAATCCCACAAGGTAAACCAGGCCAGGAAATCAAGTTTCCCACAAACCAGATGGAATTTGGAATTTAATATGCATATGCAGAATACTCCCATAACATTCTGCCTAGGTGAAGGCTTGGCTGATCACAAAATGGCTGCCCTAGTCACAAACCTGACCCATTCACCCGAAGGGAAACTGGTGAGGCTACTCCCAACAATCCCAATTAATTTCTGCCACTAAATAACATAACCCATATCTTCATGAGCATCCCTGCCAAAAAGCTCTAGTCTCATATGGTTAAAAAATATTTTGAAATAAAATGATGCAGGCTACGATTTTCTTTTTCAGCAAATCAATTCATTAAACCATTTTAAAAATCTGTGGATCAAGCTGTGCGGTAGACACCAAGGAATGGCCACAGGGTTGGAGTCTCTATAGTTTGAACTACATTTTGTAACTAGGATGTCAGGACAAAGCAGCATGCTCTGTGCTAGTTAAGACCATCTCTTTTGTATACTGCTTTTGTTCCCAGCAATACCAATTCAAGAAGACAACTGACAAACCATAAAACCCTTTCATACTTCAGCTGCACATGAGTGTGCAAAATGCACAAAG
Source organism: Oxyrhabdium leporinum (assembly GCA_032468155.1). NCBI lineage: Eukaryota > Metazoa > Chordata > Lepidosauria > Squamata > Cyclocoridae > Oxyrhabdium > Oxyrhabdium leporinum. Next base: position 165,646 of record JANHFL010001883.1, read on the forward strand.
CTCATATAACCATGTCTTACATTCAAAGGACCATGTTTAAAAATTGAACAGGAATCCAGGTATTTTAAGGTTATATGAGAATGCCTAGAGGACAAAGACCACTGATCTTCAAGATTCGTTTCCCTCAAATGTACAAGCTCAGATCCACATATGCACAACGTAAAAACACTTCCTGCTCCATCTGACATATTCTCCATCTCCCACGTTGCTTTGCAGCCTTCCTAACTCCACTGTGGTCTTCCTGCTTCTTTCACCCAATTTTTCTTGTCATCCCCAGTTTTCCTCCTTTAACTGGGTCATCTCCAGTTTTCCTCCTTTTATAACTTTCCATCACAAGCAGTATGATTTTGAGGGCTTTGGGTCTGCAAAAATGTTGTCTACCTATAGAACCTACCTATGGAACTTTCAGATGAAGACAGTCTAAAGGAAATGGACTTGTAAGAGACAAAAACAAAAGTACATTTTTCAGTTATGCAGTACAGCACCTAAAGCAATTCACTGTAAATGTGCTAATGGGGTAATAGAAAGAGTTCATGCAAGTATGAACAAGTAAACTGTAAAGATAAAAGACATTCAACAACAAAACAAGCTGTTACAGAAGTCAGATGGGAAAATAAATTCCCTGGAAGTGTTTGAGACCAAATTAGGTGTTTAGCTAGGTTGTGTTATCATGGTTAAGGTGTCTGACTAGAACTAGGCAGACCCACAATGAAGCCTACTTCAACCATCGAAGATCACTGACTTTGAATCAATTTTTCTCTCTCAGTTGCACCAGGTTGTTGTGAGACAACTAGGAGGACAGAGTGCTAAGGAAAGGGAGGATAAAACCAACCAAAGTACTATTATACCAAATACAAATAGCAGAATTCTGGATGACCACTTGATAGTAGCAAAAAGTCGTGTTTGGCGGTGAGTGTTCCGCATTTCTCTTATTATCAATCTAGTGACCATTTGGGTTTTTGCAGTTCAGTTCTGGTGTCCGTGTACTATTTAGCTTCAAAAAAGAAAGGCAACTGGATTAGGTGATCCTCTTGCTCCAAGACACTTGCAAATCTTTCCCAGAGTTACAGGAAGGAAAGAAGCAGACAGGAAATGGCAACAGCAATTTTCTTCATCTTGGAAAATAATGACAAAAACATTAATCCATGTGCCCAGTGTTATAGCTCCGCTCAGGTAAACACATTAACACCTTACATACTCCAGACACATGTTTAAATGATTTCTTGTTGTTGCTATGATGGCAACATTATGGCATGTCTTACAGTAAAACACACACACACACACACACATGCACACACACACACACACACACACACGGGGTGGGTGGGTGTATAGA
>JANHFL010001883.1:175060-195340 GCA_032468155.1 Oxyrhabdium leporinum
AGTTAGAACAATTAATCAGTGGAACAACTTGCCTCCAGAAGTTGTAAATGCTCCAACACTGGAAGTTTTTAAGAAGACAACCATTTGTCTGAAATGGTATAGGGATTCCTGACTGAGCAGGGGGTTGTACTAGAAGACCTCCAAGGTCCCGTCCAACTCTGTTATTCTGAGATATTTCACATTCTCAAAATGTCACATTCTTAGCAAGAATACAGAAGAATAAATACAAGTACAGCCTGCCGCTGTTTTCTTCCATTCTTCCACATACACGAATCATTGTGCATCATGTCTGCACAAAGTCTGCATAAGGAAGATATCCAAAATGTGTACATTTTGCATCTGTTTAGTGACCATTTGAAGTTACAACAGCACTGAAAAAAATGACCTATGACCAGTTTTCATACTTGCAATTGTTGCAGCATCCCTTTGGTTATGTGATCAAAATTTGGGTTCTTGGAAACTGGCATGTAATTATGACAATACAATATTTATGTATTTATTGCTGTCCCGGGGTCATGTGACCACCATTCCCAATCGGCTTCTGACAAGCAAAGTCAATGGGGGAAGCCAGGTGTCAGCCTTGGGAGCCATATTTGTAGAAGGCCTCTGCGGCTGCCACACTTAGTGCCTGGGAAAATGGGAGGGGGATGGAGCTGGGGAAATAACATTCTTCCCCAGAGAGTCAAGGACATATCAACACGCACCTGGAGAAGGAGTAGCAGAAGGAAGGACTTCGATTGGGATGGAATTGGATTGGGCCATGTGATCATGGATGGAGGCAGGAGGGTGGATCTCTGAATTTCTCTTGGGGAAGGAAAATCCTGAAACTTTCAGATTCAGGTTTTTCTCAGATGTACCAATATGACTTCTTCAATAAATTCTTACTTGGATGAACTTTGCTTCCGAGTGCTGAATGGAAAAGGGGGTTTCATTGGAACGCTGACACCAGGTTCACTTAATGACTGCATGATTCACTTAACAGCTACAGTGATTTGCTTAACAACGGTGGCATAAAAGTCGTAAAATGAGGCACAACTCACTTAAAACTGCTTCACTTAGCAATGGAAATTTTGGGCTCAATCGTGGTTGTAAATTGAGGATTACTTGTACTCTAATCTCTTAAATGAAAAATAGGATGTTTCTGCAATGGTCTCTCCTTGAGCATAAGAACAGCAGGAAATAATAAAACACCTACCAAAATGGTATGTCTTCCTAACTTACAAAAGCAAACTATACCACAAGGTTCAGGAAAATGCAAACCGAGGCATCTCACAAATAGAAATTCCTGGAAAATTGTGCTTTATTTTCACTCTAGCTAAAAGCATGCACCATATGCCGTTTTCTGTCTCTTTCAGACCATATATTTGTTCCATCTCATCCATCATTTGTATCATTAGAACCACTTTTCTAGAGACTTCACCTTATCTCCACACATAAGGAAACAATCAGAGATAGGCCCCTATGAACTGGACACAATCACAAAATAACAGTCTATTTTGAGGAAGCTGAGATGATTTGTTAAAATACTATCAGGACACAGAGTGATATATGAATGGAACCATATAGGAAGACTATTTGATCAAACTGGAATTTGTTTGACAAAAACATAGCTTTTTTCTGAAAGGTTAAGACCTCTTTTTCAATGAGAATAAGCAATGTACACATTGTCCAGAAGGAGATAAAATAATCCATGGCAAACTCTGAAGAGATGGGTCTTCAGATGGGTCTTTTCAGAAACCAGAACGTGAGGTCCAGGTTGAATGTATTGTAATTTACCTTAAAGACAAAAAACTACTACAGATGCCCAATAGTTCCTTTCATTAACTCTCTTCTCCCCATTGTTCATTTCCCCAGATAAAATATATAGCACATTTGCATGCCCACTAAGTGAAATTTGTTTACACAATGTTGTGGGTGGGTGGCTTGAATAAAGCAATTAGTCTTTATGTTATTTGCTGACAGCTGCTTTGCATCTTATAACATGCTGCCACAGAGACCCAACACGATTTTAAAGTTCCCAAAGAAGATGATCTTCTTTATCCTAATGATTTTTCTTCTTACTGAATTATAATTTCCTGAAACCATTCTACCATGCAAGGCTCGCAGGGAGTGGGAAGAGTAGAAATGGAAAGAACATATCAAGAAACATAGACAAGTTTTATGTATTTTCTTAACTGGAATTATTCTACCTTTCCTCCAGCAAGGCAAAGGCAGCTGCGTACATGAATGCCCATCCATTTTTACCTTCTCTATAACTTTGTCATGTAAGTTACAATGAGACATGTAGTACTAATGTTATGTTGAATGACAAAAAAGGCAGCAAGCTAATGCCAACTATTCTGATAATATCCCCCAGATCTTCCCACAACCAGGCAAATGAAGTATGGAAACTCGATCAATTGAGAAAGTATGCAATCTGAATTGAAGAGAGGAACCAATCAGAAATTGGTTACATGCAAAGGAGCCCATTCTTTGAACATGGAGATCTATCATGCGCTTTCTTATGTCAGCTAGTAACCTTCACAGTGTGTTGTACTAACATCAATTCAAGAAAAATCCAAAAATTACTGTCAATAAGTAATTGACAGTACGGGTGGGGAGAGAAAGGAAGAGACTGATATACTTCCATTTGAGCAGTAAGAGAAACCTATATATGGTTTATATACTCCTTCCAGATTTTTCTCTCCGTGACTCAGAAAATGCTGCTCATACCTTATTACCAAGCCACCGCATGGCCGGGTCACAGAAAACAAACTAATGGGATATAGGCTAACCATTAAAGGATATCATTCTGACCCAACATGGAATAAATATCTAGTAGTCATGTAAAACAGAGGCAATCTGCTTCCTCTAGATCAGGGGTCTCCAACCTTGGCAATTTTAAGCCTGGAGGACTTCAACTCCCAGAATTCCCTAGCTGGGGACTTCTGGGAGTTGAAGTCCGCCAGGCTTAAAGTTGCCAAGGTTGGAGACCCCTGCTCTAAATAGTTTGGGGAAAAAACTACCCCAATCCTTTATCACTGGCCATCTTGGGTGGGACTAATGAAGTCTAGCATTTCTGGTGGAAACAGAAAGTCAAGAGGAAAAATATGTCCTTGCATCCCATTTTTAAATACCTACTGATGTCATGCAGTGAAACGTGTATAATAGCAAAGTTCTATGTTCAGATATAGTATTTGAGCGTTATTCAATATGTAGACTGTATGATTAATTATACTATTTGATTAAATCAATTCTAAAATCATCTATATTTTAAAACAGAATCTAATCTAGAAAAGACATAATTAGCATTTGTCTAAACAAATGAGGGAAAAGATATTTGCAAAACAGATGAAATAGTAGATCATCTATTAAGATTATGCCGTTGGAGTCTAGTAGTTTCTATGGTGATTTTCTGGGCCCTCAACAGCTCCAGCTGTCTGAACACTGTCTTAGGACACAAAATAAAAATAGAGAAAAGGAAGGTGGAAAGGGTCTTCCATAAAGCCATGAGAATTGGTGCAAGGGCTTGCCTGTAGCACACCTTGCCAATACATAGAGTAATGCCAATATGTATGAGAGGCTCCTAGCTGAATATCTGAGGAACCCAGATGCAGAAGATGGTTATGGGCTTAATGTCGGTTCTGTTCAATGGTACATAATGTTTTATATGTACCCTATACACAAATTCACCTGTTTTTTCTATATTAGGGCATTTTTATTCTCTCTCTGATTTTGAGAAAATGCTATCCCAAACTTACCCCCTTACCGTTACCCCCTTACTTTCTTCCTAATATAACAAAACAAGGGAATTATTAACCACACCTGGAATAATATTAGTCATGTTTAATATTTGCAATTATATTTAATATAATTTTTGTCAAGGCTATCCTATTTTAGTCAGGGTTAGGGTTAGGGTTGCACACAAAGACCAAGGGCAGCTTTTGGCTTGAAAGATACTGCACACTGCAGATGCTAATCATGCAGAACAAATTATTGGGCTTTGTTCAGAATGAAATTTGTTGGTAGCTAAATTCATATGTAGATGCCTAGCATGCAAAATAAAGATGGAGAGGCTTAAATGTTTCCCTTCGTTTAATGTTATACAACATTAAAGGGGGCGTACAACATTTTATAATATCAGGAAGCCCTTTACTTCTGTAAAACACTCATTCCATGGCCATTGTGAATGCGAACAGTCATTAAACAACCAGCCACAAGTCAAAGACTCACTGTTTGCAAGTTTGCTAGCAGACAAGAAAGGGCAAGCTGACGTTTAGACAAAAATCTTGGTTTGGCTCTAGATTATATTTTGAAATCAGAAAAAGCATCTATTTTAAATTACCACAGCTGCTTTCAAATGCACACCTCATAAACACATATATTTAAATAGAGAACTTTAAATATGAACCTTTTTTGTAGGTGTCTCTATGAGTCTTAATTGTTTCTCATTTAATTCTCCTTTGGGACTGCAATGGTGGGCAGTATGCCAATCAAAGTACTGTAGCTCCTTGTAGCCTACGGATCAGTCTGCTGCTCTGACTGTGTCCAGGAGATCTGACTAAACGAGCATGCATGCTTTAACGTGTTTGTCAAACAACTCAGATAATATGGAGGTGAAAATGTTTTCACAAGTATACAGTTCCCTTCTGACTATTGTAGCAAGAAAGCAAATGCAAACTGGTTGAAAAACATTATAACAACGCTTAAGAGTAAATTTCTACAAAAAGGTACACTAGACAATGATTTAAAAGAAGAGTTTTCCCCAGTAAATAAAAATGGAATAGTTCTGCTCCCTAAAGGTAGGATTAGCGAAAAATGAACTACAAGAAATATTAGAGCTGGGTGATATTTCTGAGAGGCAACATTGAAAAATGTGTGTGTATACGTGTGTGTGTGTGTTTTGCCTACTCACACATATGCATTTAACAACAATGGTGAAAGAAAGCAGTGTAACTTTCTAAAACAATGCAAGTTCTAAAACACATCAAGCAAAAATAGAAACATTCTATTTTCGAGGCTTTTTTTTTGCAAAAGTCAGATTTGCTCTTATGTTTCAGTTTCACTACTAATTCCTCAACAATTTGGAGCCAGTGAACACATTTGATATTTTGTGAGCGCATTATAAGCACTCTGGCAAAAAAAATATGACTACAAGACAAATAAAGGAGCCATTCATTTCTTTGATTTTTTTAAAGGATGCTTCTGGGTGCTATGTGCAGCCCGGATCCCCACTGAGAATACAGGGTGTGCTTGCAGTTGATGCTCTGCTTTAGAACATGCTAACTTCTAATGATTTAAATTAGAAAACAAAAAAAGTAAACCTAAGTAGGGCAAGAAATCTGGTATGTGACAAGAAATACATTAGAGAATAGTGCGTTGGTCTAGGTGCCATTTGGGGGTTCTTAAGATAATGTTAATATGATACACACATACATAACACATCTAATCTAATCTACACACACACACACACACACACACACACACTTGAATATAAGACTAGTAATCCATCATATTCCAGCTCCTCAAAATTTCTTGGGAAAGCCAGTGTCACAGAATTCCTGCATTCCAACCTCCCAAATTGATACAGGCCTCACTTTCACCATTCCCTTGATTAGTAAAGAAAAGGAAAAGAAAGATGCATTTCTCTGCCCATCACCTCTGCAAAATAGAATATTTTGCCTCCCATAAAACATATCAGAATATTATCAATATTAACTCCCTTCTGTCTGGTGTTAAGCCTTTCGTTACTCACACCAACAAAACTTCTCAGAAAAATATTAAGTTATGCAAGCATCCAAACTCCCAAACTCATCGCTATCATACACTTTTTTAGTGTGGTTCTTTTATAATAAAAAATGTACCGCAACTATACAAAGGCATATTAAATAAGGTATCAACAGTTTAAGAAACTTTTAGGGAGATATATATATGGTGGGTATATATGGTGGGTGGACATACTGATTGATGGATGAAGGAGAAAAGTGGAAAGTTGGCAAGATAAAGTACAAGAATCTTGAACAAGAAAAACTTCCACATGTAATGCCCACCCACTGTGGGTAATTGGCCCATCCAAAATTTTACAAGCCAGGTATATGTGCTGTTTCAAATGGCTATTTAAAGTAGAGCCTTGCCTATTCACAGAACATCTGCTCTCGTGGACAAGGCCAGTCACAAACAACCATTTCTTAGAACCTGTTTCTGTGAACTAACCAGACAGGAAATCACCCTATGTTTAATCCTAAATAATAACCATAATCTGATGCAAAAGAGAAGAGTTGTGAAACTATACTGTACGTGTGCTGGGAAACTATAAGCAGGATCCAGCATAGTCTTTTTTTAACAACAAAAGAGAAAACTTTTTAAAAATGAAGGAATTGGTTTCAAAAAAGAGGGACAAAGAGAAAAAGCCAGATCTCTGAGATAATTTAATCCAGGGAATTCAGATTCATATCTGCTCCAAGGCAACTGGTATAGATGATAATCTAAAAAATCAAACAAATGCAAAACAAAACAAAATAAAACTAAGCCTACAGAGGAACAAATCTTGTTGACGAAAAACATTATTGCAAAGGTAAATCCACCTCACCAACTTTCTAGAATGCTTTGAGTACCAATCGGAACATGGACAGAGGTGTGTTCGAAATGTACTTGAATATTAGTAGCTTGGTAGTTGGGCTGTTGGTTTTAACCCTGGGCTTGGCAATTTAGTTGCAAACATTTTTGTCACCATTTGAGGAGACATCATCAGTGTGCTTTCAATTGTGCTCGTCTGTCCAATATCAGTGCTTGAACAGATGAGCACACTTCAAAACACACTGATGACGTCTCCTCAAATGGTGACGAAACGTTTGCATTGCAACCAAATTGCCAAGCTCGGAGCTCAAACCAACAGCCCAGAGGTGTGTTCATTTTATAGCTTTGAAATTGTAAAATGGGAGATGGGAGGCTATAGGAATTGAATGAATAAATAAATAAATGTTCATACTACCTACCTGGAATTCCAAAAAGTCTTTGACACAGCTCCTCATCAAAGGCTCCTGAGAAAACTTAGTGGCTATGGGATGAGAGGGCTGTTTTCATAGACTGCAAACTGGTTCAAAAAAAAGGAAGAATAGAACAGAACAGAATACATGAGCGGTTTTCCTGAGCTACATATTACTTATAATATTTTTTTAAAAAAACTTACTCCAGTTGCATATATATAAACTATATTATATATAAACTATACTAAGATATATAAACTATACTAAGGAAAAAAAACAGCTTCTAAACATACATGATCTCTACATACAAATCAAAGAATAGAAAATTACTCCATTGTCCAACAGGATGATTAACTGATTACATTTATGCGCTATGTTTTGGCATCTTTTTGATTCAAGGAGGCATACCTATGGGTTGCCTCCTCCTATTTCCCTCTTACAATTATAACTATGTGACGTAAATTGGTTTGACAGAAGCTAACCTAAAGTCACTTGTAAGCTTCCATGGCTTAGGGCGGACCAGAATTGTGTCTCTCCATTCCAAGTCCAATATTTTAATAACTACACTGGCACTCTTAATTACTGAGTTAAAGCAGCATTTGGCTCACTTTGCATGGCCAATATGGAACAGGATGCTCAGGAGCGGGGGAAATATCCCATCACGTTTTTGTATTTGTAAGTTACAGTTTGTTTCTCATCACACAAAAGCTGCCATTCTATTTACCTAGCAGCAAATCTTATTGAACATCTCCCTGAATGCTCTGAAAAAATAGAGAACATACAGCATATACACATACTGTAGGTTCCCAATTTATAACCATGTGTTTAGTAATTGTTCGAAGTTACAAAGACACTGAAACAAGTGACTTATGACCATTTTTCACACTTACAACTATTTCAGTATTCCCATGGCCATGTGATCAAAATTCAGATGCTTGGCAACTGGTATGTATTTATGAAGGTTGGAGTATCTAGGGGTCATGTGATCAATTTTGCAAACCTCTGATAAGCAAAGTCAATGGGGAAGCCAGGTTCACTTAACAGCCATGTCACTATCTTAACCACTGCAGTGATTCACTTAACAACTGTGGCAGGAAAGGTTGTAGAATGGGGCAAAACTCACTGAATAACTGTCTGGCTTAGCAACATAAATTTTGGGCTCAATTGTGACAATAAGTCAAGGGAGGGAGAGAGAGAGGGAGAGGGAGAGGGAGAGGGAGAGGGAGAGGGAGAGAGAGAGAACATTTATTCACTGTATTTTATTCCATTGTAGACCAAATTCTCATTCAGTTTTGCAGGCACATGCTTGCTCATCTTTTTCTTACAACCCATCTCAAGCTTCAAACTGGCTACAGTATCTGCTTTTAAAATATTTCTGTCTTCAAAGACTTGAATGATTACCCAATTAAACATTTGTGAAACATTTGTTTATTGAATTCTTTAAAATACCAAGCTTTTAAACTTTTGCTTAAACTTGAAGAGGTGGGCCAGGGAAAAAGAGATGGGTTTTTTTTGTTGTTGGATTGGCCTTATATCAATCAGCACTCTGCCAAACCTTTTCAAGTGCAATGTTAAAAACAGATTTCTCAAACCACAATCCAAGGAAAAGATAAATTAGATAGAGTAGGACATCAACATGTCAATTCCTCTTTCCTTCATTTTCCCCTAGCATCACAAGGAAAAGTAGGCAAAAATGTACATAAAAATTTCACATCCTGGATAAACATTTATAATTTAATGATCAGCTTCTTATAATGGGAATGAGTGGCCTCCAGTACAACTGTTCAGGTTATGGCAGCCCTTTGAGTAGGCCAGGTCAAGAAAGAGACACTACAGGGATCCCAGGGATCCTGCTTTATTGTTCAGTAGCCTCTCAAAAGGGTGCCCAAAACTTTTACTGCCCTTTTCAAGGACAATAAAGTCAAAGCAGAGTTAGTCTGAATCTCTTTCTCACAATCTCTACTTTCCCAGAACTTAGCAACTGTTTCCTCTCTCCCACCTCTTCCTCAAGGCCAGAGCTAAATTCCTCTACAGGTGACCCCACATAGATATGCTCTGGTTTTGCTCAATATCAAAGTTCTGCTCTGGTTTAATCTTTAAAGTTTTGGATTGGATAGGCCTCCAAAGAGATGAGTTGCCCTCCTGAATGTAACAGGGCATCCTAAGTGTCCTATGAGCAGAAAGATGGTGGATATCAATAAATTAATCAAATAATTAGGATCAGCTTAATCAGCACCATCTGACTGGGAGAAAGGATTGGTGAAAGCATTTAAAACGACACTGATCCATTAGTTCTAGGGGATGAAAGACATAGAGAAAGAACAGAAGTATTCTCACCTCATTATGTTTGTTTCAAGCTATACGTATTTGGACACAGAAGTATTCTCACCTCATTATGTTTGTTTCAAGCTATATGTATTTGGACAGAAGTTCATACTTCTTACGGTTCTTTTCCCTTGATGCTTAAGAAATCCAGGCAACCTCTGGGTTTCCCTCCTTGGGGAGTTGTAAGACAGTAGTCTGTGCTCCTATAGATCCAGTGTTCTAATTGCTTCATATCTGGCCAACCTAGCCACTATGGTATTCCCCCTCCCAGCTGCTTTAAAAGAACTGAAAGTTTCCAAACTTGGAGGGAACAATCTCCATTATATAAGCAAAGATCTGAACTTATCCTCATTTCTAGGATGTGGTTAATTCAACTCAAACTTAAAGTCAGATGATGATGGATGGGGCTGGAGGTAGCACAGTGGAGTCTGTAGGCCTTTTATTTGTGTCTCGCACTATTCTTTGGAGAAACAAGAGATCTTAAGTTTCCACAGCAGCCAGTCAATTTGGCTCTGGTCTTAGTTGCTTGAAAACTACCCATTGCCAAAATAAATGGTTTGCTATTAATAGATGAAAAGCACTGCAGAATTTATTGAGACGGCATACCTCATCTTGTGTATTTGAAAAGAATCAAGTGTGTTTTCATGGCCATCAGCCATCCCAATTGGCCCCTGCAAATGACAAACAAGCTCGGTTTTTCTCAACTTGGCACATACACATTCCAAAGATATTAAGGACTGCAAATCCCAGCATTCCTAGCCACTTGCAGTCTCCTTAAATCTGGAAAGTGCCAGGCTGAGGAAGGCTGTGCTAGTCCAAGGCCAGAACCAGCAGCTTGCAGAGGAAAAAAGAAATTGTTTCCCCCAAAAGAAACCAGCCATGCTATACAGTTGCATTGCTGCTCCTTCTATGCAAAAAGTACTGAATCAAACATGCTGTGGAATAAATACCAATTTCTAAATACTAAAAGTCTGATGGGTCTTTTAAAAGAACTGGCCTCCTGACTGGTAACTTGTATTTTGGTGGGTTCAAATATTTGCAAGTTGCAGTAGCCAATTCTACACTGCTGGCTTCTTATTGGAGTCAGCAAAAACCAAGAAAGGGGTTTTTAAAAATTAAATTTATATATTACCCATCTGGCTGTTTAGGGCGACCCTAACGGTTGATATACAATATAAGGCAAGTAGGCAATCTGGGATTAGTTATTGTCTATCTAGGGATTGTGGGAGTTGAAGACCAGTACATTGGAATGGCACCATGTTAGAGAAATCTGTTAGAGATTCATACAACTATTGTTCTATTTTCATGTATTTTACAGAGAACATGTTCTTATCTGGGAAATGGGATACAGAATTGCAGCCCACATAGTAGCAGTAGCATCCTTCTTGGCAGATACTGTGTTTGGAGATACCATTTTAAAACGGTTGTAGCCATATTTGGCTGTATCATCTCAGAAGACAAAACTAGTAGAATACTACTGTTCAACTTTTAGTTTTGGCTCTACACATTTCTCCGTAAATCTATCAATGGCTGGTAGAATAGATCATTTAAAGTATGGAGCTGGTTTCCAGTGTAATGCCATAACTCTTTTTTTTTTTCGATTTGCGTCAAGGGGGCTCAGAAGATATTTTACCGGCACAATTGCTAGCTCTCTCTATTTCCATGAGCATGTATTTCCTAAGTGTTTCTTGGCTTCAGTAAAATGTTTTAATAATATAGGTATTTTGTCAGCCAAAAATGTGATTCCTTAGTTTATTAGATAAATAGATGTTGCATCGTCTATTACACGAGGTACGTCTTGGCTGCTGATAAAAGATCGACAAATGGTTGCCTTTTGCCCAATTTCTCAGAATTACAACCACTCTTAGTAAAGTTTAGTTCCTATAACGGCACAGAACTGCAAACTAAAAGAATTAATGTTACATAAAAAAATTAAATATGAGGAATAGGAATATGAAGGATATAATATTAAATCAAGAGAACAACTGGCTGCAGAGGGATGTAGTTTATAATGATTTTTGAATGTACAGTTAAGAGAAAGGTTTAAGATAGATAATAGGACATTTTGAACTGAGCAGAAGACAGAATTTGAAGTTGAACCATATACAAACAATGGACATGTAATTGCTAACGTGTATAAGCTTTTATTGAAATTGGAAATGAAAAAAAAGTGAAAGACTATGATAAAAATGGGCTAAGAACTTTGCATACAATATACTGATGGAACAGTGGGGAAACATGTGGTAAAAAGGATTGAAATGTATATTATAGTTTAAAATATAATTTTTATAAAATGGTATATAAAATGGCATTTGCTTGCAGAAAAGTTATCCAGAATATATAGAAGTACTTCAAATTTATATTGGAAGTATGGAAACATGAAAGGACATTTTATCTTCGTAGACTTGTAAGATAGAAATTTCTAATTTCAAATGCATATAATGATACAAAGAATTTTAAAGATCAACATTCAAATGAAACCAGAACTTTACTTGCAGGAATTAATGGACAGTCAATTAGAAAACAGGCATGAATATATATATATGTTTCTGCTATTATATGGAAAAAATGGACAGACTCTGAAATACCCATCATGAAGGAATGGTTGGTGAAGATGACAGACTCACAGAGTTGACAAAATTAATTTGTTAGAGAAAGATCAACAACTACATTTATCAGTGGGCTTTTTGCTAAAAGAAAAAGAAAAAGAAAAATAAACTTGGGATTTATAGGTTTGAAGATTAGAAAAGGTAGTTTATGGAAAGAAAGTAATTATGATGTAACCTTAGAGAGAGATGGTAAAATATAAATACATTTATGACTATTGTCAAAAAAATCACAAGCCTTTCATAGCAATTTTTCTTTTCCTTTTTCCTTTTATTATCTTTTCTATTTATTATTTTACTTTTTACTATTTTTCTTTATCTTTATTTTTATAGTTTTTATTTTGTTAAAAAATTGACAAAAATATATGTGAGCAACCAATCATAAATTAGTTTTGTGAATTAACAGAGCACCCCTGCTTTTAGTTCTTATGTCAATTTCAACTGACTCAGTTCATACTGGATATAATGAAAGTAATAAAACTGTTAGATTGTTCTTCATATAAAAATTCATTTACACAGGATCTTATAACTAGCAAAAAGAGAAGCAACGGGATGAAACAAAAAATCTCCAATGAACAAATAAAACAACAAAGTAATTTTTAATAAAACAGTGTGGATGTTTGGTCTAATCTGACCCTATTAAACCAGCCATTTATTCACTGGACATATTTACAATTTCTGAAATATATTCTCCAATTTCTCTGGGATGTGTCTTCCAAGATCTTAGATGTTAGGATCTTATCTGTAAAACACCCTCTGAGACAAAGAATGCATTCCTTTCTCTATTAAATGAAAGACTATTACAAGTTGGAACAGGCTAGATTTTTAAAAGACCATACTAAGTTATTATAAAACTAAGTTAACAAAGCAGATCATTAACTTAATCACATCATAAACAGATTGCTCCATTAGATAAGAAGGAATTTCAGCTATCCTTTTTGGATAGGTGAAATGATTCCAGCATAAATTCCTCTTACAGTTTTTCCTAATTTATTTAGTTATTTGATCATTCATGTCTCATGTTTGACAGATGATCATGAACAGATCACTTAACACAATCTTATTTCCAAACTGACAATACATTTCTCTGGAAATTATCATGAGTAACATACATTCTTGAAATAAAGCTTTTTTCCCCTCTGTGTTGCTTTCTAACATTTTTCCATGATATTCTCATTTTTTCTCAAGGTCTATGTCTAAGAAGTATAGAATGAATGAATGAATGAATGAATGAATGAATGAATGAATGAACGAACGAACGAACGAACAGAATGGATTACCTGTACTTCCAAATGAATTCTAGTCCTGGGATCAATGAGGAAATATATCCAGGTAGCAGATAAAGGAATATATGCTTTCTTTCTCGAGTTCCTGTTCATTCTCTTTCCAGGAACCTTTTCTCTACTCCATTCTGCTAATAAAACAAAATTCTACTTCCTTCAAAAGTATATGTATTTCCTAAACAGGTGGTGCTTCCCTGATATGGGGGTGGGGGTGCACTGGAAATTCTCTTTCAATCAATTAAATGCTCTCTGCACAGCAGTTGTTAATAGATATCTTAGGTTTATCCCCAGAATTTGGTGTCCACACTAAAGGTCATACATTCTGCAGCTAGTTGGGTATGGAAGTAGTTAGAATACAAGTTTTAGTACTGGTTAAATTTGTAACAAATTTAGAACAACAAATATAAAATCTTCCTATTATGGAGGCGTATTACACCAATACATCATATCAATAAATCACACCACATTTCGCTAGGATATATTTGAGATATGAAACATGTTTATTGTACTGTATGGCAGCTAATTCACAAATTCAGATTACCTGGCTGGACTTCCTGCCTTTGGGACAAGCAGCCATCCTGTGTATAACTAACCTTGTTTTGACAGAGATTAAGTAGCTCACTGAGTTTCAACCTTTGGTCAGATGCAGAGCTTCCGATGAAGCCCCCTTTAGCTGGGAAACAACATAAATTGTTCTTTCATAAGTTGCTGTAACCCTGACTTTGTTGAAGGTTACTTCATATGTTCCGGAGGTTAATTAGAAGCTTTGGGGAGGCTTTTGCAAATTTATGGAATTATTTTTATGCTTTCAGCCAATTCTCTGCAGTTCCCAGTGTATTTTAGTTTAGGATCATTTGGGAACTGTTTTGCAGTTGTGGAGCAGACTATGCATAAGAAAAACCACAATTTTATGGGGTGTAGAGGTGTCGCTGTCATGAACAAAGTACTGCATGTGTGCTCTCAGAAAGTCAGATAATATAATAAATAACATTTCACAGGGGTAATTCCAGATGTTAATTCAGTCAGCAGAGCAGCAGACAAGGAGATAATTTTGACATGCTATTTGTTAACCTCAGTTATCTTAACACCATGTGTATGTTACAACTCAGAAAGTTATCTCAAGGCTATATGTTGTTCAGTCTTATCTAAATGGCAAGTGGAGACAACAAGGCTTAGTTATTAGACAATATGGGCTAGATTCAACCCTCCCCATCATGACCCATTTGAATGATAATGTATGTAGCTCAAATTCCAAGGATTTGATAGCACCCTAATTTATAGGGGAGATGAGAAAAAAATCAGGTAAACAATCAATGTAGAAATATTTTACCTATTTTACATTTCTCTTCACCTGTTGTTTTTCTTCCTCTCTCTTTCCTGGAAAAGCAACTAGCTCTAAATCAGGTAAATGTGGGCATCCCAAAGAAGTGCTGTTAAAGAGAAGAACATTTTCCTAGCAGCAGAACACAAGGAATATTATTTTATTAGAAATAATACTGGTTAGAGTAATACTTGCTAGAAATTATACTTGAAGATAACATAACCATGAACACAGAGAAGAAACCTACAACGTAGTTATAAGGGAACTACAGACATACTGGCCAACTAGCAACTAGAGATAGCAAATAAATGATTAGCAAGGAACCAGAGTATGCACCCATGCTTACAAAAAGAAACACAATGTTCTCCTTAAATTACCACAATATGTACAGCTACCCATAGAAGCTACACTGCTAGGATCACTGTTGTATCGTTGCTGAAGCCCCATAGCTACCCTAATTAAAATATATAAAGACCACCTTCTTCTAATCTTTCGTTCAAAGCATCAAGTGTGGTTTCAAAAATGGAAACATGGGGGTAAACGGAGCCAGCTGCAAATCCCAATCTTCCATGAGGAATATCTTTTCCTTTTCAGCACTTCGTACATTTTGCAAAATTAGTACATATGTAGGACACTCTTCTAGAAAAAAATCCAAAGTGACTGATTCCTGCTCAAATTCAAATAGCATGGATGTCAGAACTAAAGGCCTGAAAGTGAAAGTGTAAACAATGGTCATATTATTTAAAGCATTTCTGAGTGGGGGAGATGGCTGTACTAAATATATTTATTGTCAGTATAGGTGATTTATTTAATATTAACCCTCACATCACTGTAAGATATGCTGGACTTCAGCATTCATGACAAAAGCATATCAAAAATAAAATGAAAAGTTATTTATCCTTTGTGTGTTTCTAACTGCAGATCAAATGATAAATTTTATTGTTGCATGCATCATGGGCATGGTAATGCTATCAGGGTGCCGTAGGGCTCCTGCTGGAGGCAAAATCTTAATTAAATACATATTAATACATACATCTGTGTGGGTTAAGCCAGCATACTTTTTTTTCATTACCTCCTCATTTTCAATATGCTAGGGTCAGTACAAGAAACATAACTGACTTTATACAGTAATTACAATCAACGTATATGCACTTGATGAAGTATTGTCCTCTGGTTTGGAACATCTTTTAATCAGCTTCCTTAAAAGCTTTATCCACTAGTGTTAATGGATTAATCTATGCAAGCTATGCAACTATCAGATGTTAATAGCCAGACAGATGTTGGCATCTGTCCCAAATACTGTTCTAGGCAACTACAACTAAAACAGCACAATATCTCAAGTTCACTCTCCCTAAATACTACAACTATCCTATACTAAATCCTGCTTTACTGTTCCTTTTATAGGAAAATCATAACAAAGTAATACTGCCTCTGATTAGGAATGTTATTGGATACCTTGATGAATAGGTATGTTCTGGAAGGTCAGGACTCAAATTTCACATATTTGCTACTCCACCTGTAAACTGAGGCACCAATTTACAGCTGATTGTAGTTATGTTGTGTTAGATATTAACATATCTTGATCAGTGGCTTTTATTATGTAAATTATGAATGTTTTGTATATTTCAGACACCGAGCACTCCAAATGAAGATATTATCTAGCTATCCCTCCTTCCCTCCCCGTATATTTATAGAGGAATTGGTTGCTTAGTCCACTTCTAGGGTATCATGATTTGTATAGCCAACACAACTTTGCTCATCTGACTTGGAAATTCAACTCTAGTTCAATGTCATTGTACAAGTCTTAAAATTTTAAAAACAAGAAGTTGAAGGCAATAATAAATAAAATGTCCATATTCAGTAACCTGAGATATCCTCTAGCACAGGGGTATCAAGCTCGATTTCATTGAGGGCTGCATCAGGGTTGTGTTTGATCTTGGGGGGCCAGAAGGATGTGGCCAGGGTGGGCGTGGCCAGATCGATGCCACTTGTGTCAGGGGTGCCTGTGGTGGCCTGAGCGCTCTGCCAGTGAAAACTGAGCTTGCAAAGGCTGCATGTGGCCCTTCTAAGCTCCATTTTTGTTGGCAGAGGGATGCAGGAGGCCGTTACAGCCGAAAATGGGGCTAGGGATGGCCCTCCTGAGCTCCATTTTACCTGTCAGAGGCACTGCGGCCTGGTTCTTCACTGTTTCCAGGGAAGCCCCACGGGCCAGATCTGGCCCCCAGGCCTTGAGTGATACCCCTGCTCTAGCATTTCTAGAGGGGAGGGTATATATTTTAAAAATAATACCAGTAGTTCTGCATCTCACTAGCTTGGTGTTTGCACTAGTCCCCAAGCATTTGTCTAATACTCTTTTTTGGTTGCTTATTATATTATGATCCACATGCTCAATTAATGTTAAAAAACTAATATTGTCAAACACTAGAGGACATTGCTAATCACTTATAGTTAGACTGCAATCTGTGTTGTGTGTACGTTATGCTCAATTTCAACTGCATTACCACATTCCAAATTACATTATACCAAAATGCATTTTTTTCAGTTTGCATACTTCATTCATCAGGCAATGCCATATACATCCTACCTTATCTTCACAGTCATTAGCTTTTTTTTCAATAAAATATAGATTTCTAGGAAGCTGAGTTATATAAGATTTTTATTTATTTTATTTAATGGTTGTATATGGCTGTCAGTCTCAACCAAATAACTCTGACTAGCTAACAAAACAAATGAATAAAATAACAGAAGATGTGCTGTTTGTATCTGTGTATGCATACATCTAAGTGTAAATTAAAATGATGGAAAACATCTTGAGAAACACAAACAGCCTCCCAACAGGGCCAACATTTAATTCATTTATCATGCATATTAAAGCCAGCATTCTGCAAACTAGCATTCTGGAGAACAGTTTAGAGTACAGTTCCCAGAATCACTAGTCAGCCTAGCTATTCTATTATCTAGGCTGGCTGGGAATTCTTAACATTGTAGTTCCAATGTATCTGGAGGGCACCATATTTGGAAAACAGGGCATCAAGCAAACAAAGAAAGTTTGAGAAGTCTGACAATTGCACACAGTGTAAATACAACTTTCCCAAGAATGAAGCGAGAGGCATGTAATACTGCAAACCATGGATGGCGGAAAATGCCAGTTGCCTGTCCTTGCAAAGTAACGAATGTTACATGCTTCCTTCTTTTCTTTTAGGTATACGGTTGTAATGAGCTTAGGATACAAGGCAAGAATCTTTTGAGAAGATCTTGAAATGTGGAAAAAAAGCCCTGAAGGCAATCAAAAAGGAGGCTGAGAAAAGTCTGGATGACTAGTGATGATATAAGTATGAGCTTACAAAAACTCAAAGAAGCCATTTCTGACAGATTTTATTTATTTATTTATAACATTTATAGACTTGCTCATCTCATAATCAACTCTGGGTGGTTCCCAATCAAAAATACATATATAGTCCCAACAAAATGTCCATTAGGTCATAAAGAGTTGGAAGCAACCACACAAAAAGAACAATAATTCATTATAATATATAAGGTTATATATTATATATAAGATTATCTGATGGACCATCTCTTGCCAATCACATCTAGCCGACCCATCAGAGCGGGGCGGCAGGGAATGCTGCGGGTCCCATCCCCGGGATACACCTGGTGGGACCCAGAAGAAGGGCCTTCTCCATGGTGGCTCCCTCTCTCTGGAACATCATTCCCCCAGAGATTAGAATGGCCCTCACTCTAATACTCTTCTAGAAGGCACTGAAGACCTGGTTCTGCCAGCAGGCCTGGGGAACCCAGAGCGGGATGGAGCCCATTAAATGGTTCATGTGATCTGCTGTCGTCAGGGTGGGGGGTGGGAGTTGGGGAGTGATTTTGTTATATTGTACTTTATTAACCTATTTGCTTTTTTTTGTTAGTTTTCATTGTTTTAAATGTGGTTTTATATTCTGTAATCCGCCTCGAGTTGCCATGGGCGAATAGGCGGCAGTATAAACTCAATAAATAAATAAATAAATAAAAACAAAGTCCAGTTGCCTTTTGAAAAAGCACCTTTAGGAGGAGGAAGATGTGTTCTCTTGGGTTATTTGTAATAAATTATAAAGGTGAGACACGAATGAATGAATAAATAAATAAATATGATTTCCAACAACTGCTTGTTCGTGGAAGTGCAGATAATCTTACTGCTCAGGATACTTGGAGTTAAATGTTTCAACAGGTGTAGACAGACGTAATCTGCATCTCTTGGCTATTCTACTTTGGTTAAGGCACTTAATAGTTTGGACAGTGTCATCCTGCCCAAAAATCCATGATGCATAAATCCTGATTTTGGAAGGAAGATCTGGACAGTTGCCACCATAAGCTACAACCACCATCATAAACGTGGCACACCTTATGATCACTGTTTGAGATGGTACTCAGCACATCTCTCAAAGTCACAATTCAATTCTTCAGTACAATACGATTATAGCACAGATAAGGAAAGGAATGGACTTATTCTGGGAGGGGAGCAGGTGTGAGTAGTAGTCAGCATATTATAGATGAAATTGTTGGCCACAAGGCAGCAGATGGTATAGTGTGCAGTCTAAGCCTTGGATAATGGTTGCAGAGGAGTGAAGAGTCTATTTTTAGAACACCTTCATTTTTAAAATCTGCTCATTGCTTCAGACCAAAGCCTTTCTAATTTAGAATAGTCTTGATTATCAAAATCTGTTTAAAAGTACTCAAACCCTTACTTATTTCCACAGTATTTTATTGTCAAAGTCTTACTGCACTACTACTGTGTGGCAAAAACATCAAGAAAGAACATGCATTTCTCATGTTCTGCAAAGGGCAAGAAATTTAATAATTTTCATGAAACATTCATTCGTATCTTCTCAATATCCCATAGCTGGGAATTCTTTTAAAAGACTGCTGAAAGCACTGTGTTATAAACAAGAGATATGTGGTGTTGTAGCCCTTCTCCTCTGTTGAGGGAAGGCTGTTCAATTTTAACACAGACAGCCTCTTTGACTCCTACTTCAAAGAAGTGGTCTTTTCTGTCTAGAATGTGAACCTTGTTGTCTTTAAAAGAATGGCCCTTGTCTTTCAGATCTTTCAGTAGCCCCAAGAAGGTTTCATACCAGTAGGGGATCCAATTTTCTTCAAAACAGCTATAGAATTGTTGGTCTTCCAGGATACTACTGCTGCTCAGGACACTCAGAGTTAAATGGAAAATGGAAAAATTAGGAATAATAAACTTAGTAGACCAGCAACGTGACAAGAACAATGCTAAGTAAGAGTACCATTTGTTTTGGTGGCTTTGGTGGCTTCTTTGGAACTAAGAGGAGAGGGCCAAACCCTGTTACAAAAACAACAACAGAGTTTATATAGCAGTTCTTCATTATCAGATACTGTTTGTTTGCAGAAATTACATCCTAAAAATCAGCATGTAAAAAGTTTAAAAAATGTATACCATGGAGACATTAAACAGGAGTTTTCAATCAATTTCAGTTACAGAAAGTACAGAGACAGGGCAAGCACTTATCATGGATTAATTACAAGAAAATAGAAATGAGCGAGGGTCAGAGGTGGTATTCAGCCAGTTCGGACCAGTTCTGGTGTACTGGTGTCGAAAAGTTTGAGTAGTTCAGAGAACTGGCAACTGCCACCCATGGCTGGCCCCACCCCCATCCGCCCACTTGCGGGCTCACCGCTTGCCCCCACCCACCTGCCTACTGCTCGCCCCACCTGCCTGGTTTCATGCCCCACCCCCCTTTGCCACCAGCCCCCCCCCCCCGCCC